>VXBX01008872.1:60310-85010 GCA_013400415.1 Scytalopus superciliaris
CTGTGTGAGTGTGTGAAACACCCCCAGAGCTACCCCAAACGTCTGTGTGAGGGGGTGAAACACCACCAGAGCTACCCCAAACGTCTGTGTGAGGGTGTGAAACACCACCAGAGCTACCCCAAAAGGGCAGGAACCCTCCAGGACAGTCCCTGATACCTGTGCAGTGCTGAGTGCCGGGTTTTTGAGACAGGGAGCACTAAACCCACATATCTCATCTCAACAAAGCCCATCCAAGGCCATTGGCTGCCCTACACCATCCATCCCCTTCCCTGTGCCCCCTCCAGCTGTGCTGCCTCCTGTAGGATCTGGGAGCCAGGCTGCCATGCCCTGGGGATGTGCAGAGCTGCTCAGCACGTGTGTGGTTTCCCCCACCACCCATCCCCAAGCTGTTGTTTTCGGCGCTACCCACAATAACTGAAACGTCTTTCCTGCGAGATAAGGCAGCAATTGTGGTTGGCTCCTTCCTCTGGTATGTGTTCCTGCAGTAACTTGAAATTTCATCTGTCATCAGGGTGCTGCTGCTGTGCAGCTCCGTGCCCTCCAGCTGTGCCCTCCAGCAGTTGGACCCTGGGCCCGCTTCCCTTCAGGTTTGCTCTTCAAAAAGGGGGCCATGGCTTGATCTTCTCCCTGAGCAAACTGCAGGAGATGCAGGGGGAGGTGGTGGGTTCATCCTGGTGGCTTTTGCTTTGGATGGTGGCCAAGCCAAAAAGCGTTGGTCTTCCCCCCACTCAGAAGGTTTGTTCTGGTAGTTTCGGTCGAAGCCACCAACATCTGCAGCCCTTCTCGAAGCTTTGAAGCTTGTTCTCACATTTTGGGATTTGTTGATGTGCAGGCTGACCCCTGGAGAGTGTTTTGGAAACACAGAGGTTGCCCTGAGACCAGAAATCACAAATTGCCACCAGCACCCCTCCCCACCTCCTTCCTTTGAACCTTCAAACCTCTGCGTGGAATTTGACCTCACTGAGGTGAGCTGGCCTGGCCTGCTGCATCCTAAAAATACCCCAGGATTTGGAGGAGGTGTTGCACCCTGTACCATCAGTACCCAGCACACAACCCTCAGCTGACTCTGCAGTGGGGATGGGAAGGAGAAAAACCCTGCAGAAACCACACCAAGGCAGCATGTCGGGACCTGCAGCCCCTACCTGGAGCTGCTGGGGATAAATAAACACATCCACCCTCCATCTTATTCCTGGCAATTACCTCCCCTGAAGAGTAATTTATTTTTTTTTTTTCCCCAGTAGCTTGTTCTGAGAGCAGGTTTCCTCTTGCAGGTGATTAGGAAAACCTCATTTTTATGTTAATTAGGCATAATTGGCAGTGCAGAGACATCAACAGCTCTCCCATCCTTCCGAGACACGTTGTTTTTATTGAAATTCAGTCCTGAAAAACCGATACCAGCAGCTGATGTACCTGTTGCCTGAACCAGACGGGAAACTGCCCCAAAGTGGTGGTTGCCTCAGAAAATAACGTTGCCAGGGCGTAGCAACCACAGCTTCAGCTTTCAGGAGGGTTGCAGCTGCGGTCTGCAACCCAGGTTTGAGTTTTGAGCCCTGTTTGGTTGCTAAGCTTAAGGGCTTCCTCAAAACCTTGTCTCCACTGAGATCCAGCTGTGCTAATTTAGCTAATTACAGCTAAACCCAGATACTGCTGATGCTGGTGGGCCTGAATCTACAGAGGCAGTTCTTTGTCTTGTTGGTGTCTTCAAACACATCCCTGTGAGAGGGTTGAGATGATCCACATCATCAGTAAAATAGATCCTTCGATTTTGGCAGGTGTCACATTGGCTGTCCCAGCCCTGGAAGTGTCCAAGGCCAGGTTGGATGGGGTTTGGAGCAACCTGGGCTGGTGGAAGGTGTCCCTGCCTGTGGCAGGAGGTGGAACTGGATGGGCTTTAAGGTCCCTTTTAACAGACAAGGGGAGGAATTTAAATCAGACATGCTTTGGGTTTGTTGGTCAAGCTGCTGCTTTAATGACAATTTTTTTATGGTTCCAAACACAGGGGTCGCTGAAGCTTGAGGGGCCAGAGGAGAACATCTGGTCCCAGCTGATATAAACCAGAAGCCACCAAGTTAGGGAATTGTACCCCAAAGATTTCTTGCCCCAAGACTTTATTATGTGCTGTCCACCACGCCCAGGTTTCAGGATACGTTCGGTCAGTCGGCTGAGGGTCAGCAGTGGGATTAGCCAGGTCGGTGCTTACTAACACCATTAACTTCTCATATCTCCTTTTCCAGAGCTCAGTTCTCGTGCTGTTATTTAAGGATTTTGTAATCCAAATCCCTTGAGGTTCCTTGCTGAAAGCTAAAACAAATATATCCATCTTATCAGGTCTTTCCAAGAGCAAAGCGTGGAAATCCCCTGTCAGGCTGGCACCGTCACCGGTGTTTTCCTCTCTCTCCACCAGCGACTTTTCCTTTAATACTGCTGTCAAAAATCTTCCATGCCTTATGCAACGGTTGAAAACAAGGAGTGAAAAGTCACATTTGGAATTTGGCAAGCGGCACGTGGACCTCTCTCTCTCACAGCTCTGCCTTTACTTACACTACACACATGGATGGTCTCCTCGTGGTGCAGAACCACCGGCGCCTGGTGGTTCCCTTTTCACACAGAGTCGCTCCGAGGGCAAAGCAGATCTTTGGGTGGTGTGTTTTTTTGGGGGGGTGGATGTACCTGGCAAGGCTGGAAGAAGGAGTGATCCCCTGAGAATTGCCAGCTGCTGAGATTCAGGTGGGTGGGAGTTTTTTGGGGGGGGGGCGTTGATATCTGGTGGCAGGCAAAGGGCTGCAGTTGGGGAGAAACAGACAAGCTTTTGATGCGTGAATCCTCCAGGCCTGACACAAAATGTGTCACCGCTCTTGCAAACCCCACCAGTTGCTCTGAGCTCCAGCAGAATGTAATAACTCTTGGGGTGAGACAGAGGACCTGTGGAGCTGAGGGATGTGCTCGCTGGGGAAGGAGGTAAATTGCTTCTTGGGGGGACATCTGGGGACCAAGGGGGAGGGCAGGTTAAAGAAGGAACTGGATTTTGGGTGACTCTTGCTCAGGGGCAGGGAATTTCATTCCCAAACCTGATTTTTGAATAGGTTTTGTAGATACCCGTCAAGCTCAATATGTTTTCTCTCCCATCCTCTCTGTCACTGAGGGGCTTGTGCCCCTTGTGTGACTTGGCTCTGCTGTAGTGCAGGAAGAAGGTGATGCCCCAGGTGAGATGGACAATATTTGGGGACAGAAATACTGTCATCCCCGTGGGTTTGGTGCTTCAGAGAGCTTTTGGTAGGACAGGGGCTGTGTGAGAGCTTGGCTGGGTTCTGCTCCCATCCGACGTGGCTCACGTGCCTTGGTGAGCAATTCAGCAAGGCTGAGGGAGGGACAAGCTCTTTAAAGTGAAGGGAGAAGCTCTTTAAAGTGAAATACCTCAACTGCAGATGGAGTTTGTGCTGCAATAAGGCTGTGTTTGACCTCTGCATGGGCCTCTTTCCTACCTGCAAGGTGAGCTGGTGCAGGGAGCTGGCTTGGCTGCACCTCACCCAGCAGATGTTGTTGGCAACCTCAGGTCTTACCTTGGGCTGAGCTTTGAGGAAGGGTAAGGTCAAGCTGCTGTCGTTCTGGAGGAAGTCTGTAGGTCAGAAATTCAACTAGAACTGGGCCTTAACAAAAGAAATTAGAAACAAAACAAAAAAGAATTGGCACGGACTGCTTCCAGTCTTGTGCAAGGGGTTGGAGAAGTCAGAGAATCACAGAATCATCGAGTGGTTTGGGTTGGAAGGACCTGAAACACCATCTAGTCCAACCCCCTGCCACGGGCAGGGCCACCTTCCACTAGCCCAGGCTGCTGAGACAAGATCATGTGAACAAGACGAGGGCTTAGTTTTTGCAAAAAGCTTTGTATTTGAGACAAACTAGTTCTGGGGATTAAATGTTGCCATTTCTCTCCCAAAATGGGTGGGTATTACCGTGTCTAAAGTCATCTGAACTTCTGAGGTAAGGTGTGAGATAAAGTTGTGCTTGCACACTCTCCTGCTGCCAGAGCAGGTGTGCCCTCAAAAACACCAGTTACAGCCCAAAATCCTGTCTGAAACTCCAGTTGTTTCCCCAAATGACGGGTCACAGGAAACGAATTCTGTGCTCCTCAGCTGCCACTTGGGTGCCCCCAGCAGCACTGAAACCACCCTCAAACATTGCACTGGGCAGGCACAAAAGCAAACTGGGAGGCCCAGCATAGCACTGGTTTGGAGCCAGATGTTTGGTTGCAAGGTCAGCTTTGCTGGAGGATCTTCCCCAGTTACTGTTTTGCTTCAGAGGTGAAGCTGCTGAAAGTCTTTTTAAAGCACCAGCCAGAGGCTCAATCAAAGCCTATTTATCCATTTCTTTATTTTTATGTGCTTTTTTGAATAGAGCCTGAAATGTACCATTTGGGGAGAGGTTTCAGTGAGATGTTGGCTGGCAACCCACTTTCTCCTCTGCATTAACTGCTTTAAACCATCTACTCCCCGCTTCGATTTTATGTGCCATTAAATAAGAAGAGATAATATCTGCTGGACAGGAGTTTCCTCACCCCCCAGGCAGGTGTTTGGGAGTTCTCATTGTTTTTAGAGTGGCTGTTCCTGTGTTTTTTTGGAGGGGCTGTCACCTGGCTGAAGGTGATGATTAATTCATCACAGGTGCTTAATTGGAACTGCTGGACTTTATTTTCTTATGCAGAAATGGTAATTTTAAATAAATTTTCTCACTCCCAGAATGGAAGAAATGCCATGAACTGATTTGCTGCTTCTCTTCACCATGAGTCAGATTTTTCCTTTTAAAAGGAAAAGCAACTTTTAAACACCCCTGTTCTGTCTTCCAGCTTGAATGATTTCATCCATACACTGATTTTTATTAACAGAGGCACATGGCAAGACAACTTTCAGCCCCTTTCAGCTGGTGATTTACCCTGGTCTTTATTCTCGGGAGCAAAAATATGGAAGAATTTTCTGTTACACAGTTTTTTAACATATATTTGGAGGGTTTCATACCACAGCATGTTCTGGGGTTTTTTCCCCCCAGTGATACTTTCACATCTGAATTTAGTAAAATTTGCTGCTTTTTAAGCATTTTTATTGGTGACTTTTACCTTGTGCTTGATCCACATTTGATGTGAATTGTCCAACTTCTGTTTCGGGGGAGGAGCAAAGTTATTTTTTCTCACCAGCCTACGTGGCATTTAATCCATCTGGAGCTGCCCCGGGGAGAAAGATTTGGGGGTGTTGGTGGGGGAGAGGCTGGAGATGCCCCATCCCAGAACCCCCCAGTGCCCTGGGCTGGTCCCCCAGCGTGGGCAGCAGGGCAAGGGGGCTTGTGCCCCTGTGCCCCCTCAGGGGAGCCCCCCCTGCAGAGCTGCCCCAGCCCTGGGCAACAACAGCACAAGGACGGGGAGCTGCTGGAGCGAGTCCAGAGGAGGCCCCGGAGATGCTGCAGGGCTGGAGCCCCTCTGGGATGGAGCCAGGCTGGGAGAGCTGGGGGGGCTCCCCTGGAGAAGGGAAGGCTCCAGGGACACCTGAGAGCCCCTGGCAGTGCCTAAAGGGGCTCCAGGAGAGCTGGGCAGGGACTGGGGACAAGGCCTGGAGGGACAGCACACAGGGAATGGCTTCCCACTGCCAGAGGGCAGGAATAAATGGGATATTGGGAAGGAATTGGTGGCTGGGAGGGTGGGCAGGCCCTGGCCCAGGCTGGGCAGAGAAGCTGTGGCTGCCCCTGGATCCCTGGCAGTGTCCAAGGATGGGGCTTGGAGCAGCCTGGGCTGGTGGGAGGTGTTCCTGCCCATGGCAGGAGTTTGGAATGAGGTGCTCTTTAATCTCCCTTCCAACCCTAACCATTCTGTGTTTCTGTGAAAGGGGAGCTCTTCCTTCCATCAAGACTTCTGTGATTCTATTGTGATATCTTTATTCAGTTTAACTAGTCTGGGGTTCAATGAGGACCCACCTTAGCAGGGGCAGGATGGTTCATTAACCCACTAGACACATGAGAATGTGCAGAAGGTGTCAGGACAGGGCTGGTGTGACCAGGAAAGCACCAAACACTCAGTCATTCCCCCTGGGAACACGGCATGGACACAGGAACAGGGAGACCAGGGCTCTCTAGGACACACCCAGGGTTGTGCTCTTGAACCTCAGCGCAGAAATTCACAGTGTGGTGAAGGACAAAGGGGTTTCTCCCCTAAAACCTACTGCAGTCAGATGGAGGGTGTGTGCAGGGAGTGAAGAAGCTCCTGTGTGTGGTTCCTTTTCCATTTGTTGTTGCCTTGGATCCATGTGAATCGAGGGATCAGGACAGAACCCCGGAGTGACACCCTTGCTGGAAGGCACCATCCCCACCAGCAGATGATCCCGCTGATCCCGCTCCCCTTATCTCAGCATCCTACACGCTGCCCTCAGGAGCATTTCCAGAGGGATTTTACAAAGCCTCTGAAGCGATCGAAGCGCTCACAAGTATTTGAATATCCCAGTAAGTATTTATCTGCAATTAAGGCCTTGGAAAAACATCGTGAAACGTGAGCCCCGCTTCCCTTTCTTGTCAGATGGGCGAAGCCTGGCTTTGATCTGTCCCTTATCCCTGTGGATTGGAGCCATCTCCTTTCTTCTTTGCACTAGGGGGGGGCCCCACAAAGGCAGCTGGGACTGGGCACCCCCAACAAGCAGCCACAGGGCTCATCTCTCGCCAATTTTCAGGCTCACCAGCGCCTTTTGTGAGAAGGTACCAGCTTGGGTACTTCAAAGAGAGGTGTCTTGGATGCAAAAAGGAGCAATTAAGGATTAATCTGCTTGTGGGGACGGGTATCTGCCTCCCCCTCCTGATTGCACTGGAAATTAGTGGTTGACTTGAGCCCCGTAGTGGAGCTATTTATACCTCGAAGGTTTGAATTCTGGCTGGGTAGATTATATCATCCCTTTGTTTAATCCTTTTTCCTTTCTTCTCTCTCGTGCTTTTGACCTCGGTGATTTTCAAAGCAGTCAGATTCGCTTCCTACGGTTTTCTTGTGATGGTATTTGTAGCCAGGAAAGGGGAGGAGAACTCAGAGGGCTTTTTCTGTCCTGTTTTATTTTCTCTCTCGCTCTCCCTTACTCATTTCCTCACTCAACTTAACCTTTTCGGGGTGTGGGGGGGGTTTCATTTCACAACCTTTATATTTTCTAGGGCTTCAAAACAGTGTGTGCAGAGCTAAGAGGCAACCCTGGGTGAATATTCCACCCTATAGGCTTGAACTCTTCCCAAGAAAGCTTTGGAATGAGGAGCTCCTGCCATGCACCTGCCTCTTTGTCAGACCTACACCTCTCCTTCATTTTCCCCCCCACCAAGGGCCGAGGGATTTGAGGGAGGGTGTTTGTTTCTGTTGGGTTTACTGGCTGTGATTTTGCAAATAAATGCTGGATAATCACTTCCTTGCTGCTCCTCTCAGCCAAGAAAGGGAGACGTGCATTTCCTATTTCCAGCACTGCTTTTTCTTACACCTCCAGTAAGTGTCAGAGCATTGAGAATACACATATTTAGCCTTACAGCTCTCTGTGAGTTGCATTTTCAGCAAGACACCCAGAGCTGGCCCTGGGTCAGTGACTTCAGTGGTTCCTGGCTCTTTGCTCGGTGCAGTTTGGATTTTCCCGTGCTTCCCATCCAGGAGAAGCCACCAGGAGAACAAAGGGCAAAGGGGATGTGGAAATCAACTGAATGTTTTTAAATATAGGAACATGATGTGCAAGGGTGGGAAATAACCTTTGTCCCTCCCATCCTTCTCGGTGGATATTCCTACCTGGAGCGGCCCTCCCACCCAAAATGTTCTCTTTGGCTTTGCAGGAAGGACTTACACACAGGGTTGGATGTTTGAGCAAGAGGGAATGAAGGTACCCAGCCTGCAAAACTCCTTTAAAAGTGCAGCTGAGCTGGGCTGGGCAGCAGCTGTGGTGATGGAGGCAGCAGGAACACTCATGGAATGGGAACAGCCTTGTAATTCCCCATCCCTGAGAGGGTCCAAGGCCAGGTGGGACAAGGCTTGGAGCAACCTGGGCTGTGATGATCTGTAAGGTCCCTTCCAACCCAAACCCTTCCATGATCCCATGTGGCATGGCTGGGCTGAATGCACAGCCTCTGAAAGAGGGGACACTGCCCTTGTGGCATCCAAGTGTTGCACATCCAACCTCACCGAGTCACGTGGGGATAACCAAGAGGACAATTCCACCCATTTGCCATCATTTTTCCCTGTAACTTTTGTTACCTGTATGTTTTTCAGACTTCCCTGGAAACAGAGAACCCACATTTAAGTTGAAGTTGATAACAAAGAGAAGCCTTAAGAGTGTAGACTGAGAAAGTATCGAGTATTAATTGTCATTTCCTTCCCTTCCATGTTGGTTGAACAGGGCCCTGAAGCAGCAGGAGGCTCTGAGATCCAATGGGTCATTATTTGTTGGAAGTGTGAGAATTT
Source organism: Scytalopus superciliaris (assembly GCA_013400415.1). Lineage (NCBI taxonomy): Eukaryota > Metazoa > Chordata > Aves > Passeriformes > Rhinocryptidae > Scytalopus > Scytalopus superciliaris. The sequence continues at coordinate 68,760 of VXBX01008872.1, forward strand.
CCATTATGCTTAAGCCCCAAAATAACCCTCTTTTTTAGCAAATCAGAATGGCTGTTACCATCAGAGCTGGGCACTGGAGCTGAGTTTTCCAATTTAGTCTTTGTTTAGGACATTTTCAGTCAAACCCATTGCATTTCTGGCTCCCTTTATCAGTGTATATTGTAACCTCCAGCCCGGTGGATATTTGGGATTTGGTTTGTCTCTTCCAGCTCTTCCAGTTTTTGTGAACAACTGATATTTTTTTCTGAGCAGCATTTTGGCCCTTGGTCCTTCTTTTCCCCAAACCACTGCCTGTGATTTGGCCAGAACTCACCCTTTCTCCTCCCCGGTATTTGTGTGAGGTGGAAGCTGTTGCTTTTTGCAGGAAAACCAATTAATTGGATAAACCCAGGTCCTGGAATGAAGTTGGGAATATTCCTCAGGCAACACTGATACAATAACCTTCATTTCCATACACTTTGGGAGCATTGCATGCAATTAAAGTGGTCGGATGGGATGGGCCCCTCTCCTCTCTCCCCTTATCCCACCCTTTCTTACTCTTTCTCTGCCTTCCTTCCCTCCTCCCTGAAAAAGGAGGGGGGAAAGAAAAGGGAAGTAAGTTGTATGTGTAGAGGGAGGTGTAATTATGAGCAGTGGGACCAATTTAAAAAAGGAAGATTTCAGAGAGACTCAGACTTTCTTTGACGTGTTGAGGCTTTTTGGTAGAGGATAAAAGGAAAATAAACTAATTTATTCCTAAATTGTAATTCCTTTTTGGTGTTAATCTGTTTCATTAGTGTAGTTCATAAATGCACTCAAGGCAGGGGAGAGAGAGGGGGGGGGGGGTTTGCAAATTGAAATGAAGAAATTTTCAAAAGGAAAGCCTTGATAGGAAAGGCTTCCTGCAGGGAGAAGTCATCTCCCAGGAGAAGAGGTGGAAACTCCATCGCTTTGGACTTTTACGAGTGAGACTGGATGGGGTAATTTGGGAAATTTCTTGTAGGGAAGAGTGTTTTGCTGTGTGGTGGGGAGGAGCAGATGATCTGATCCCTCTCTCCCCCTGTCCAGTCCATCTGGTTTTCATTTCCTCCTCCTGAGAGGTGGGAAAGGAGCTGGACTGAGGAGCTGGTGACATTTGGCATGGGTTTCTGCTTACGGGGTTCAGGTTCCTCTGGGCTGGGATTCTCCTACTCCCGAGTATTTTCAATTAAAAAGGACTTTTTAGCCCCTGCTGTGACTCTTTCTAGACTTAGGAGGGTGTAACCATCTTAGCAAGGGTTGCTTTTCAGCTTCCCTGAAGCTGCAGCTGAGGCATCTCCCAGACCTGATTTGTGTTTCACTGAGATTTGAGCAGCTTTTTCTTTGGATTTCACTCCCCCCAAAAACCCCTGTTTGCTCCACGGATAAGAATTTGGGGCAGAACGTATCCTCAGAGAGGTCCAGAGTGGTTTGGGTTGGAAGGGACCTTAAAGACCATCCAGTTGTAGAGAAAACCTCGTGAAGCAGGTGAGGATTTGACCTGCTCGTGACTCTGAGTGCTGTGGCTTGTCGGGGCTCACTCAGGGCTTCAAGGTCACAAGGGATCCACCAGCCAAGGTGGTTGCTGTGCCTGATGGGAAGAAAAACAAGGATATATATATATGACTTGCTATGGATTTCCACGGAGGAATGGAGAGACCTGAGAATCATCTCCTGCTGTGCCTGATTTTGAGGCCACGGGAACCACAGTGTCCATCTTTATTTGGTTCTGTGCTTTAGAGCAAGAAACTGAGCCACGGGTGGTGGGCATGTCCCAATCTGGTGTCCTCTCCTTAGGAAAAGCCTGTGGAGATCCCCCTGGATTCCTGCTCGGAGCACACTCACCCCCTTTAGACAAGTGCAAGGTCAGGCTTGTGGTGGATCTGGTTTTTCCCTTGGAAGAAGAGGCTTTTCAAAAGGAAAAGCCTGTTCTCCTTGACAGTGACTTTGTCCCCTTGACAACTCTAATTCCATCTGAGTTCTCCCAGTGCTGAGGGACAGCAGAAGTTGGATGCTGCATAATCTCCGATCCCCTGCCAGTTTTCCATCCCTCCTCTCAGCGGTGATTTGTAAATATTATTTCCCCCCCCCCCCCAGGCATTTTAAAGGACATTTTCATCTCCCCTGGCAGAAGGAGGAGGATTTTTCTGGCACTGCTATTGTATCGAATTTTGCTCCTTGTTTGAAACTTACATTAAAAATAATAACAAACACCAAAACAAATGCGGCTTTGGTGTTTTCTTCTTAATTTATCCGCTCACTTACAGTCCAGGAACTGCAGCTTTGCTACCACTCGAGACCCAAAATGCAAAAATAACTGAAGATCACATGGAAATCAACCCATCCATTTTCTGTGTGAGGAGCCAAGGTGTACAAAGGGAAAATCATTGGCAAATAAACTGGAATTTAAGCCGTGGCAGAAAATAGGGAAGAACTGTGGGCTGCTCTCGTGTTCCTCGCTTGGGCAAGGCAGTGGGATTTTTTGGTGTGCCGCTTCAATTTAGCTCATTTTAAACAGCAGAACGACGATTTTAGGCAAGTTATTTTGGTTAGCAGCAAAACTGCAACACAATAAAGCCAGATTTGCCCCCCTGATAACAGTTTTGATCAGGGTTTCCTTTTATCCTGCAGTTTTTAAATAACTGGCCCTCTCGCTCTTGGCTTTTATTGTACTCGGGGTATTATAAACTCAGGATTGTTTTGTAAACCTCTAATTTTAGACACGTCTTGGTGCTTATTGTTCCCTTCATTGCACTTCTTTTTATTTATTTTTTTTTTNGTAATTCGCTGGGCAAAAAATCCTAAATGCAGCTGTGCTGAACGGGGTGTGAATCTGGGAGCAGCTTTCCGAGCCAGTGGCTGGGTAGAAAAGGCAGCACAAGCACCCCCGACACAATTGAGTTGCTAAGGCAGAGGTTTCCAATCCTGCCTCGTGCGGCCCCGTATCGTCCCGTTATTCCGCTTCGCTGTAAGCTGACAATGAGGAGGAGATAAAAGCTTGGCAACCCCTTTGCTTAGAGGGGTCCGTTTATCCCTGCTCTTTGGAGGGAAGTGTCATTTTTAGGCTTGCACAGAAAGCACTGCCATAAATAGGTCAGGAGGGGACGGGCAGTGGGGATCGCCCCTTGCTTAGTGGGGATTTTCTCCGTGCCAATGAGGTGGGTTTGTCCTTATTCACCTGGCATAATCCCTGCGACATCCAAAAAGAAGGATCTCAGGGGAGTTTCATTGATGACTTCTGTGTTTTGCAGTGCTGTGACAAACTGCAGCTGTTGGGCACGACCAAGGGTTTGGCCACAGTGGCAAAAGACACGGGAATAACAAGGTGAAGTTCCTCATTCCTTCTCCCCCCACCGACAAGCTGCTCATTAATGACTCGAGGAGGAAATAGGAGGACTCTGGAAGGCAGAGGGTTGGTGATCAGGTGCCAGGGTAAATACAGCCTGGCCCTGCCTTTCACCAACATGAGGCCATCAGGAGTCCTGCTTGAGAAGAGCTGGGATGAACAGACAGCCTTGAACATCCATGAGCAAGTGATGCAGATCCCTGGGCAGCTTCTTCTCCCCCTTGGTGCAGGAACAAGCAGCAGGCTGGGATCTGTCCTCCTGCAGCTGCTAAGGGCACTTAGGATCAGGCACTGCAAAAGATCCATTAAAAAAAAACCAACATTAAAAGTCCACTTCTGTCTGCCTTAGCGTGGGTTTTGCTCCCAAAACCACACAGGAGATAGATGGACGTGTGGAGAGAGCGAGAAGCTGCACTGGGAACCTGCAGTTCTTCTTCCACCCAAACCACAGACGTTGCTGGTGGGCACGGGATAGCCAAATGCCAGAGATGCTTTTCATTTTGGAATCTTGCTGGGGAAAAGGAAGGAAAAAGGCTGCTTGTTTTAGTCCATTTTGTGGGAATGCCAGGGCTCAGCTCAGCAGGGACTTAACTCCTCGTTGTGGTTGCTTCACTTCCCTGGTAGAACTTCTTTCATCTCATGCAACCAAAGGACTTCCAGGGGAAGCCTTTACATCAAATTTTCCTCTCCCAGTAATACTCGTGGGTCATTTGAGGATGAGCCAGTGCAGCCACACTCAGGAGAAGCAGAAGGAGGAGCTCACCTTTTCATGTCGTCGCCCAGTTCTTTCATCATCCCAAAGACAGGTCTTCTCATGTCTCCCTCTCCTGCCTCTCGGCTGCACTGGCACTCCTCAGGCTGTGTGGCCAGAGGGCCCAGCACAAAGGAAACCACCCCCCCAGTTCGCTGAGCCCAGTCCCCTCTCTGTCACCTCCCCAGTTATTGGCCTCACCACTCCCAGCCAAGGAGCCTCCTTTGATCCTTGTGCTCATTTCCTCTATAAAATGGGTGGGAAGAGCCCTGAGAGGCACCAACTGCCTTGGGCTGGGAGAGGGAAGGTGGCTCTGCAGCCAGACACACGAGAAGGGCCGCGCTGTCACCCTTCCAACAGCTGGCTCCCTGAGGCTGGAGCTTGGAGGGAGGATGTAGGTGATGGTGAAGACCAAAGGATGGGACACCTCGCTGTCCTTGGCTGCTCAGCTTGTCACCTGCTTCCAGACTGGCTCCCAGACAAGTGAGCAGATCCTTGTACCATAAGTGTGGTTTGGGGGATACTTCGCTCCAGGGACCCACTTGGTGTGAGCAAGAGGTGCCAGATTTCCCTCCTCCTGCCCCACCAAGGGCTCTGGTTCCTGCAGGGCTTGTGCAATTCTATGTCCTTGTGTGCTCCTGTGCTTTGGGACTCATGGATTTACCTGCCAAGCTGTTAAACCCCCAATTCTGGTGTGTCACATCCCAGCTCTTGTAATATCTCAGGTCTTTTGACGTGGAAAGGAGGCAAATACCCCACATGAAGATGCTGTTGGGCCATGAGGAGCTTGTGAGACCCAGGGACAAGCCTGGGGTGGTGCTGTACAGCAGGGACAGGTTTAGATGGATATTAGTAAGAAATCCTTCCCTCTGAGGGTGGGCAGGCCCTGGCCCAGGTTGGGCAGAGAAGCTGTGGCTGCCCCTGGATCCCTGGCAGTGTCCAAGGCCAGGCTGGACTGGGCTTGGAGCACCCTGGGCTGGTGGGAGGTGTCCCTTCAGGACAGGGGTGTGGAATGAGATGAGCTTTAAGGTTCCTTCCAACCCAAAATTAGTCTCTTTAGAGTCACCGAGAAGACAACACATCCCCAACATGACCCAAGCCAAGTTCTTCCCAACAGAATCCCTGAGTGGTTCAGGTGGGAGGAGGTACAAGCAGGGTTACCCAGCACCATGTCCAGATGGCTTTTGAAGGTCTCCAAGGATGGAGATGGGCTCTGTGGCTTCTGTCTACATTAAAACATCCTCACCACCACAGTGAGACCCTAAGGGGAAAAAACTAAGCAGGAAGAGAGAGCAGAGATGCTGTGGGATGGCCCTGACTGTGGGACATTGGGTGCCCCTTCGGTGGGGGATCAGACCAGAAGCACAGATCACCATCCCCATGGTTGCACTGATCATCTGAGATACATTAGACCCAGCTGAACTCTTTAACTCTTTCCTTCAAGTGAGGGTGGGGACGAGTGTCAGCAAGGGGTAAAAGGCTGCTCCAGATGTGGGAGGGTGAAGAAAGGGCTGATGTGGAGCTCGTGGAGATGGAACCCCAGAAACCAGCCTGGAGGGATCCAGTGAGTGCCCTGTAAGAGCAGGAATGGTGGTGTGTGAGTCCTGAAATCTCTTGAACTGCTTTGCCTGTGGAGGGAGAAGAGGAGGGGTGATATGGGGGGGTGGAGAGGAAGAAATAATGGTGGCTCAGTTCAAACTCCCCTAACAGGTAGTTCGTGGTGTTATTTTCCCCCTCCAAACATACAGCTCTGATCTAAAGATCCTGGATTTAAAAGCACAGATGTTTAGTCTGACACACAAACATGGCATCCTCCCAGCAAGTGAAACAGCTGGAAGATTCCTGGTGAGTTCTGTGGGGCTAAATTGGGATGAGAGAGAGGAGTTGAAGCTGCTCAGCAATAGCTGCATCCTTGACCCCCAGTCACCTGAAACTTCCCTGCCCTTCCCTCCAGGTCTTTTCCTTTGTACCAAAGCATCTTTCAGAGATGTTGCAGCTTCTTCTTCCATCCCTCCAGTTGTCCTTTGGGTACATCTAAAGAGATCCCAGAACATCTGGAGAACTTGGTTTTTAAAGCCAGGCAAATCCCACCCAGAAGCTGTAGGATCAGGAGGAGCTGTGGGAGAGAGGAGCAGGAGAAAGGACCCCTTAGAGGGGTAGAGGCTGGTTGGTTCACATTTACATTAAGACACCTCTGGAAATCACATCTAGATCTCTGGAATTGTTTGGAGATGACTCCTTTGTGAGCAGTGCCTTAAAGTGAAGGCATTATTGAGGTAGAAATAGAATCACAGAATTATTTAGCTTGTAAAAGACCTCTAAGATCATTGAGTCCAAAAGTTATGTCGAAAAATAACCCTGAAATCAAGTGACTACTCATAACATCCCTCTTCCTTTGTGTATGTGTTAGATGTTACCCCTTTTCCATCTATAGGATTTTGATTTCAGCCCTTGTGCACCTCCCAGAATGAGATTTTTTCCCTTTTCTCCCTTCTGTTTGGTACATTTGGTTATGGCAGCACTGAAGGGAGGTCTTCAGCTGAGCACTCCTCTCCCCCCACTGCTGTGTGAGCACAGGATGGCTTGGGGTGCAACATCATTGGGGTAAACCAACCCCACAGGGAATCATCCCGAGATGCCTCTGCTTTGGGACAGGGCCCAGCTCAGAGAGGAATGTGTGTCACTGAAGGATTGAGCTGCATTTGGTTGGGACTAAGGGGAATGAGGAGGATTTGAGCCAGGATGGCCTCTGGCTGCCTGTCAGGGAGTCAAAACTTGATGGCACCCAGCTGGGGGGTGCAGGTGATTCTCTTGATGAGATGCCACCCTGAGGGACCTTGGCAGGCTGGAGAAGTGGAGCCCTGTGATCCTCATGAGGTCAGACAAGGCCAGGCACGAGGTCCTGCACCTGCACTGGGACAATCCCAGTATCAGAACAGACTGAGGGATGAATGGATTGAGAGCAGCCCTGCCGAGAAGGGCTGGGAGGGGGGGCGGTGGGTGGAATGTGAGCCATCAACTTGTGCTCAAAACCCAGAAAGCCAACCATGCTCTGGGATGTGTCCAAAGAAAGGAGGCCAGTGGGTCAGGGGAGGTGATTGTGCCCCTCTGCTCCGCTCAGGGGAGCCCCCCCTGCAGAGCTGCCCCAGCCCTGGGCAACAACAGCACAAGGACGTGGAGCTGCTGGAGCGAGTCCAGANTCTGCCCTACAAAAACAAGAGGAGTTTCTCAGGCTGGGCCCCCACGCCACCAAATCCAGTCTTGGTCTTGAGCAACAGACTTTGTGTTGTGTTTGTGCAGCCACAGAAAGCCCTCTGTGTTGTGTGTGAGCTCCTGTACCATTTAATGCCTGGCCTGGGGGGTCTCTCATTTAACAGGCACACTGAGGAGCCCTGTGTGCATTATGCTCCTCTCCAGGGCGTGATGGAAATGGGTGTTTTTGTAGGAAAGCTGCTTTTCAAAGCCCTTTGAAAGGAACAGCAAAGACTTTCAAAGATGGGGATGTCTCGGGTCTGTCCTCTGCGTCCCTGTTGAGGTTATTTAACTTGAGTGGAGGGCTCTGTTGTTCCAGATGGGCTTGAAATGAATTTAATTCAGCGTGATTTTGGTCTAGGTGCCGAATACAGGGGAATTTGAGCCCTGTCATAGCCTCCTGATGTTTATTTCCATATCAGTAAAATCTAAGGGGCACACAGGGATGTTTAAATGGCTGCTCAGGGAGACCTTGTTTATTGGAAAAAAAAGCAAAATGGGTCATGAAAAACAAATCCCAACATTACCTCGACTCTGTTGTCTCTTTCATACGTGTCCAGGCTCTGCTGTCATCAAGGAAACTTGAAATTCCCTCTTTGTGTTGTGTTTTGCATGGGAAATGGGCAAGATTCATCCCTTCACCTCTGCCTACAGTGCATCCAGAAATATTTATGGTCCCAGTTTAAATCAAATCTCCAAACGCTTCAGAGAAGTCCTTCTTTTGAGGAGGTTTTGGGCACAAAATTGCCCTTCCAAAGGAGGAGAACATTAGTGGGGGGACTTTGTGGTTTACCATGGTGGGTGTTTTACTGACATGTTGCAGGAAGGAATAATTAAACTGAAGATTTACTGGGGTTTATTAAATCCCCTTGGCAAACTTGTCCTCTTTTCTAGCACCAAGATGCTGGTGACAGAACAAGGGGGAATGGCTTCCCACTGCCAGAGGGCAGGGCTGGGGGGGATATTGGGAAGGAATTGGTGGCTGGGAGGGGGGGCAGGCCCTGGCCCAGGGTGGGCAGAGAAGCTGTGGCTGCCCCTGGATCCCTGGCAGTGTCCAAGGGCAGGTTGGACGGGGCTTGGAGCACCCTGGGCTGGTGGGAGGTGTCCCTGCCCATGGCAGGGGGTGGCACTGGATGGTGTTTAACAACCCAACCCAAACCATTCTGTGATTCTGTACCTGGAGGTGACAGGGATGTGTCCACCTTCACTTTGGGGAGGGACCTCAGGCTTCTCCTGGAGCTCCATCTAGAGGGGACTAGGATGGGCTGGTCATGGAGACTGGTGGCCTCTTTGGACCACCATGGCTCTGCTGTCCCCTTACCCAACCCCTTACCCCACAGCACCTCCCCAGGGCTGTCAGTCGTGGCTTTCCTGCCCCTGGGTCACTCTTGACCCCCAGAGCCACTTTGCTGCTGGAAACCCTTGTGTTCACTGGGGAGGACACCACGGCCAAACCCAGCTCCTTGTCCAGCCACCTCTGGGGAAGAACATTTCTCTGCCAAACCCCAAAAGCAGAAGGAGGTGCTGCTCCCTTGGCTCAGGATGTAGAAACCACACGCTGCTGCTCTGTGGTTGCCTTTGGGGAGGGTTTCACAAGAGGAATTGTTGCCTTTTGAGCCGGGGCTTTCCTTGAGAGGAGGTCCCAGCTGGTCATTCCCAACATCCTCACCGTGGCTGCGTGGGAGAAGGTGGCCAACATCTCCATGGACCTCTGGGCTTGCTCCCCCAAATTCAGCTTTCCTCCCAGCATGTGCCAGGGACTGTCTTTGCTTTAAAGCCCACTGAAGTGATGCTCTTATTGTCAGTGCCATCCTAGAGGGAAAACCAGAACGGCGCTGAGTGTCAGTTCGTTTTCCTCTCTCCAAGTCCTATTTCTCTCTGGTTTTTTATATAGGTGGCACTGGAATTCCCAGCTACCCAACTGTGCCCAAAAAAAGGCTGGTTTAAACCTTAGCAACAGGGTATTTTTGTTCAGCCTGTGTTTGTTCTCCTGTGAGAGCCATTGTTCTGCCCCATGCCTTGACCGCTCCGAAGGCTGCTGATAAAAGCCCTGCCTGACAATAATACAGTTGAGTTCAGCCTTTTGTTGGGGAGATGAAAATAGAGGATGAATTGTGAATAACATGGGAGGGCTAAAAGTCAGTCGTCCCAGGCTGTTGGTTAATCACTTCAAAGATAAGAAACTGCATTTTATTTATATATTTTTCAGGACTACTGAACGTGAGGTTTTGTGTTGGTATCAGCAGGGCCTTGTACCCACCCCGGTGTTTAGGACTGGTTTTTATAATCTTGTGTCAGCAGGAAATAGGTTCATGGCAGTGATATTAGGTTTATGGGAGGTTTATAGCAATATAGATGTAATTTGTAATAGCTTTATTATATTAGGTTTATAATAGGTTTATAGCAATTTAAATCACAGATTCATAGAATCACAGAGTGGTTTGGGTTGGAAGGGACCTCAAAGATCATCTCATGCCAACCCCCCTGCCATGGGCAGGGACACCTTCCATTAGACCAGGGTGCTCCAAGCCCCATCCTGGACACTGCCAGGGATCCAGGGGCAGCCACAGCTTCTCTGCCCAACCTGGGCCAGGGCCTGCCCACCCTCCCAGNTCTGTAAATATATTTATATATAACTCGTCTGTAGCAATGGTAGAAGATGCCTGGCTTGTTGGTGTGGCTCCAAGACCTGTGCCTACAGTTTGCTTTGTTTTAAACAAGGAAACCCCTCTTGGGCATGGAAGACGGAATGGAAAATAGATGAAGAAAAGACAGATGGAAAAATACATGGAAAGTAGATGAGTGGGGGGGAAAAAGGTGGAAGGTGGAGTAAAGCCACTGGAGATAAACCTTGCCCTCACCTGCCATCCCATAGCTGGCAATAATTTCCCTAAACACTCACAATGTTCGCTCTGGGGTCACATCCAACCGGCTCCCACGGCACGGGATACACGAGCAGACAGCATTAGAGGACTAATTCCTGTAAATAAGCCTATTAAAAGGTGGGAATAATGCCTCCAACTAAACCATCAATGGCAGCTGAATCCCACTGCTTGGATTAATTTGTTATCTGTAACGTGGCAAGCCCAGTCTGCCCAGGATGGGATTCCCTCGTGCTTGGTCGGTATAATGTGGTTGGTGGGTGTCTTGGATCGGCCCTTTGCAGTGTTTCCAGCTGATAAATCACTTTTATAGGTAATTAACCCTGCACTTAATTATTCTCAGTGTTACTGGTGAGTGGTGGAAGTGACTGGTTCATGCAGTCACGAGCAGGGCACTGTGCATTCAAGGCTTTATGTCACGCTGCTAAAAAATGAAATAAAAAATTAATTTCTACCTATTTTCCTGCTTCAAAGGGAGGGAAAAAGTGGTTGCCCAGTTCTTCTCCAAGTGCTGGATATAAGGAAGAAGGTTTTTACAATGGGAGTGGTAAAACACTGGCACAGATCACCCAGAGAAGCTGAGGCTACCCCATCCCTGGAGTGTCCAAGGCCAGGTTGGACAGGGCTTGGAGCAGCCTGGGCTGGTGGGAGGTGTCCCTGCCCATGATCTTTAAGGTCTTTTTCCCCTCCTGTCCTTCCCCAGGACAAATCTGAGCTCGGGAAGTGGCTTTCACCAGCAATTTGTTCCTCAGGCCCTGCACTCCCTTCGGGGGTGGCAGCTTCTGGTCCTCGTCAGTGGAGCTGACTGAAGTCAAGCAGATGGTCTGTGTGTCATCCAACAGCCCTGGATGGTGGAGAAATGCAGAGTCTGAGAGAGCTTTAGTGAATATTCTCATGGAATCATGGAATGGTTTGGGTAGGAAGGGACAGGGCAGGGACACCTCCCACCAGCCCAGCTCGCTCCAAGCCCCATCCAACCTGGCCTTGGACGCTTTCAGGATAAGAAGCTCTTTATACTAAGCCATTAACTCAGTTTCCCTCAGCCCCACGTGTTTAGCACCATCTCATCCCCTCGACAGATTCGTCATTCAACAGGAATGGGGGGGGGAAAAAAAATAAATTAAGGCTTTTTGATGAGCTGACTTTTTATAGCAGCACCACTCCGGGCTTGCAGCTCCAGAAATACCTGTCAGGCAGTTTTCCTTTCACCTGGAAACCCTCTCCGATATCCTATCCGTGGATTGGGTTGGGAAAAACAGTTGTGTCTGGCAGCACAACTGCTCCCAGCCAGACTTTTGAGCTCGGAGCCCTCACCAGAAGACGTGCCTGGGATTGCTTTTGGCACTGGGATAAGTCAGAGAGGGAAAAACGCTTCAGACGCAGCTCCCCCTCGTTCGCAAACCTCCTTTACAGACCCTCCCGGGCACGGGGAGAATGACGGGTTTGGTCCCTTTCTGTGGAAAACCGAGGGAGCCGCAGTCGGTGGGAGATGCAGGGGGTGCATCCCTGGCCCCGCTCCGGCTGTCACCATTCGTACCTCGCCCCTCAGCCCTTTCTTCTTCCAACTCTAATGCATGCAAATGTATGTAAAGAGTGAAGACTGTTCCACCGAGTCTTGCACGTTCGTTCAAAGGCAAGAAAAACAAGCTGAATTTACAGGCGTTTTTCGGGCTGAATTTCAAGGAAAAAAAGCAAAACCCCCCCCCCCNCGCCGGGGGGCTGCTCGGTGGGACGGGCTGGCTGCTCCCCCCGCAGCATCCACAGGTGTCCCGGGCGGATTCCAGGGTAAGCACCGCCAGCCATTGACCGGAGCATGCGTTTGAATGGGGGCTCAGCCTGTCTTTAAGGAGATTTTTAAGCCGTCCCCTCCGACACCTTTTGTTTTAAGCGGGATGCTCTTAAGCGCTCGCCAGCCCGACTTCTCGTCTCGGGGGCTTTGTTTTTCTGCGGGTGTGGGGGGGGGTTTCTTTTCCTTTTTTTTTTGCTTTTGGGCAGGTAGGGGTGTTGTCGTGCTAAATTATGGCCATCCCCTCATCCCGACTCGTCCATCCTCCTTTTCGTAGCCGGGATGTGAACTGCGCTCGTGTTTTCTTTGTACACGTTGCAAAACGATGTCTGGGACAAAGGAGGGGACACCCTAAAATGAAATATTTAAGGGGCTGTATCCCTGTGCGCCTCGACTTTTTTGTTTGTTTGTTTTAATTATTCATTTGTGATTTTGAATAATGAGTTGAACCAGCCTCTCCTGTGCCTCTCTGCAATGCTGATCCCGTGGGGAAGGCACACCAGGAGACCATGGATTTCTGCAGCCACGGGGGGGTTTTACAAGCTCTGAGGGTACTCCTTTGGCAGATCTGTTTTAATCACCCCAGAGGAGGTCTTGCCAACCCCACCATCCCTCACCTGCAGCAAAGCCCTCCATCCCCAGCACCTTCCTCCTGGTCGTGGCTCAAAGTTGGTCCTTCAGCCTCCTCCTCCCTGCCCCGACAGCTCCCTCAGGCTCAGCTCTCTGCTCTCCTTAAAACTTCCCCTTCTCTTGGCTCTTACCCGTCCCACCTTGATGCTCCTTGGTGCTGTATCCTTTAGGAAACCTTCTCCAGCTCGTCTTCCTCCACTGCTACAGGTCCAAGAAGCTCTTCATTCCATCTGTCTCTTCCATAATTTATTCCCCCTCTCATCCCAGTTTATTCTGCAAGAGCAACTGGCACGTCCTCCCACAGTCAGACAGCAACAGCACCAGAAGAAAAAGAGTGGCTGAGGGCAAATTAAAACTTCCATAATGAGGAGAGTTATTAGGGAAATTATGATTATTATTAGGAAAATAGTTTGTATTTGTAGTTCTTCCCCTCTGAGTGCAACTTCCAGACTGTGCCAGCAGTGCCTGACTGTGAAAGCTCCATGGACAGCTGGAGATCATCGAGCACCTTGGTCTTAGAGGTGCCACCAGTCTGCTCCTGGCATGTCCAGGGACTGAGCCAACACCTCCTGGCTCTTACTTCTGTAGTTTTGGTGTAAGACCAGCCAGTTTCTGGGCTCTTTGCTGGTATTTACCTGGTTTTAAACATGAGGGACAGATTTCTTTCCAAAAAGCAAGGTATTACCAAAAACTAAGGTCTGACATGCCACAGTTGCAGAGGACTAACTGGGGGGGGGGTTGGGACTAGATGGTCTCTAAGTCCTGTCTAAGCCAAACCATTCTGTGACTCCATGGCTGGTACCCACTGTCAACATTTCTTTGTCTCTTTAGCAGCCTCAACTATTTCATGTCCCAGTTCCTTAAACATCCCTATTCCTTGGTGGTTTTCTCTGTGTTTTTTTCTTAAAACCTCATCAGTTTAATTTTCCCATCCAAGAAAGCATTTGGGCAACACTCTCAGGCACATGGTGTGATTTTTGGGGTGTCCTCTTCAAGGCCAGGAGTTGATGATCCTTGTGAGTCCCTTCAAACTTGGGCTATTCTGTGACTTTTCCGTCTCCTGACTGGGATGATAATTGCCTAGTCTTGAGGCTCTTCAGTCTTTGCAGTGCTCCAAGACCCTTCGGAGGAGCATTTGGTGGGATCCCAAGATACATCCTGCACAGTGTTGGGATTTCCTGCTCAGTGCTGGATCTTACCTTGCTGGACTGTGAGCTTCAGTCCCAGCAGCTTTGCTTCCTGAGGAGTTTGCAGAACAGTGACAGGGTCACAGAGTGATTGATTTTAGAAGGAAACCTCTGGTAGTCGTCTGATCCAACTTACCTGCTCCAGCACAGCCACCAGAGCTGATTGCTCAGCACTGCATCCAGATAAATATTGGATATCTCCAAGGATGGAGACACCACAACCTCTCGGGACAACCTGTGTCAGTGCTTGGTCACTCTCACAAATCAAAATTTGTTCCCTGACATTGAGAGGGACCCTCCTGTGTCTCAGTGTGTGCCCGTTGCCCTTCTCCTGTCCCTGGGCACCTCTGGGGAGAGCCTGGCTCTGTCCTCTCTGCTCCCTCCCTGCAGGAGCTGATGGGCATTGATGGTTCCCCTGGATCCTTCTCTCCTCCAGGCTGAGCAGTCCCAGCTCCCTCAGCCTTTGCTCCAGTCCCTTCCCTGGGCTCTCCCCACTCTGTCCACGTGTCTCTTGTACTGGGGAGCCAGAACTGGCCCCAGTGCTCCCGGTGTGGCGCCACCAGTGCTGAGCAGAGGGGCAGGATCCCCTCCCTGACCTGCTTGGGGAGCCTCCTGCCAGGTTCTGGCTGGTGGGCACCTGATCCTCTCTGCATCCACCCACGGTGGTTTCACACCCGTTGCTCCTGCCAAGTGTGCTTTGAGAGCCTGTGGGATCCATATGGCTTAGTCTGATGTCTCCCTGAAGTTCATACCTACAGGAAAGGCTGATGCTGGCTCAGACCAACCATCCTAACAGTGCCACCAGATACTTCTGGATGCCCAGAAAGCCAGGTGGGCATTAGGTCAGGTTCCCTCCATGCAGTTATGATGATGTTGCTCCTTGAAAGAGGAATGTGTGTGTTCTCCTGTTGGACTGAAGGCCCCGGAGATGCTGCAGGGCTGGAGCCCCTCTGGGATGGAGCCAGGCTGGGAGAGCTCGGGGGGCTCCCCTGGAGAAGGGAAGGCTCCAGGGACACCTGAGAGCCCCTGGCAGTGCCTAAAGGGGCTCCAGGAGAGCTGGGCAGGGACTGGGGACAAGGCCTGGAGGGACAGCACCCAGGGAAGGGCTTCCCACTGCCAGAGGGCAGGGCTGGGGGGGATACTGGGAAGGAATTGGTGGCTGGGAGGGTGGGCAGGCCCTGGCCCAGGTTGGGCAGAGAAGCTGTGGCTGCCCCTGGATCCCTGGCAGTGTCCAAGGGCAGCTTGGATGTGTCTTGGAGCAACGTGGTCTAATGAAAGGTGTCCCTGCCCATGGCAGCGGGTGGGATGGGCTGGGCTTTAAGATCCCTTCCAACCCGAACCGTTCCATGAGTAAATACTGATGTGTGGGAGAGGAGTGATTTGTGGAAGATTGTGCAGGTGGAGAAAGCAAAGCTCCAGGCCCTTCCCACAGGCTCATCCTCCTCCTTGTGCTCCGTTCCTTGCAGCGTCCACTGCTCGTGTGGAAACTGCCTGTTTATTTAAAAGCCAAAAAAAAAGAAGCCTATGAAGTGGATTTTCAGAAGGGGTGAATGGCTGCTGTGATTCATCTTTTCTGCTCAAGAGTGGAAAAGCAGAGGGTGGGGTGGGGGAATAATGTTCAGTGACACATCAAAGGCCTCGTTTCAGCTTGGGAGACACACGCGAGGAATTAGTCACCGCCTTTTAGTGCAACAAAACCCTTTTTCCTCCCTAAACTCAGCAGCTTCTCTGCCTGGGACGGCCAGCTCTCCACACACAGCCTTTGGGTGGCTTTGCATCCTTTGCCTCCCATCCAGCACAAGAGGTTTGGGATTAGGGTGGGATCCTTGTGCTGTCATGATCAAATCTCCAGTGAGAGCATCCCAAAGGAGCAGGGAAGGGCAGGTTTGTTTTTCAGGGTGGCCGAGCCAAAGAATGAAGAAAAATTACCTTTTTCCCCTTTCTTTCTGCTTGTGCTTGTTCTCACCCTACTGCGAGCTGCTCCAAAGAGCCAACCTCGCTCCCGGCTCTGCCAAAAAAAAGAGGGAAACTCAACATTATTCTCGTTTCTCGTCACACTCGGGGCGGGCACGAAGAAGTTGGGTGGTCACGGTTTCAGCACCCTGCTGATGACAACAGGGATTTCTGGGCTGCCAGAAAGCCAGACAGAATTTTGGGCTTTCTCCTCACTGCGCTCAGCAAAGGATTGCCTCATTTTCCAGGAATCAGGAATATGTCAGAGGAGGGGGTAAATCCTGCCTTTGATTGCGGACGGCTGTATCCGGCTTGGATGCGGCCGAGTTTGTGCAGCCATAAATACTAATTGTTGGCATTCTGGAAGCCCGGTGAGGTGATCCTGCAGCCTGACCCTCCCCCGGAGCACCAGCACACACGTTTGGAAGCCACTTATTGCTTTATGAAGAGATTATTTCCTTTATTTT
>VXBX01008872.1:85276-112803 GCA_013400415.1 Scytalopus superciliaris
TACATGTGTATATATATATATATATATATATGATAATTCTGGGCGCGCCAGTGGCAAATTATGGATGTTTCTGACGCTGATTTTTTTGGGGGAAAGGTGCTGAGCATCCCCCCCTGCTCCGCTGGGCTCGGCAGAGCCGGCGCCCTGACGTCAGGGTGTTTTTCTGCAGAGCTCGCAGGATGTCGCAGCCGGCCAAGGGCTGTGTTTATGTTGATAACATTACAAGTATTTCCTCCGCGTTTCCGAAAGCAGTGGGGAGGGAGCCCGAGAGGGGGAGGGGGGTGGGGAAGGGAGACTCGGGTTTCTCCGGCTTTGGGGCCTTTTTATGGCGTTTGTGTGGATGTTGCCTTTGGGAACGGGGAGTGTGGAATGGGGAAGGAGGTGGGAGTTTGGAGCGGGGCTGGCACAGCCCTCCCCTCTGGTTCTGAGGACATAAAGTATCTCGGGATTGCCCGTCACAGGAGCAGCTCCCGGGGTTTTTGGGTGATGCTCCAACCGTCCTGTTTCTTTTGGCATTGGCAGGAATGAAGCCATAAAAGCTCGGGATCCACGCAGCCTGCCTGCATCCAGCTTTCTTCAGGAAAGCAGGGCAAGGCTTGGGGAAATCCAGTATTATCTCCCCTTGCCAAGCCTTCCTCCCCCTGCAATCCACCCATGGCTCAATGAACTTATTAAATGTGGTATTCAGGGGGATTTAAAGGCAGGAGGAGCTGCCTGCCCATGGATGTAATCCCAGGGCATTGGACATGGCTGGATCAGCGAAGGAGGGACCCTCTTTGATGGTGGGGCTCGATGAGCTTCAGGGTCTTTTCCAACCTGAATGATTCTGTGATCATCCCCCCATCCCAAAGGGCTTTGGCATCTCCTGTAGCTTTCATCCATGTGGCAATCACCATCCTGGAAAGGAGCCCAAGCTCTCTTATGCTTTGTGGGTTATTTCCCTATAATGAAGGGAGAAAGAAGAGGGAAATCCCAGCTTTTCCTGCTTTCCTCTCACCCTCCGTGTCCTGCTTCGATACCAAGGGGAAATGTGAGGCTGTGGTGAAGATCTGGCACGGGTTACCCAGAACTGGAATGGAAATGGGATGAATGGGATCCCAAATGAGTGGGGATCCCAAGTGAATGGGGATCCTAAATTAATGGGATGCCAAGAGAATGGGCTTCCAAATGAATGGGATTCCAAATGAACGGGATCACAATGAAGGGGAATGCCGAATAACTGGGAATCCCAAATGATTGGGAATCTCAAATGATTGGGGATCCCAAGTGAGTGGGATCCCAAATGAACAGGATCACAAATGAATGGGAATGCCAAATGAGATGACTGGAAATCCCAAATGACTGGGGGTACCAAATGAATGGGATCCCAAAGGAATGGAGATCACAAATGAATGGGAATGCCAAGTGAATAAGAATCCCAAATGATTTGGGATCCCAAATGATTGGGCATACCAAATGAATGGGATCCCAAAGGAATGGGCATCCCAAATGAAGGGGAACTCTTGCTTTGAGAACCAGTCTAGAGGAGGAGAAAGGACCTACGTGCACCTACA
This sequence comes from Scytalopus superciliaris, assembly GCA_013400415.1. Taxonomy (NCBI): domain Eukaryota; kingdom Metazoa; phylum Chordata; class Aves; order Passeriformes; family Rhinocryptidae; genus Scytalopus; species Scytalopus superciliaris. Next base: position 86,830 of record VXBX01008872.1, read on the forward strand.
CAAATGGCATTTCTGTACAAATATTCCTCAATCCATGATAAAAGGTCACTTTTTTCCCCCGTAGTTCTTGCACAAGGGCAGAGTCTTTCCCTTTCCCTTCCCATTGTTTTCTTGCTGTGGCAGGGATGGGTTCCCAGCGAGGGAAGTGGTTGAGATGATGAGACCTTGGTGCTTTCACCAGCCCTTGTGGGGTTTGCAGAGCCATCATTTGCGTCCTCTGGAGATTCAGTGTGGCCTGAACTTCCTCCTGCCTTTGCACACACAGAGTCATGGAATGGTTTGGGTTGGAAAGAGACCTTAAATCTCATCTCGTTCCAACCCCCCTGCCATGGGCAGGGACACCTCCCACCAGCCCACGTTGCTCCAAGCCCCATCCAGCCTGGCCTTGGACACTGCCAGGGATCTCTGCCCAACCTGTGCCAGGGCCTGCCCACCCTCTCAGCCGACAATTCCTTCCTTATAAACATCAGGTTTTCTCTCCAAAGCCCAGCCAGTTGAGACCAAGCTCATCTCAGGCTCTGGCAGGTGGCTGACCGAGCTGAGTGGGGTGTGTTAATCACCAGGAGCTGGAATCAGTTGGAATTCACGCAGACAGAGATTTTAGCCAGTGATGAAACCCTCTGGAAAGCCAACTGCTCTCACCAGTGGGACCCTTGGAGAAAGCCCTGCCCTGCTGGCCGTGGAGGGAGCCCAAGGCACGCTTGGTTTCCTTCTGCTTTAGGGTTTGTCTGACCTTTTGGTCACTGAGTAAGGTCGATTTTTGCCAGTTTTTCTGTCGGAGGGGGAGGAAAGACACGTAAGTGGGTGGTGCTGGTGGGAGGACACTCCCGGGTGGGGTGGGGTGGGAGGCTCGTGTGCTCCTGATCCCATTTCCAGCATGTGGATGATTTCAGTGTTGTCCTCTTGCCCGGAGTTTGGGATGGGTCTAGATGGAGCAGATTGAAATAAATAGAACAAGCACAAACAACAGGAGATGCACTGGGGGGGGGGAGGGTTAGACCATGAAATAAAACCCTCCCTTGGCAGCCTGTCAAGTTGACTTGGCAGCAAAATCCTGCAGCCTTCTCCCAGGAGATCCTGGAGATGCAACTGGACACATGGCAAGAGCCTGGAGGACAGGGGAGTTGTGTGGCAGCTGCTGGCCTGTGGCACGTACCAGAGATGTCTCCAAGCCCTCTTCAGGCTTGGAGCAGAGGAAAGCTGTTGGCCCATCCTTGGGAGGCCCCAGGGCCGTGTGCTGCTCTGGGGCTTGGCAGCTCTGGGCTCTGCTCTGGCCAACATCTCGCTGCCTGAGCCTCTGGATCCGTAGGTGTTTGGGAGGAGATAACCATACCCGTTTCTCAGGAGCTTTCTGAGCTCTCCAGAGGAAAGAAAGCACCATAAAAGCCTTGTATTTCAAAGGGCTTTGCTGATGTCATCGTCCTGTGATTTGGCTGGCCGTTTCCCGGGCAGGACGTACAGTACGAGCGTGTGGCTCCTCATCCTGGGCTATTTATGGGTGTGTTCCTCATCTGCACGTGCAGGGAATCCTGCAGGGGCTGGATGGGGCTGAGAGTGGCCTCCTGCAGGTGCCCTGCCCCTCCCAGGAACATTCAGGGTGTGGGTGAGCCAGGAGGATTCAGGGGCACTGCCTGAAGGAGGAGCTGAGCTCTCCTTCATCCCTGCCTTCAGTTCTGGGGCATTTGGGATCAAAGCTCCTTGCCGTGGTCTTCACATGAGTTGTGTTTGAGTTTGCTCAGAGTGCAGTCATTTGCAGGCCATTATATGAACAATTTATTAATTTCCTTTAGGACCAGATAGTTTTCTTTAGTGCTCAGCTTGTTCCTCTCCTGCTCTCCCACAGATTGTCCATTCTCTGCTTCATCCCTGGTCACCTTTGCTGCTCCACCACACTGGGATGTCTCCCCTTGGGAGATACCCATAAAACCTTCCCATCCACATCCTGCAGGGACTCCAGCCACACATTCACTCCTCCCTTCCAGCTCTGCAAGATGCTCAGCAGCACCTCCAGTCTGAATTATTTCGGGGTGACGTTTCATGAGGATTTAAGTAACTGTTCTCTGCTTTCCTTTTCAGGTCAACATGGATTTGTGGTTCTTTCTCCTTCTGCTTGGAAGTGGCCTGATAAGTGTAGGTGCTAACAACGTCACAACAGGTAAACTAAGCTCCTGTCTCCCCTCTTTCCTCCCATCTTTAGGATCAGAGGAGCAAGAGCTCAGGTGCTCAGTGTCTTAGTCCTCCTGCCCTCCAGGTAACTGTAATATGAAGTGTTGGAAAGAGGGTGATGGGCTGTAAGTGTTCATGAATGGGACCCACAGGTGTGACCTCTGGCAAGTAGCCCCTCACCTCCAGGGGCTCTGATGTTTGTGCCTCCTTGATATCATGATGTTTGTTCAAGTTACCTGCTTTTATAAGGTTTGCACCTGCTGTGCAGAGCATTCCCTGTCCGGGGTCATTTTATCCCTACAGCGACAGTCACCACAATCTCCATCACCTAAACCCCCCAGCGTCTCAGAAAAGAACCTCACAGAGATTCCCTTGTGCTTTTCTTCTCTCAGGGCCACCCACAACAGTGCCCACCTCCCCCAGGAGCCCCACCAAAGCCCCTACAGCAGGTCCTGACGATGGGACTACGACGAGCTCCAAGAGGCTCAACGTGAGCACTCCGGGGACTGTTCCTACCATGGCCTCAAAGGCACCCCCGACCACAGCGGCCAGGAGCGCCCCCAGTGCCACCACTGGCAGCCTCAACACCTCCTCCACCCTGGGGACAACCGTGCCTGTGCCTGCAGCCACCTCCCTGCCCCCCAGTGGGACTCCCTCTGCTCCACACACCGCTGGCCCCAGCACGGAAGCGGAGACCACCGAGAGGAATTTCAGCATGGTGATGACAACCCAAGAGACCTCTTCTGCTTCCCACAACGGTAGGCAGGCTGCTCCACCTCTGCTGCTCCAGGCCACCCGGCCTCTGGGCTTTATTCTGTGCTCTTCTTTTGTTTTGGGAACAAATCAGAGCGAGAAAACACCTTGGGGCAAATTCGGTGGTGGTAGGAAACATTACGACTGCCTGAACTGCCCAGATCAGAAGAGATTTATCCTATCAAAGGTTTCAGGCCAAGATGACCCAGTGAAAGATGTCCCTGCCCGTCCAGGGGTGTTGCAGTACATGATCTTTGCTTCCAACACAAACTATTTTGTGATTGTACCCTTACAATATCATTTTTTTCCCATTACTTGGCCTGCTTTACTCTTGGAAAGGTCTAGACGAGCAAGAGTTGTCTCTGCCTCCATCCTGCTCTCATTCCCCTCTTGGCACATCAGAGAAGTGGCCCCACAGAATGTACATGGGCTGCTGAGTGTAGGTTGAGAGCAAAAAATCAGGCAAAAAGAGGCTCAGGTGACCAGAAAGTGACTCTTGAGCCCTGGTTTGCTCACTGCTGCATCATGTGAGACCCAGGTTTGATATTGCAGCCTCAGAGCTCCGAGTGAGGCAGCAGTGCCTGCCAGACCCTGTGGCAAAAGCCTTGGCACGGTGGGATTTAGTGGGAAAACAGGATTGGTAACCTGGTGGTGTGGGTAGGAAAAGCTGAAAGAAGATAATGGTGGAATTAATGCAGGGAGGTGTCAAGTGCACATTCCTTAGGGACAGATTTCTCCAGGGGTGTTGGGAATCTCAGCACCTCAGTGGGATGTGTGTGCCCCCTTCTCTGGGAATCTTTGGGATCCTCACAGCCCATGAAGCTGCAGTGAAGTTGTCAGAGGAGGGGATGTAGCTGAAGGATGTTCACAGCCCTGCTTTCTCCCTGAGCTCATCCAGCTTCCTTCCAAACACAGATCCTGTTATTCCAGAGCAAGGGGGTCCAGCATAACCTTTGGTACACACAGGGGGCAAGTTCACAATAAATGTAGCCTTCAAATGGAGAGATGGAGGAAAAGCCTCCAGTACTGCTAATATCTGGATTTGTAATACAATCTCTGCTAGTGAAGGGGACTAAATTTATCTTTTTTGTGTCTCTACTACCTCTTTTTGTGGCTTGGGTTGCTGGTTTTGGTGAACTCCCTTGCTGAGTGCTGTGACACGTTGGCCATTGAGCCATCCAGGCCAGAAGTGGCTTCTCACTTGATGTCACTTCCAAGAACAAACGACCAACCCTGATTCTTTCTTTATTTCAAGTAACTTGTCAAGGAACAAAAGGGGTTTTAGGGCTGCCCTTGCCATGAATCTTAACGGGAAATGGGGGTATTAGTCACGGAAGAACGAAGTGGTGCTCAGGAGGGGAACTGGCACAGGTGACACATAAAACCCACACGTTGTACAGGCAGTCCCTGCCCCTCCAAAAACCCACCAGGGTTGTCCCCAACCCCGTGTGCAGCTCCTCACCTGTCAGATCAGGGCCCCAGGAGAGCTGCTCCCCCTGGCAAGGGTTTGTTCTGGTGTCTCCTCTGGGTGAGACGTGCCAGCAGGTAGAGGCTTTCCTTGGGTGCTCCTCACCCCCATCCCCGAGCCCAGCTGCTCTTAATTGAGCTCTTGGCTCAGCCACCCTCTTAAAATTAATGCACAAGTGTTACCTCTTAATATTTAAGTGCTAATGAATTACCCCAGTGCCTCCCTGGCCCCGGGGCTTAAACAGCCCAAGGTATGGGTTAGGAGCAGGAATTGTGTTTATGGATGTTAAAGCTCCCTGCTCTGCTGATAAAAACTTGGGATTTGTTCCTTTTTTCCGTACTCAGAAATTCACTCTTAACACCCAGCTGGTGTTTTAAAAAGAAAGATTTACAAGCAGATGATAAGAGTTGCTAAATTTGTTCCTGTCTTGGTCTTTGATCCTTCCTGACTTAGTGAGATGTCTTATTTCTTTGTTGCTAAGAGATTTCTGTTTTCTTTTTCTGCAGGTAACTCTGACAGAAGAGGTAAGAATTTTATATTTCATTGCTCTTTAGTCAGTAAAAACATTTCCAGAAGTGTTCTGCTATTAGAGAGCTCTCCTTAGGGCTTCCAAATGTTCTTTTACAAAGGCCCTTGAGCTCTTTAGAAGAGCTGGTGACACACTGATATCCTAATTTCTTTTGGGGCTTTTTCTTTTTAGAGCTAAACAATCCCATTCCAATTTGTACATATCCTGTGAGACACAAATTGTTCCTGCTGAACGCTCTGAAAATGTCAGCACGTCCCTGGAGTTGGATGACCAAAGCCTAAGAAGCCATTCAGGAAACTTCCTTTTGTTGGTTTTTTTTTTTGCTTCTGAATTGTCCTTATTGACTGTGACTTACCCTATTTGATCCAAAGCCCCTTCTGCAGATGATGGGAATCATTATTATTATTATTATTCTTCCCGGAAGTTCTGTTGGCAAGCAGCAGCCCAAATCCATTTCTTGTAACAGGGCAGCACTTAAGGACATTTTTCTATCTCTGGGCTCTGAGAACTGGCACCTCTGTCAGGATATTTGTAATTACTCGTGGCTCTGGCACTCCAGGAGTGGGCAGAGCTGAGGGAGCAGCAGGGCTGGCTCATTCCTATAGGGATGAGCTGCCTCTTGGGGTTTCCCCCTCGGCTCTGATGGGGGTTTCAGCATTCCTGGTGTGCTCTCCCCATCCCACTGATGGTCCAGAGGAACAGGCAGGTGCTCCGCAGCAGTGACTGTCAGAACACATTTAGCAGAGAAAAGAAAAGGGTTGCAGGTTTGAGAGGATTCATTTTAAATTATGGTGGAGTCACTGCAGAAATGCTCAGTGTCATTCCCTGGGATCTGGCAGGGCTCAGCTCTCATTTTGTGCTGTTGTTCATTCCTGTTCCTGAGAGCAAAGAGGCAAAAAATGGGAATAGATCTGACTTCTTAACAGTATTTATATTAATATTGCTAATATTAATAAGGAATTTGTTTAAAGAGCATGGGGTGACAGGATGGGGGAAATGGCTTCAACCTGTCTGTGAGCAGGATTAGATGGGATATTGGGAAGAAGTTCTTGACTGTGAGGGTGGGCAGGCCCTGGCCCAGGTTGGGCAGAGAAGCTGTGGCTGCCCCTGCATCCCTGGCAGTGTCCAAGGGCAGGTTGGATGGGGCTTGGAGCACCCTGGGCTGGTGGGAGGTGTCCCTGCCCAGGGCAGGGAGTTGGAACTAAATGATCTTTACATTCCCTTTCAGCCCAGGCCATTCTGTGATAGAATGATTCTGTGATTACAGTTAATATTAACACAATAATTAATATTTTTCAAGTCCTGTCACTTTGGAGGGTTATTCTGGGGGTTTTGGTCACAATTCCTGGCTCCTAAGCTCCAAGAAGCAGCACTGGAAGCAAAACTGTGACAGCAAAAAGCGGAAGGGCTGCTCTTTACATTAAATAAGGCTGTTGGGAAAACTTGGCTTGGGTCATGCTGGGGATGTGCTGTCTTCCCAGTGACTCTAAAGGGACTGATTTTGGGTTGGAAGGGACCTTAAAAGCCCACCCAGTGCCCCCCCCTGCCATGGGCAGGGACACCTCCCACCAGCCCAGGGTGCTCCAAGCCCCATCCAACCTGCCCTTGGACACTGCCAGGGATCCAGGGGCAGCCACAGCTTCTCTGCCCAACCTGGGCCAGGGCCTGCCCACCCTCCCAGCCACCAATTCCTTCCCAATATCTACCCTAAACCTGCTCTCTCTTAGTTTGAATCCATTCCCCTTTGTCCCATCTCTCCATGCTTTTGTAAATAGTCACTCACCATGGCAGGGGGGTTGGAACTCGATGATCTCTGGGGTCCTTCCCATCCCAAACCATTCCATGATTCCCTGACTTGGGGCAGATGTTGGCAGCTCATCCCTGCCCCTCTCTGCCACGTGGCTGCTCTGTGTGATGTTCAGGGAGCAGCCTATAGAGCACCTCTGCCTCCAGCTGGGATCTCAAGCACCAAAAGGTGATTTACTGGCTCCTCAGAGGTGCCAGCACAAGATTGAACCATCCTGATGCCCTCCATGAACCCACAGTGGGTGCTCCAGCCCTGCAGGTCTGTGGAAGCAGAGAGTTGAGTCCTTATCCCTTTTCCAGGAGAATTGCCAGTGTGAAACCCCCCCAGGGCTGCCACTGGAGCAGGACAGGAGCTGTGGGAGGGCTGGCTGGGCAAGGAGGGGGCATCTGGGCACCCTCCAGGCTGTTTCCTGCTGGGGCTGTGGCAGCTGTGGTGGGAAAGCTCCAACCCTTCCCACCAGATGTGTTGAAAGAACTGCTGCAAACCACCCCAAAACCCCTCCAGGCTCATTGAGTGCTGCCCCAGAGGAACCCCTGCCCATAAGTCACATCTCCTGCCAACCACAGCCCGGCTTAGCACCGGTTAGGCCGGGCTTAACCCCAGCCAAGGCAGGAAAAAGGGTCCAACAGTGCACAGGGGGGGCAGAACAGCAGAGGATTTGGGAAGGCAGCTCTCCTTGTGCTCCTGCAGCCAGGATGGAGATGGTGGTTCTGGTTGGAAGGCTCAGTGGGGAAAGCTCATTAGGGGAGAGCTGGCTGTGGTGGGGCCAAGACCCTCCATGATTGCTTTGCCATCCTGGAAAGCTTTAAGGGAGGGAATGCCAAGGCTCAAGCACCTGTGGGGTGTGCAGGAGGCAGAATTCCCAGTGAATTCCTTGGCTTTTTGCTGCTGGGTTGGGGGAGATGCTGGTGCATTAGGGCACTGGGTGGAAAGCACAAGGACAACTTAATTCTTTTATTTGCCATACCTTCAAATCATTACACAAAAAATCAAGGCTTTTGGTGGGAAGGAGATTCCCAGACCTCACGCCACAGAGGGACAAAATGTAGAAATACAAGCAGAGTTATCCCTGGCTAGCTCAGGGATGGACAAAATAAATTCCACCTAAGAAAAGCTGGAATTGCTGAGAAACAGGGAGCAGGAATCTGCCCTGGCAAGGAAATGGATGCACAGAAGGTGGAGAGGGGGGTCATGCCCTGCAGCCTTGGGGGGCTGAGGTGTTGCAGACACGGTGCAGTGGCCCATACAGATGGAGGGAGCCCATGGAAAAGGAAAACAACCCCCAGCTGGCATTGCTGGCATCCACATTTATCTGCAAAAACACCCTTCAGGGCCATTCTCCTCTCTGGTTGGCACTGCTTGGCTTCTCATCCATCTGGGTGATCTGCCCTGCTGTCCCACTGACCTCCAGGACAAGCTACAAATGGCTTATTTAAAAAGATAAAACTCTCCTGTGGGTCCTGGAGGATGGGAACGTTCCAGCCATGGCTGATCCAAGTGTGAGTGCAGGGGAGTTGTGTGGTGCCTCCTCTTGAGGAGCTTCTGCCCAGCAGCCAAATGGACTCACAGCCTTGCAGTGCAGAGCACAAGGGGGTGAGTGACATCCCCTGCTCCCTCTAAACTCAGGATTTCCAGGAGGGAAAGAGTAGGGAGTTGGACTAGATGGTCTTTGGAGGTCCCTTCCAACCCCAATTATTCTCTGAATGGCTTGGGTTGGGATGGATCTTAAAGACCATCTAATTCAACCCCCTGCCATGGGCAGGGACACCTTTCACCAGCCCAGGGTGCTCCAACCTGGCCTTGGACACTTCCAGGGATGGGGCAGCCACAGCTTCTCTGGGCCAACCTAGTCCAGCCCAAACCTCAGCCTGAAGGGCTTCAGATCCCGAGTCCCACGGCCCTTTTGTCCTGTTTGCCAAGGAACTGGTGGCAAATTGGTGGTGGTGTTACAAGTGCAGGTTCTGTGGGATCTTACAAAGGCCATAACGTTCACCTGTTTTAATATCAAGTCCCTTATCACGTTACACCAAACTCATGAACAGATTAAGAACTTCTGTGCATCCTTAAGTCTCAGGCAGGAGGGTTTGTGAATCCCCAGCTGACAGAGCAAACTTCTACCAGTGGCTGCTGGTAAATTGGGTAAAAGAAACCCCAAAAATAACCCAGTCCCAACTTTCTCCATCACTGTTTTCATCTGCAAGGTCATCATTCCACAGTGACCAACTCCTGGAGAAAGGCTGAGGTGCTCTGGGAGGTGGTTGCAGGTTTTAATCTGACCTGGGGGTGCTCCCTCTGGTCCTGTTTCTGTCTTTACTCTCTTATGGAGAAACATAACATCACTTAATGCTATTTATTATTATTATTTGTATTATTAATATCATCATCAGAATTGTTTTTCAAGCACCAACTGTAGAGCTCAGCCCTGTCAAATGATGGCTCTGGGGGTGTTTTCCAATGTCCATAACCACACCTTTGTTTCCTCTTGCAGATGAGACTCCAATTATAGCTGTGATGGTGGCCCTGTCTTCCCTTCTAGTCATAGTATTTATTATTATTGTGCTGTACATGTTGAGGTAAGAGCTGCTTTACTGCTGAATCCCCTCTTTTTGACAGAAATAATTCCTGAATGAACAGGAATGAGCCTTTTGTGCTGGTTCCCCAAGCTAAAGGCTGACACAGCTGGTGCTTTGAAAAGAAACCTCTAAGGGCAATGAATGAAAATGGTGTTTGGGGTTATCCAGGGAGTGGTGCTTATTCCTTTCTTTGTAAAGCTGCTCCTCGTGTGGGGAATTCTTGTTCTGCTCCTCAAAATGCCATATTTAGGGTAGATTAAAAGGCCTGTCAGGTAAAAGCAGTTCCCTTGTGAGGCAAAGGGTGGTGGATTGAGTGATCCAAGGAGGCTGAGCACAGCACTCGAGCCAGAAGGGCCTTTGTTTGTGTTATTCCTTGATTCCCATCTTGATATCAAACAGGATCCAACGTCCAGAGCCAAGCTCTGCCTTGGGTACCAAACCTGCAGGTCGTGCCTGTGCATCTTCCACTGCCAAGTGGTGTTTGACTGGAGCCTAGGAGGAGTGTTAGGAGGTGCTCTAATTGGAATTAATAGCATTAAAAAAAAGGCCTTTTTAGGTCCATTTTTTAAAATCCGAGCATCTGGCCTGCTCAAAATGCAGCATTCCCAGCTCCTGGGAGCGTATCTGCTCAGCTAGGAGAGGGTATTTATTCACCTCCAGCGAGCATTTTAATTTGCTCACCGCTTTGGTGATTAAATAAGTCTGGAAAAAAAAACAAAAAAACAGTGGAAAACTTCCCTCTGTCTCCTGGCCCTGGGCCTGCCCTCACAGCAGTGAACCTGAGGGGGAGTTTTGCCTCAGGAGTTCAGCAGCAGCAGAGTTTGAGTCCTTCCCACCCGGCTTGCAGCCCTCGAGGAGAGGGTTTCTCTTTGCTGCTGCCTGCCCAGTGATTCAGCAAAACTCGGGATTCCAGGCAAAAGGAGAGGAAGCAGCTGCTCCAAGTTAAAAATCCCATGGAGAAGGGCTTTATGTGCTTTGCTGGGGAGCAGGAACTCCTTGGGGTGTCCTCCATAAAGAGCAGTCTTAAAGCTTCCCTGCCTGGTTTTCACCAGGGCTCTCCTGCAGCTGTTCCAGATGTGGCCAGCGGGCAGGATTTTAGAGGTCCCACAGTCTCTTGGACCAAGCAGCTCGTTCCTGAAGCCAGGAGAGAGCGTGGGACACCCTTGATGGCTGCATCCCTCCTCCAGTGATGTTTTCCCTCCCTTCTCTCTGGCAGGTTCAAGAAATACAAGCAAGCAGGGAGTCACTCCAACTCCTTTCGGTTGTCCAACGGCCGGACGGACGACACAGGTGAGGCTCCTTGGGGAGCAAAAATGCATCTCACAGAGGAACCATCAAATCATTGAGGTTGGGCAAGACCACTAAGGCCATTGGCTCCAACCATTCCCCCAGCCCTGCCAAAGCCACCACTGCCCCATGTCCCCAAGTGCCACATCCACAGGGATTTGAAATCCCTCCAGGGATGGGGATCCACCCCTGCCCTGGGTAACATCTTCCAATGCCTGACCACCCTTTCCGTGGAGAAGTTCCTCCTGCTGTCCAACCTGTCCCTCCTCTGGCTCCCCCCTCCTGTCAGGGAGTTGCAGAGCCAGAAGGTCCCCCACTGAGCCTCCTTTTCTCCAGGCTGAGCCCCCCCAGTTCCCTCAGCCCCTTCTCAGAATCCCCTGCCCAGTGTAGTGACAACACTTGGGGGGCTTTGCTCTCCCCCTTCATATTCTTATAGGCAAGTGTTTTTTCATTTACATTTTCCTTTATTTCCTGGTCTGATTTTTCTGTGATTTTGGCAAACTTTTATAGAATGGACATTTATTTCCCAGCTTTCATTCCAGCAATACACTGTTTGCCCTCGTGTAGTTGATATTAAAATGGGTGACCATTTTCAGCACTGAACTACTCCCATTTCTCTTGAGTTTTCATAGGATCTCTTTGACTCAAAGAAGAAGCTTTTTTGAAACAGCACATCTTTGGGGAATAATTAAACATCCTTCCTCCCTTTGGATTTAGGATTAGGTCTGATTAAACTCAGATCTTCACACTGACTGTAGACACCAAACCAACGTTGCCAGGAGTAAGCAGGAAATACATTGGTTTTTCATTATAAAACCTTTTTGCACCTCTTAAAGATGCAGAAATGCAGTTTTAAAGCCTTGTGCAGACGTGCTGTAATGTCTAAACTCTTCTGCCCCTGAGCTTTGAGCCACAGCTGCCCATTGGGGGTGTGAAGTTGGGCATCTCCATCCATATAGAAGCACCAAAGTAAGAGCTGAGGAGGATCCACCACGTCTTATTCTCAGTTCAGGTGCTTTTCTGAGCTCCTTTCACATAAACCAAACACCTGAGAAGCACTAATTGAATTCCAGCACCTTTTTTTTTTTTGGTGTTGGCTGCTAAGACCTTCCCTGCCCGTTTTACATCACCGTAAACCGAGGTGTGAACTTCATAACCCCTCAGCTGTGTTGGTGTAACCCTGGCGTGGCCTTTCCTGCCTGTGCTGAGGAACACAAGCAGCAGCTGCCTCTGCTCTCTCCTCCTGGGAGCTGTGGCACTGTGGTGGTGCCAGAATTTCCATGTGAGAGAGGGGGAAGTTCATGTTCAAAGCGAGGTGGTTTCCATCCCTCGTGCCTCATTGCCCTGTCCTGCCTCTCTGAGGGGGTAAAGCTTGATCCCAGGTGTTCATTAGTGTAGGATCATGGAATTATTTAGCTTGGAAAAGCCCTCTGTGATCATCCAGTCCAACCCTAAACTCAGCACTGCCCCATGTCCCCAAGTGCCACATCCACATGGCTTTGAAATCCCTCCAGGGATGGGGACTCCCCCACTGCCCTGGGCAGCTGTGCCAGGGATGGACCNCCCTCCCAGCCCAAACCATCCTGCGACTCTGTGCAAACACGGGCATAGCGGCGGCCCTAAAAGCGAACGGGATAAGGTGCACGGGGTCCCTGTGCCCAGCTGGGTGTGGGTGAGGAGTGCTGGGCACGGGGGGCAGCCCCCTCTGAGTGCTGGTGTCCCTGCAGAGCCCCAGAGCATGCCCCTGCTCGCCCGCTCCCCCAGCACCAACCGCAAGTACCCCCCGCTGCCCGTGGACAAGCTGGAGGAGGAGATCAACCGCCGCATGGCAGATGACAACAAGCTCTTCCGGGAGGAGTTCAACGTGAGTGCCTTTGCTTCTTGCCCCTCAGTCCCACAGCCTGCCCAGGATTTGGCCTCAGGGTGTGGATGGTCATCCTGCTCCTGGTCCTCAGCGGTTTGTGTCCAAGGGCGGGTTGGAGCGACCTGGGCTGGTGANTTCTTGGCCACCTTGCCCACCTGGGCACACCTGGGCTCATGCCCAGCCCCTGTGGACCCCCAGGTCCTTTTCCTCCAGGCAACTTTCCAGTCACTCTGCAGTGGGTTGTCAGACTGTGTGTCCTGTGCATAGGAAGAGCAAAAGGCCTGGGAGTGTCCAAGGGCAGGTTGGACAGGGCTTGGAGCAACCTGGGCTAGTGGAAGGTGTCCCTGCCCATGGCAGGGCGTGGAATGAGATGACCTTTAAGGTCCCTCCCAGCCCAAACCATCCTGCGACTCTGTGCAAACACGGGCATAGCGGCGGCCCTAAAAGCGAACGGGATAAGGTGCACGGGGTCCCTGTGCCCAGCTGGGTGTGGGTGAGGAGTGCTGGGCACGGGGGGCAGCCCCCTCTGAGTGCTGGTGTCCCTGCAGAGCCCCAGAGCATGCCCCTGCTCGCCCGCTCCCCCAGCACCAACCGCAAGTACCCCCCGCTGCCCGTGGACAAGCTGGAGGAGGAGATCAACCGCCGCATGGCAGATGACAACAAGCTCTTCCGGGAGGAGTTCAACGTGAGTGCCTTTGCTTCTTGCCCCTCAGTCCCACAGCCTGCCCAGGATTTGGCCTCAGGGTGTGGATGGTCATCCTGCTCCTGGTCCTCAGCGGTTTGTGTCCAAGGGCGGGTTGGAGCGACCTGGGCTGGTGAGAGGTGTCCCTGCCTGTGGCAGGGGGTGGAATGAGATGGTGTTTAAGGTCCCTCCCAACCCAAACCATTCTGTAATTCTAAGCAGCTCTTCTCTCTGGTGAGCAGGGAGAGGACCCTGGAATGGCTGAAGCTGTGCCAGGGTCAGGTTGGATCTTAGGAAAAGGCTCTTCCCCCAGAGGGTGGTGGGCACTGCCCAGGCTCCCCAGGGCAGTGGGCACGGCCCCAAGGCTGCCAGAGCTCCAGGAGCCTTGGGATGATCCTCTGGGGCACAGGGTGGGATTGTTGGGGTGTCTGTGCAGGGCCAGGAGTTGCACTGGATGGTCCCTGTGGGTCCCTTCCAACTCTGTGAGGTGGAAGGACCAGTTCTGTCCCTGAATCTGCAGTGAGGGTGGACAAGCTACTCCCTCTCACACTCACTACAGAAAGCAGAGGTTTTCTACCAACCAACACTGCAGGCTCACCTTTGTCTGGGTTTGGGAATGGTCCTGGATGTCTTGGGGTCTTCCAGAGCTTACCTGCCTGCTGGTTTCTTCCCGAGTTCTGCCTCCCTCCCCCCAGTCCTCATGTCTTAACCTCACAAACAGCCAAAACAAGAGCTCTGCCAGAGAAACAGGAATGACCCCATCTCGTTTCATTGAGCTGTTAACCCTGAAAGAGAATGATGGCAATATACAGGACAAAGCTTGGCCTTCAGCTGTAATAATTCAGGTATTGTGCTTATCCCACAATCCAAGAGCATCTCCTGGAGGTGGCTCCAACCTCTTCTTGACGTTGCTGAGCTCTGCAGCTTCTTGTGATAATAAACCTGTTTCAGCTTGGCACTACAAAAGCAGAATAGAAAAGGAAAGAATAGAATGGAATAGAAGAGAGTCATTTAGGTTGGAAAAGCCCTCTGAGATCATCCAGCCCAACCCATTCCCCAGCACAGCCAAGGCCACACTAATCCATGTCCCCAAGTGCCACATTCACACGGCTTTGAAATCCCTCCAGGGATGGAAACTCCCCCCCTGCCCTGGGCAGCTGTGCCAGGGATGGACAGCCCTTTCCAGGAAGGAATTTTTCCCAGTATCCAACCTGACTCTCCCCTGGCACAGCTTGAGATAGTTTCCTCCTATTCCCTGGGAGCAGAGCCCAACCCCCCCCCCGGCTCCCCCCTCCTGTCAGGGAGTTGCAGAGCCAGAAGGTCCCCCCTGAGCCTCCTTTTCTCCAGGCTGAGCCCCCCCAGCCCCTCCTGCTGCTCCAGCCCCAGCTCCAAGGCATGACATGGAACTATGAGGATGATGAGAAGGTCAAATAAAAAACCACTGGACTCTGTCCAGCTGCTGCACAACTTGATCCCCTTCCTGGCCACGCTTTGATGAAACTAGATAAGTGCAATGAGTGCCCAGGAAGAGAGATTTTTTGATTTATAAATACCTGATTGCCCTGAAGATTTCCTTTGCCGTGTGCTCTCAGCTGGAGGAAGGGGTGGTGAATGCCTCCAGAACGTTCTCTCCTCTTTGCTCTTCAAAGAGGGTGTGCAATAACAGCACTGGGGGAAGCAGCACCTCCTGTGTTGGAGAGTGAAGCCCTGGGACAGTGTCACCTGTCACCCCTGCACCCCCCCGGTGCTGCTGGATGAAGAACAACCCCCTGCGTGGGTGTTCCTCCCCATCACCGGGTGGGCTCGGGCGGTGGGGGCTTAATCAGGTCACAATTAGCAGCACTGTTAATGAGGAAATCTCAGCAGGAGCCTCCCCTGGCAGAACGGAGCTCCTCGGTGCTGGGTTTGGAGCTGGAGGCTTTGCTGCCACCTCGTGTTCATGGATCCGGAGATTCCAGAGATCTCGTTTCCAAAGGGTTTTGCTTTCTCTGCTCCAGCCCAGCTATTTAAACGGTCACTTTGAGCTCGGTGGGGAGGAGGAGCTGGTGCTGGAGTGGAGGTGAGGGGTGTGAGTGGTGGGGACATACCCAGAGGGACGGGATGCTTGGATGTGGCGTGTCCCAGCCTGTTGTGGTTCCTGCTGTGCTGTGAGAACATCATGGAAAACCCCTTTTTTCTGATATTCCAGGCTCTCCCAGCTTGTCCCATACAGGCCACATGTGAAGCTGCTTCCAAGGAGGAGAACAAGGAGAAGAACAGATATGTGAACATTTTGCCCTGTAGGTATCAGAGCTGGTTGGAAGGGGGAGGGGGGGGAGGGAAACATATCCAGTGCTCCTGCCAGGACTCCCCATTCCTGTTTTTTGGGTGGACAAGGTTGAGGTCATTTCACCTCCCAGCTGGGTGGCTGTGTCTGCTTTAGCTTTAGATGCCTGGGAGGAGAAGCTCCATGGAGCCATCAGCAGCCAGGAGAGTGAAAGGGATGGGAAATGCCCAAAGGGACTGCACCTGCCTGGTGGCTTTGGGCACTGGGCTGGCTCAGGGTGTCCCCAGGTGTGCACTCAGCAGGAGAAAAACTTCCTTTGGGCAAAGTTCAAGCACCTTTCTAGCCTTGAGCAAGAAGAATTTGGGAGCATAAGGGTGGTTTTGCTCTGCTCCACTCCCAAATGTGGCGCTCTCACTACACCAGGTACCAGCTGCATGGAGGGGGTTGTTTGTAATGCTGAGCTTTAATTTTTCCTCCAGATGATCATTCCAGGGTTCACCTGACTCCTGTCGAAGGGGTTCCTGACTCCGACTACATCAATGCCTCCTTCATTAATGTGAGTTTGGGATTTTGGAGGGGGAAATCCCCACTGGTCCATCCAGGAGCAAAGCTGAGCTGGCTGGGCTGGAAAGGGTTTGGGAACCACTCCTGGCAAAGCTGGAGATTTCTTATTAGCAGCTGATAAATCAGGCAATGTTTTAGGTTGGAAAAGCCCTCTGAGCTCATCCAGTCCAACCATCCCCCAGCAGCACTGCCAAGGCCACCACTGCCCCATGTCCCCAAGTGCCACATCCACAGGGCTTTGAAACCCCTGAAGAGTGTGGCCACTTAATCTTTGGTACTTCCCAACTTGCAGGGCTGGATGTGGGAAGGGGATGAGAAAGAACTCAAGGAATCCAGCTAAAAGGGAAGCAACAGTGCCCTGCTCTGCTGCTGGAGGGAGAGGGGTCCTGTGTGGTTTATCAGCATGTGGCTCAAATCAGTTGGAAGGGTCATGTGAAGCAAAGCAAGACCCAAAAGGGTTTTTTCCTTTCCCCCCTCAATAAAGTAAAACACACACAACCAACCCCTGGGAGTTCAGCAGCCCCTCTCCCAAAGATCAGTGCTGATTTTCGTGTGGTGCTCTGGATGCACAGTCTGATCCCACCAAAAGGGCTTTCAGGTACCACTTCATGAGTGCCTTGTGCCAACAGGTGGGGTCATTCCTGCACCATGTGAGTGTGGGGAGTGTTCCCTTGGGAAAACAAGCCCATTGCACAGGGATTTCCATTCCTTCTGCCCTGCTGTTGGTGCTGTTTCTCCCCCCAGGAGCTGCAGCCCCTTCTCTGCACAGGGGGAGCGAACAGCAGAGCAGGTGTTGGCTCTCTTTGTTACCGCAGTAGATGCATTTCATGATTGTTTTGTTAGATAAATAGTGATTTCTTTTCCTTTTTCTCCTTTTCACTGCAGGGGTACCAAGAGAAAAACAAGTTCATTGCTGCACAAGGTAAATTCTTGGTTATTCCCATGGCTCTGTTGGGTGGCAGCTGGGCTGGGATCCCTCTGCTCAGAGAAGCTGTGCCACTCTAACCACAGCACAGTGTCTTGCAGAGTTCCCCTGGTCAAAATGAGGCTTGGCTGGTCCCACAGTTGGTTTCCAAAAGGGTTTTCCCAGACAAAGACTAGTGCTGAATGTGCTGGGAGAGGAAGAGAAGTTCTCCCTGTGCCATTACCCGTTGCTGGAGGGTATCATTTCTGCCCTGAGCCTTGTCCTTCCACCCCCAGCCCGTGGTGTGCAGGTGGTGTGACCTCTGGAAATACTGCCAGGGAACTGCTTCATTCAGTTCCCCAAATCACAGAATCATGGAATGGTTTGGGTTGGAAGGGATCTTCAAGACCATCTTGTTCCACCCCTCTGCCATGGGCAGGGACACCTTCCACTAGACCAGGCTGCTCCAAGCTTGACCTTGGACACTTGCAGGGATGGGGGAGAGTGAAATGTCCCTGTGGTCTTCAGAAGTCCAAAACACATTCCTAAACCCAAGATTCCCACTCCCAGAGGGGTTCATGTCAGCACCAGGCAGTTCCCTGCCCATGGGAGTGCTTTTATTTCCAGTCAGGGCATCACTGCCAGTTTCCCTGGCTCTTGCTGGAGAGGAAAGGCTGGATCAGACCTGTCAGCACTTCCAGGCTCAGGTTAAGCTTTGGCTCTGCTGTTCCCTTGGCTCTCCCTGAGCCTCAGGCTTGGCAAGGGAGTGCAGGCTGAGTTAGCTCCGTGTCTGGCAGGCAGCAGGGAACTCTCCCTGTGCCACATTGAAATGGGATCCCGTGGTTAAAGCCCAAGATCCCAGGGTAGGACTTCTGCGGACTCTGAGACAGCCGCAATTTCCCTGCGTGTTCTCTTTGTCTGATTTCCCCTTCTTGGGCTAAAAGTGGAATTCCTGCTTATAAAACTTACTCAAAAAATCCCAGCTATTGTGTGATGGGATTATTCCTTGGGTCAGGCATGCCCAGACACCAAAGCACCTCCTGTGCTGGCATCTACTGGCAAAAAATGTGATGGATCATGCACAAGGTGTGACCTCTCGTGCTGGGTTTTAGTCGCAGCTCCTGAGGAGTTGATCCTAAAGACAGCACTCCCTTTTACCTTCCCCTCAGGACCAAAGGAGGAAACAGTGAATGATTTTTGGAGGATGATTTGGGAGCAAAACACAGCGACAATTGTCATGGTGACCAACCTGAAAGAGAGGAAAGAGGTCAGTGCCAGAGGGATTCCTGGGCTGGGATCCGACCCGGCTTGGGCTGAATCCGGCACATCTCCTGCCCAGGGGTGTGTCCTGGAGCCATTCCCAGGTTTGTGAGGAGGATCCAGAGCTCACCTGCACCTGTTTCCTCTCCCCACAGTGTAAGTGTGCTCAGTACTGGCCGGATCAGGGCTGCTGGACATACGGGAACATCCGAGTGTCCGTGGAGGATGTGACCGTCCTGGTGGATTACACCGTGCGCAAGTTCTGCATCCAGCAGGTGCCAGGGCTCCTCTCCCACCCCATCCCATCCCTCCCCATCCCTCCCCTCTCCACCCTGGGCATCCCAAAGGTGCTACCATGCTGCTCCAAGCTGCTGTGAGATTAGAGTTGGGATGAAATGATCCCCACTGGAGTATTAAATACCTGGGAGCCCATTCCCAGCGTGGCTGGTACTGAGAGCAGGGAAGCTGATGGATGCCAGGGCTGAAATTCCAGCCTGTGATCCAAGTGTTGGTTCCTGCCCTTGCCCACAGACACTTAATGCCTGCAAATAATCAGATTTATCCCGTGAGCCAAGGCCAAATCCAGCGCTGTATGTGTTGGGTTTGATTGCTTTCCCATCTGTCACCACAATTCCTTGTCCTCCAAGGAAACTCTGGGTCTTTGAGTCGCTCCCTTTGTTTTCCTGCTGCTCTCAGAGGCAGGCAAGGAAAAGCTGGTGCCAGAAAAGCTGTCTGGAGCCTGAGTGTGGTTCTCCTGAGCCTCATCCTTCACTCCAACAGCCTGGACATGGGTGGTTTCCTCCCCTGCCTTAAATACGAGGATCCCGTGGGCAAAGGAGTGGGAAAGGATGGAGCAACAGCTTCTGTTTGAGCTTGTTGGGAATGAAATATGGCAGCTGCTGCCAGGTTGGAGCCACAGCCAGGGCCAGGCTGGCGTCTCGCTCCCCTCGGATGTGGGATGTGGTGCTGGGTGATGGAAATGTCATGTTTTCAGAGACTAATCTGTCCCAAAGCCTGACTCTGTGCCCTTTCAGCTGTGGATGCTGCTTCTTCAGCCATCCAGCTCCATCTCAGGGCTATAACTCCCTATCTGCCCTTGATCTGGGGGGGAGGAAAGGAAACCTGAGGCTTTATCCTTAAGCTGGATCCCTGTTTGCCCTCCAGGTGGGTGATGTCACGAACAAGAAGCCCCAGCGCCTGGTGACTCAGTTCCACTTCACCAGCTGGCCCGACTTCGGGGTCCCCTTCACCCCCATCGGGATGCTGAAATTCCTCAAGAAGGTGAAGACCTGCAATCCCCAGTATGCAGGAGCCATAGTTGTGCACTGCAGGTGAGTCCTGCTCACAGCTGACCTCTGCCCATCCTTGAGCACTTGGAAAGCTTCTCCTGTTTAAAAGTTGGGATTTTTTTTTTTTTTTCAATCAGGGCTTTTTAATTATCTTTATTTAATTTTCCTTAAAGGCAGCTGGTAGTAACAGGCAACCTATTAGGACTCTGGACCTCAGAGACCATCCAGTGCCACCTCCTGCCGTGGGCAGGCACACCTTCCCCTAGACCAGGTTGCTCCAATCCCTTTCCATCCTGGCCTTGGACATTTCCAGGGATGGGGCAGCCACAGCTTCACCACCCTCAGAGGAAAGAACTTCTTCCTAATATCCAATCTCATCCTGCCCTCTGTTTAAATCCATTCCCCCCTGTCCTGCCAATCCAGGCCCTTGTCTAAAGTCCCTCTCCAGCTCTCTTGGAGCCCCTTTAGGCCCTGGAAGGTGCTGGATGGTCTCCCCTGAGCCATCTCCTCTCCAGGCTCAACACCCCAGCTCTCCCAGCCTGTCAGCCATGGAGATGCTGCAAAACCCAGAGTGCAGGGAACACCAGGACCTCTCTCATCTCCCAGACAGCTGTTTCTCTATGGGCTGGGAGGTGCCTGCCCTACAAGGGCCCCCCAGCCCCTCTGCCCTGACCTCTGTCCCTCTCTTGCAGCGCCGGGGTGGGTCGCACGGGCACTTTCATCGTCATCGATGCCATGCTGGACATGATGCACGCCGAGAGGAAGGTGGATGTTTACGGCTTCGTGAGCCGGATCCGGGCTCAGCGCTGCCAGATGGTACAGACAGATGTGAGTGTGGGGCTGCCAGCCCTCCCTGGGCTCTGCTCTGGGCTCAGGTGGCCCTCATGCCATCAAAGCCCACGGGGAGGTTGGGCATTGTCTGTAATTTTGGGTGGGAGCTGCGTCAGGTGAGACCGTCACTGGGTCCTGCTCTTTTTGGTGCCCCTTGTAGAGTCCTAAAATCATTTAGGTTGGAAAGATCCTTAAGATCATCCTATCCAACCATTCCCCCAGCTCTGCCAAGGCCCCACTGCCCCATGTCCCCAAGTGCCACATCCACATGGCTTCAAAATCCCTCCAGGGATGGGGACTCCACCCCTGCCCTGGGCAGCTGTGCCAGGGATGGACAGCCCTTTCCAGGAAGGAATTTTCCCTATTACCCACTCTAAGTCTCCCCTGGCACAACTTGAGATAGATTCCTCCTGTCCCTGTTCCCTGGGGGCAGAGCCCAACCCCACTGTCTCCCCCATTCTGTCAGAGCCGGAAGGTCCCTCCTGAACCTCCTTTTCTCCAGACTTGGAGAACATTTTCTGTCACATCAGCTATTTGTGGTGCAGCAAATAAAGTCCCAGTCCCCATTTAGTGGCAGGAAGGTTGTCACTCACTTTTCTGGAGTCTCAGAGTGGTATCAGGTGCCCGACAGGCACAGGAGGGCGGGGGGGACAGTGGGTTTGCACCAGGATGTGCTCCCTGGGCATGGAACGGGCACTGATGGCTTCTCCCTGCAACCCTTGCAGATGCAGTATGTGTTTATATACCAAGCACTTCTGGAGCACTATCTCTACGGAGACACAGAGCTGGAGGTGACCTCGTTGGAGATCCACCTCCAGAAGATCTACAACAAAGTGCCAGGGACCAGCAGCAACGGGCTGGAAGAGGAGTTTAAGGTGGGCGTGGCTGTTGTCCTGGTGGGATCTCGTGGGATGGTGCTGGGCTAAGGGGGACCAGCATGTGTTGGCCTGGCTCTGGGTGGCTCTGAAACCTGTCCCTGCTGTGCTCCTTCCCCTGCAGAAACTCACTTCAATCAAAATCCAGAACGACAAGATGAGAACGGGCAACTTGCCAGCGAACATGAAGAAGAACAGGGTGCTTCAGATAATTCCATGTAAGGCTTGTTTGGGGGTGTAGGGACAGGAATCGGGCTGGAAAAATGGGCCAACAGGGACATCATGACGTTCATCAAGGAAAAGTGTCAAGTGCTGCTCCTGGGGAGGGATAACCCCACGCACCAGTTTGTGCTGGGGCCACCCAGCTGGGGAGGAGCTTGGCAGGAAAGGACTTGGGGGTTCTGGTGGACAGCAGAGCCAGCAACGACCCCTTGGGACAAAGGACAGTGGTGTCCTGGGCTGGGAGAGACAAAGCAGTGCCAGCAGGTCAGGGAGGGGATCCTGCCCCTCTGCTCAGCACTGGTGGGGCCACACCGGGAGCACTGGGGCCAGTTCTGGCTCCCCAGTACAAGAGACACATGGACAGAGTGGGGAGAGCCCAGGGAAGGGACTGGAGCAAAGGCTGAGGGAGCTGGGACTGCTCAGCCTGGAGGAGAGAAGGATCCAGGGGAACCATCAATGCCCATCAGCTCCTGCAGGGAGGGAGCAGAGAGGACAGAGCCAGGCTCTCCCCAGAGGTGCCCAGGGACAGGAGAAGGGCAACGGGCACACACTGAGACACAGGAGGGTCCCTCTCAATGTCAGGGAACACGTTTTGATTTGTGAGAGTGACCAAGCACTGGCACAGGTTGTCCAGGGAGGTTGTGGAGTCTCATCCTTGGAGATACTCAAGATTTTTCTGGATAGATGGACAACCAGCTCTGTGTGGCCCTGCCAGCTGGTTTCTGCTGCCAAGGCTTTCTGCCTCAAGGGGAAGGGAGTCCCAGTGCTGAGCAGGTCCTTCTCCTGGAGTGCTCAGCATCCCCTTCTCCTTCCCCAAACCAGGGCATGGCAGAGAGTGGAGCTGACTGGCCTTGTCCCAGTCAGGTGCTGTAAACACCTGCAGGGCTCCCCTTCCCTTATCTCTGTCTCCCACTAAGGGTTTGGTGACTTCCCAGCTAAAGGCCCTGTGTGGTTTGCCAGGAGTCACGCTGTGAAGGTGTCCCCTCAAATCTCAGACCATCTTGTTCTGTTTCAGATGAGTTCAACCGAGTAATCATTCCAGTGAAGAGGGGAGAGGAGAACACGGACTACGTGAACGCTTCCTTCATTGACGTGAGTCTTCTTTACCCTTCTCTCCATCTTCTCCCAATGAAAACTGTACCTCAGGCTGCTTCCTGGGGGAAGGATTTGTCCCAAACCACCCTCCTCTGGGTTTCGTAAGGCTCCTTCCACTTGGCTTTGCTTTTGTGCCACCCCACGGTGCTGGTTTCTTTCTCCAAGAAACCCCTGGGTATTCCCAGCTCCCGTGGCTGGTGGGAGAGAAGAGCTGGAGCCTGAGCAGAGCCTTCAAGTCCTGGGCTCACCTCTGCAGCCCTGGGCTCTGCTGGTGGCTGTGCAGAGGTGTATCCATGCACGTATCCATGGAAATGATGCAGCACCGGCCATTTGATCAGAAAACATCCACTAGATTAGGTAACGGAGCAATACACGATCCCAAAACCCTTGAGGAAAACCAGGTCAATCCCATTATACCTGTCTGGGCAACAGGAGGAGGTGAGGCAGGGAGGTTAAGTGCTTTCCTCGCTCCGAGGAGGAGGGAAGTGATTGCACATCCTTTTCTCCTGAGCAACCCTGTAGACTCCAGGGAGACATCTCAGATGAGTGTTTATCTTCATGCAGTGCTGGCCCTGTTCTTTTCCAGCCCCTGCTCTTTTCCAGCCCCATTTCTACTTTTCATCTCCTAATGGCAGGGGTTGTTTGTTTTTTTCTCTCCCAAAAGGCAATCAGTGCCGTGGGTTGATCCACTAAAACCAGTTTATTCTCAGTTCTAACATCCCCAATTAATTGGTCCCTGAAAGCTCCTTTGCTGGGTCCCAGCGGGTGGCTCCGGCTGCGGGAGCAGCTGCCTTGTTGTGCATCCAAGATCAGAAAGCTTCCAATGGCATGGAAGCAATTTTGGTCGAGGATTCAATTTCCTGCCTCTGCTGAACTTTGCTTAACTGACAAACCCCAAATGACGAAGCATCTTTAGTCACAGTCTGGCTTTAGTCCCAGTGAGGGCACAGGGGGGGATGAACGTCGGAGGGGTTTGGAAACAGAAACACTGGGTGGTTGTGGAAGAGCCAGAGTCACCCAGGCTTCCTGCTGGCTTTCACAGAGCACAGTATGGTTTGGCTTGGAAGGGATCTTAAAGATCACCTAGTTCTGTTTAGTTTTGCTTCCTTCTTCCAAAAATCCCCAGGAAAAGTCATACCTGGAGGTACCTGGAGCTCAGGCAAGGCTCTGCTCCGGCACTCAGAGTTTGCAATATTGCTTAGGTGTGCTGGAAACCCAAACCATCTTCCCTGAATGGATAAAGCAGGGCATGTATAGGGGATATGACCCTCCCAAAACTGAACTGAGCTTGGTAACCCAACCCATCTCCAAGAGTGTTCTTTCCACTGCTCCCACTTCCAGCTCACCCCTGTCCCCAACTTTCAGGGTTATCGCCAGAAGGATTCTTACATCGCCAGCCAAGGGCCACTGCAGCACACGATAGAGGACTTCTGGAGGATGATCTGGGAGTGGAAATCCTGCTCCATAGTGATGCTAACAGAGCTGGAGGAGAGAGGCCAGGTAAGCTCCCGGGAACGGCTGCCTTGGACACCAGCAAAGCAGTGGCAGGGGTTGGAACGAGGTGATCTCTGGAGTCCCTCCCAACCCAAACCGGTCTGGGAGTCTGGGAAGCCCATGAAATCCAGCCTGGCTTTGGGCAGCTGCCAGCCCCAGAACTCCTCTATCCAAGCCCATGGGAAAAATAGGGGATCCTCACCCTGTGTCCTCGTGTGGTGCTCCCTCAGGAGAAGTGTGCCCAGTACTGGCCGTCCGACGGCTCCGTGTCCTACGGAGACATCACTGTGGAGCTGAAGAAAGAGGAGGAGTGTGAGAGCTACACAGTGAGGGACCTGCTGGTGACAAACACCAGGGTAAGAGTCTGGCTTCTCCCCTGGGGCTCCTGGGTTTGGTTGCCATGAACCCTTGCTGGTGTTTCTTCCTCTGCATCATCTCCCCGTCATCCCAAAGGGATCATATCCCTGCCTCCCGCCCCTGGGAGTTCCTGTCCTGCTGCTCGTTTCTCATCCAGCCCCTCTGCCCTTCAGCCACCCACCTCCACCTTATCCCCTTGCCCACCACCCAGCCTCCCCCCTGCTGCTTATTCCTTGGCTGTGCTCTTCCACCAGGAAAACAAGAGCCGGCAGATC
Organism: Scytalopus superciliaris; assembly: GCA_013400415.1. NCBI lineage: Eukaryota > Metazoa > Chordata > Aves > Passeriformes > Rhinocryptidae > Scytalopus > Scytalopus superciliaris. The sequence continues at coordinate 111,391 of VXBX01008872.1, forward strand.
CGGCAGTTCCACTTCCACGGCTGGCCAGAGGTTGGGATTCCCGGCGATGGGAAGGGGATGATCAACATCATCGCGGCGGTGCAGAAGCAGCAGCAGCAGTCTGGCAACCACCCCATCACTGTGCACTGCAGGTAAAAGCCCACCTGGAGCAGGTTGGACACCCCTCCAAGAGGGCCAGGAGCTTGGGAGGGATGGTCAGAGCCCCAAAACACGTCCTGGATTAACTGGGAGAGGCTGGGGCAGGACTCTTGGCTTCTCCGGCTCTTCCCCTGAGCAAAGGTGCTGGAGCGGGGCCAGAGAAGAGCAACAAGGTTGGTGAAGGGACTCGAGCACAAGTCCTGTGAAGAGAGGCTGAGGGAGCTGGGGTTGTTTAGCCTGGAGAAGAGGAGGTTTAGAGGGGACCTCATCACACTCTATAACTACCTGAAGGGAAGTTATAACCAGGTGGGGGTTGGTCTCTTCTCCCAGGCAGTCAGCAATAGGACAAGAGGGCACGGGCTTAAGCTCTGCCAAAGGAAATTTAAGTTAGATATAAGAAAAAAATTCTTTACAGAGAGAGTAATCAGGCATTGGAATGGCCTGCCCAGAGAGGGGGTGGATTCACCATCCCTCGAGGTTTTTAAACAGAGATTGGACGTGGCACTTAGTGCCATGATCTAGTAAAGGACTGAATTTGGACCAAGGGTTGGACTTGATGATCTCCAAGGTCTTTTCCAACCCGATCGATTCTATGAAAGCCAACAAGGGGCAGGCCAGGCGTTTTCCTTCACCCTCTGGTTTCTCTTTCCCAGTGCTGGAGCAGGAAGAACAGGCACCTTCTGTGCACTGAGCACTGTCCTGGAGAGGGTGAAGGCAGAGGCCATCCTGGACGTCTTTCAGACAGTGAAGAGTTTAAGACTACAGAGGCCACACATGGTGCAGACACTGGTAAGTCCCTCCTGCCACACCACAACCGGGCTGGGGGCTCAGAGTTGAGCAGAAGCCTCCTTGGTTCAAGGTTTTCTCTCTCTCAGGGATGGTTTCCCCGTTCCTGGAAGTGTTCAAGGCCAGGTTGGACAGGGCTTGGAACAACGTGGCCTAGTGGAAGGTGTCCCTGCCCAGGTGGCACTAAGGTCCCTTCTGACCCAAATCATCCTAGGACTCCATGATTCTATGGAGGTGGGCCAAGGGTATCTCCCCTTCCCCTTATGAAGGTATCTGGAAGAGGTGCTGAAGGCATCAAGTGCTGACAGAAGCTGTAGGAGCCTCCTTGGAGATGTTCTCAGCCTCAGCCCATGCATTTCCAGGCTCCAGGAACCTGGAAAACTGTCCTGGAGTGGCTGTGGCACAGGGTTGGGGCAGGCAGGGCTGGGTGGATGAGGGTTTGCAAGGATGAACCAGGGGGTGTGGGGATAAAACTCTGCTGGGGTCAAA
>VXBX01008877.1:8635-23261 GCA_013400415.1 Scytalopus superciliaris
TGAGATTAAAGAATGGATCCATTGTATTCCAACTTGATTCACTTTAAATATTACTAAAAGTCATTATTTAATAGTGATAATTTGACTCAGCAGCTGTGGGTTTGGGGAGAGGAGGTGCAGGGCTGAACTGCACTCAAAAGGGACACAAGAGGCCTGACTGGAATGCTGCAGTTCAGCTGGAATTGTTTGTGCCTGAGGAAGGGAAGGTCTGGGCTGTTCCACTTGTGCTGGTCCATCCTCTGGGTCTCCTACTTGTTTTTATAGCAGAATTCAGTGGAATAAAGCTGAGGGAAAGCTCCCTCTTCACAGGAATTCTGCACTGGCCTGTCAGATTAAATACATTTGATACTTTTAATTTTTTAAAAAAGAGCAGTTTTGTGTGCTGCCAGCCTGAACTACATCAGCTTCCCACATTTAAAGCAGCAGCCAGGAAAAGTGCTGGATCTTGGGAATCTGTGCCTTAATGCCAAGCATTAAATCCTGACCATTGCCAATAAATCAGGGGCCTATGGCTAAGCACTGGGGTTACTCTGCAGCCACTTTGCATATTATTATTATCATTATAATTATTATAATAATTATTATGACTATAATTATCAAGTGTTGAAGTAAAGCCAGGCCTAGGTGTACTTGTTCCATGCAGGAAGCTCAGGGAAGTCTTCAGGAAGGAGAGCATGGACACGGCAGATGGGGCAGGTGCTGGAATGTTCCTTGAGCCACGTTCGGATGCACTGCAAGGACAGGGAGAGGGTGAGGAGGCAAAGCCTGGCAGGAAGAGTTCAGCTGAAGCCTCTCACTAAGGGAATCACTTCAACATGTTCTACACATCACTGAAATTTGGGGTTAGAAAAGTGTTCCCCGATTCTAAAGCAATTTGTTCTGTAAGGAGAAACGAGCAGGAAAGAAATAAGGTAAAGGGGAAGAGTCACAGACACAAACATGGAGTTATTCTAACATAATCCTGACTTCTTCCCTCCATGACGCTCCACTATCAGGTGGCAAGTGCAGGGTCTGTAGGGACAGCCCATTCCATGACTGCTGCAAACAACCCCCATTTATTCTCTGAAGAATCACTTAACACCTCACTCTGATCAATTAGCATCTTACTTCAAAATAACTAAAGCTTTCCGACCCAGTCAAACTGTCTCAGGGCAAGTGTGGGGTACAAAGGATGGAAAAGCAGATGGAGCCCAGTTGCTGAAGCACTGAAGGGCAAGGGGAGGGTTCAGAGAGAAGCCCAGCAGTTCTCACCTCTCTGTGGAAATGGTGCCCACACTCCAGCTCACACGAGTCTCTGCTCAGCTCGTCGTGACAGATCGTGCAGGGATCCTCACTCAGGGCCTGCACAGGGAGTGCTCAGTTAGGTGACACCCAGCAGCAAATGCTACTCAGTCAACAACATCACTAACTTTAACCAGGTGTATTAAAGCTTTTTTTTTTTTTACACAAAATAAGCCAATTACTGTTTTCCAGCAATACTCTGATTATTTCCTGTCTGAGACAAAGCACAGGGCAGTGACTTCACTGAAAAAGTGGAAAACTTACTGCAGTGTCCTGTTTTTTCCATTTAGCTTTAGGTGTTGCTCCAACATTTCCCCAGGGCTGCAGGTTGGGCTGAGGTGGGTTTTTATTGGAGGTGTTTTTAGGCACAGCCCCAGCCTGGGAGGGACTGGGGGCATTTCCTTGTTCAGGCAATTCCCGGCTCTGGGCTCCAGTCTGGGCTGGGGGGGCTGCAGCTCTCCCTGCTGAAGGTGGTGCCTGGACAAAGAATTGGGAACAGGTTTGGATTTGGAGCTGCCCAGCCAAGGGCAGGGTGTGTTCCCTGGGCTGGGCTGCTCCATTCCCTGTGCCAGGAGATTCCCAGGAGCCAGGGCAGCACTCCAGCCCCACAGTACCTGGCTCTGCAGGTCCAGGATCAGCTCTGTCACTCTGTTCAGAACCTCATCAAAGCTCAGGCCTGCCAGGGTGTTGCCATTCCTTCTCTGCACCTCTCTGATAAAGCCAGTGAACTCAGACCTGCAGGCACAGGAAAAACAGGGATCGTTCCCTGGCCACGTGATGGCCACTGGAGGACACTGGAGCTTCCCCCTTCCATTCCCAGCAGCAGAGCCTTTCAAGGACACAGCTTTTCCCATGAGCTGGAGCAGGTACCTGCTGCTCCCAGGAACTCCCAGTAACCAGGATCTCCCTTAATTGTAACAAACCCTACACAATAATCAGAATCCCAGAATGGTTTGGTGTTTGGTTTGGAAGGGACCTCAAAGCCCATCCTTCTCCCTTGCCATGCACCCTTCCTGCTTGTCCCATCCTGGTGGATGTGCCTTCCCTGGCATAACTGGCAGCACTTGGCTGTTACAGTTCATCCAGGAGTTGGAACCACATGGTGAAGGGAACAGAATCCCAGAATGGTTTGGGTTGGAAGGGACCTCAAAGCCCATCCCTTTCCACCCCCTGCCATGGGCAGGGACACCTCCCACCAGCCCAGGTTGCTCCAAGCCCCGTCCAGCCTGGCCTGGGACACTCCCAGGGATCCAGGGGCAGCCACAGCTTCTCTGCCCAGCCTGTGCCAGAGCCTGCCCACCCTCCCAGCCAAGGATTCCTTCCCAATATCCCATCTATCCCTACCCCCTGTCAGTTTGAAGCCATTCCCCCTTGTGCTGTCCCTCCAGGCCCTTGGAAACAGAACAAAATCAATTCTTTTTTATCCCTGGCTGTGCAGAACTTGTGACACCCATTAAAACATTCCACTCCTTAAAACCAATACCTGCTGTAGTTTGGGAATATACTCTGGAGCTGTGCAATAATATTTTCCAGTGCTTTTGAAAGCTTTTTGTTGTTGGGAAGTGCAGAGGGCCTTGGCTGCAGAGCTGAGGCATCCTGGTGGTTCTGCTTTGGCTGAGCTTTACTTCCAGAAGCCCCTGACGGGTGAGATGGGGGGAGTTCATCAGGATGTGATCCCTCTGGAGCTTTGGGATGTGTTTTCCCAGATGCAGCACCTGCAGGACAAGCCTCAGCAGTGGCTCGAGCTGCCTTAGCCCCAGTGTGGGGCGGAAGGGGAGGTTGTGCTGGACCTTGGCCTTCAGAACTTGAAAATGCAGGAAGTGAACCGGGATGTGGAGATGCCAAAGAATAGGTGACAATGGCTGGATCGTTGATTGAAGGTCTGGCTGGGATTGTCTGGGAATCAAACAGATTTCACAGGAAAAACACTGATTAAACCAAATTGAGCTGAACTCTGGAGCATTTGCAGCTTGAATTAGAAGTTTGGTTGTGCCAGGGAAGGTCACAATTTATCTCAGCTGTTTGACCCTGTGACTGTTTCTTTCAGATCTCTCTTCTAAAAGGTTATTCTGGTGTTACTGCAGGAAAAAATAGATTCCAAACCCAGAACAAGAGGCTCAAAAGTTGCCCTTTCCCAGCCTGGTGATCAAGTTATGTACATACTCTGTGTCACTAAGTACAAAGGAGATACCTAAAAAGTAAGTGAGGATGGAAAAACATTCAGGAAAAAAGGAGTGGAACAGCTGCTTGTAGAGTGCAGAGAAAGTGGAGTGACAATCCCAAAGTTACAGCATTTCAACAGAGCCTTGGATCTCAGTTAGACCCAGAATTTAAAAAAAAGGAAAAAAATACAATTTTCTGCAGAAGAAAAAAAAAAATTCCAGATGCATTTCCATAAATGACTGAACTCCATCTAATTGCTGACCCCTGAAAGCTGCTTTTGGTGTTTGTAATCAGTCACAGGTGGCAAGAAGAATTTCTTCAGGAAGGATTTGTGCCTGGCAAGGGTGGTCAGGCCTTGGCAGGGGCTGCCCAGGGAGGGTTGGAGTGCCCAGCCCTGGAGGTGCCCAAGGCAGGGCTGGCCGTGGCACTCAGTGCTCTGGGCTGGGGGACAAGGTGGGCATCGGGCACAGGGTGGGCTCCCTGGGCTGGGGGGGCTTTGCCAACCCCAGGGATCCTGGGATTGTCTGTAACTGGGCTTATCCTGATGGATTCTGGGGCTGTTCAGCTGGAGAAAGGAAGGCTCCAGGGAGACCTCAGAGCCCCCTCCAGAGCCTAAAGGGACTCCAGGAGATCTGGAGAGGGACTGGGGACAAGGCATGGAGGGACAGGACAAGGGGGAATGGCCTTAAGATGGAGAAGGGCAGGGATAGATGGGATATTGGGAAGGAATTGGTGGCTGGGAGGGTGGGCAGGCCCTGGCACAGGTTGGGCAGAGAAGCTGTGGCTGCCCCTGGATCCCTGGGAGTGTCCCAGGCCAGGCTGGACGGGGCTTGGAGCAGCCTGGGCTGGTGGGAGGTGTCCCTGCCCATGGGAAGATCTTTAATGTCCCTTCCCACCCAAACCCTTCTGGGATTCCATGGTTTTGGTGCTAAAGGAAAGCCAGGATGTACCAAACTTTATTTTTCCAGTTGCCTTTAAACATCTCCAGCCTCCCAAAGGAAACAAGTGAAAGGTGGGACACTCACAAAGCCACTGGGAGGGGAAGGAACATCCACACTTTCCACCTTCTGGAGGGAAATCTGGGCACCACTTTTGAGCAGCTCCACTTTCTCCTCATACTCAGCCTGCACAGGGAAAACAAACCATGAGCCTCCCCAGCACCTCTGCCTAAAGATCCCTCCCCTCATTTAATATCTACATTTTACAGTTGGATTTATCAGAGGGTTTTCTGGGGTTTTTTAAAGAAGTTCCATGAATTTTTAGAGAATAAAAGAACCAAAAGACCCGGCTTGATCCAATTTTGCAACACACGGATAAAGAACAGATTCTTGCCTTTATAAAATTGAAGATACTCATTGTAAATAACTATATTTAAATATCCTGGACTTCCAACTGTATCTTTCTTTTCTAATTAAAAAAAAAAAATCCAGTTCAACACTTGGTGTTGTAAAAGAGAAATGCAAAAGGATTTAAGGTATTTATTCAGTTTGAATTTCCAAACTTCAACTTGTGAAGGGAACTGAAGCCTCACCTCTATTTTTTCCAGCTGTTTCTTTACATTGGAAATAAATGTTTCCCAGGAATCAATCTGTGATTTCAGCACAGGTGCTGCTGAAGCTGAGCTGCTGAAATAGGGAAGATTTGCAGTGAAACTCCAACATTCCCACTGTTTTTACTTAAGCTCAGAGCTGTCTGTACAAGTTTCCTCCCTCACCAGCTCATCACAGGGAAAGATTTCAAGGTAAGAATCACTCAATTATTGGTGTTGAGGTGCCATCCCATCTCAGGAGTGAACTCTGCAATGTCATTCAGTGTTTTGCAGCAACACAAGGAAAGGGAGAGTGGCTTAAATTTAAACAAAAGGTCCTTGTAAGGAGAAAACCAACCCTGGATTCCCAGTTTTATCTGCACTCTCTCCTATTTACAGTGCAGCCCTTTCCCAGGGATAACTGGGAATAACTGGAATGTTCCCAGGTGCCTGAGCTTCCCCAGCTCAGAAGGGAACCAAGGCTAAGGATGAGTCTCAATCAGTGGAATATTGTACACACCAAATTGTGTGTACTTTAATATTAATATTATAATCTAATATTTTATATCAATATTTCCTAGAATTATCTAATATGTATTATTTTAAAAGCCAGCTTTGCTCCCAGACAATAGTAAAACAACAATACTTAAATGCAGCTTTTCCACAAGCTGAGTTTGAGTCTTAAAAATTCCCCAGATGTGTGATAGTAAAGCAGGAGAAATACTGTGGTTTCATATTTAAATACAATTATTTTTTTATAATATTTAACCAGTGATAACTGTGGTAACATAATAATAATTTAATATAATCATGACAATATGATTATAATGATGGTATTGATGATAATGGCAATAATGAAAATATAGTAATAATGATACGGTGATACTGGCAATGATGACAATATAATAATAATAATAATAACTACACAGTGGGGATTTATTAAGAATCAGAAGCACTACAGTCTGTGCCTCTCTGTACCTGCTCAGTGCCTTCAGCATCCTGAGATTGGTTTGTGCCTTGGCAATGGTGCCATTGAGCTTCCAAACTTCCATTTCCTTCCAGTTCTGGAACACTGAGATCTGCAACCAAAGGGAACTGTGTTAAAACCCCCTCAGGCACGAGGGCTGAAACCTCACACTACCTTTTTAATCAGCCTGGTGACACAAAGTTCCTGCAGGGAGGGATTTTCCAAGGGGAATGAACATCCCTGGCAGGCCCTGGGGAGGGTCAAGAGGCTTCAGCTCCATCCTGGATGTGCCATTTGCAACTTACCCTCTACAAACACACATCCCTATATAAAAATACATTGATTTTGAGGGGGAAAAGGCAGCCTTTTAAATACTGCAAGGTTGAAGACTAACATGGACCAACGAGGCTCTGCAGGGAAGAGCCTTCAAGCCCTTCCCTAGAAAGAATTGCTCACAATATTCTCAACATTCAAAGCATTTCCAGCATAAAACATCTTATTTTAGAACAAATATCGCTGTTTATCAGTGAAGTACATGAGTTGGGTTATTGCATTGTGATTTTACCTGATAAGGAAGCAGCTACACAGTCACTAAGAACTCACAACAAGGAACATTTTTGTGTTTCCAGGGTTAATTCTTCCAAATGGAACCTTTTCACAACAAGGATGAGACTCAATAACCAGCTGAGTTTTGTCTGGGGCAATAATTTATGCCCCACATTTTCTGCACTTTTAATAACAACAACAATAATAATAATAATGCACCTTGATGACCTGCAGGTTTGTGGGATAACATCAGGAACAGCACTTATTAATCCTGGATTAACATTTTTGGGTATCACCTTCCCCACCTCCAATAGCACAAATGGTCCAAAAGGTTTTGAAGGTTTTTTGATTTGTTTGTACCTCTGCTTTAACAGCTCTTTTCACACACTCCTGGCAGTCATCTTGACTCTTTTTTATAAGCTCTTCCAATTTTACTTTCTCATTAGCAAATTTATTACTGTGAAATAAAAAGAAGTTAAATATTTTTGAGTAACATTTACAGCAGAGCAGTATTTAAAATTTATGCCATTTTAGAGGTTTTCTACAGCTACTCTGTCTACTCAGTACCATGTAATCAAGGGAAATGGATGAGAGTGTGATGAGAAGACAGATTTCCATTATTGTAAATATTAATATTTACTCACGGTAAGTAAATTAAACAAACTCAGAGTAAGAGACACAGGTGACAGTGCTTATTTTTCCCTAAGCCTTTACCCAGAGGGAAGCAGAAAACTCCAAACCAGCAGGAAAGGTACGAGGGTTTTACCTGGTGTCCAGAAATGTGTTTAAAGATACATTATATTGCTTTTCCTTGTCCTCAATGGCCTTCAAATACCTACAGGAATGAAACATTCATTAAGCTTGTTCTCACACAGGCTCACTGGCAAGTCTGTAACAGGTTCCTGTGGAGCCACAATGACAATCTGGATGGTTTAGATATTGTTGTACCTTAATATCTTTATGTTTGAGATACTGTTTAATGCCATAAGTATTATGGTACTCCCAGCCCTGGGAGTGTCCAAGGCCAGGTTTGGATCTTGGAGCAACCTGGGCTAGTGGAAGGTGTCCCTGCCCATGGGATGAGCTTTCAGGTCCCTTCCAACCCAAAATATTCCATGACTCTATTCTAAGTACATTTAAATGTATTCCTAATAAATCTGTAACTAATACAAAAAAACAGGCTGAGGATTTTCAAGAGAGTAAAGACAAAACAACAGCCCTGAAGGACCAAAGTCCTCTGGGCTCTGTAGGGTGTGGCTGGTCACAGGGTCAGGTTTAGCCAGGGATATTTCATGTCCCTGAAATGTCAGAATGATGCCAGTCTGTGTTTTTAGCTCAGTCCTTCTCCTTGGGTCTCTGTTTTAGCTCAGCCCCTCTTACTGTTGTGTTTTTAGCTCAGTCCCTCCTGTTGGGGTCTGTGTTTTAGCTCAGTCCTTCTCCTTGGGTCTCTGTTGTAGCTCAGCCCCTCTTACTGTTGTTTTTAGCTCAGTCCTTCCTGTTGGGGTCTGTGTTTTAGCCCAGTCCCTCCTATTATTGTGTTTTAGTTCAGCCCCTCTTCTTGGGGTCTGTGTTTTAGCCCAGTCCCTCTCCTTGGGGTCTGTTTTAGCTCAGCCCCTCTTCTTGGGGTCTGTGTTTTAGCTCAGCCCCTCCTGTTGTTGTGTTTTTAGCTCAGTACCTCTCATTGGTGTCTGTCTGTTTTTTCACTGTGCTCCTCAGGGCTTTTAAGTTCTCTCGAGCCTCTTTTTTCTCCTGCTGCCATTTCTTCAGTTGTGCTTCTGAGTCCTGATGAAACCAGTCCAGTTCGTTCTGGGAGACCTGAAAGCAGAAAGTAAAATGTTATTTCTGAAACAGAGTGTTCTGTTCAAATGCAGGTTGGAGCACAGTGAGGGCATTGATGTTCAGGCACAGATTTGGGCTGGAAGGGACCTTATTGATCACCCAGTCCCGTGGATGGGCAGGGACACCTCCCACTGTCCCAGGTTGCTCCAAGCCCCCTCCAGCCTGGCCTGGGACACTTCCAGGGATGGGGATTCCATGGAGAAAAGCAGTACCTGAGTCTCTTCAATACTTTTCCTCAGGAGCTCTTCCAAAGCCCCAGTTTCCTCCAAACCTCGGCTCTGTGACTGCTGGAATTTTTCCTCCGCTTCTTTCAGCTGCTCTTTCAACACCTGATGCTCCTTTTCCACACGTAGAATGTCTCCCTGAAAGGAAATCAGGTCCACAAGCCAATGGAATGCCTGTCACCAGTCCAGAGGCCACCTTTTCTCCCCTCTGTCTCCTGGCACAGACATAAACCTGCCACTGACAGCACTCTAAACTCTCTGTGTGCCCAAATGGAGTTAATTTCATCAAGCCCCAACATTCCTGGAGAGGAAACATCATCTCCCTGAAACAGCAAAGCTAAAAAACCTCCTTGTTGGGGGCCTATGTGAAGCTTCCAAGAAGAACATCCCAAAACACACCAAAAAACCCCAAACCACACACACCACCAAACCCAAAACATCTCTTTTTCAGGTAACATTGCTCTGTTCACTCTTAAGTTTTTGGGCATTCCTTTCACCTTCCTCATGAGCAACACGAACAGAAATGTAACTCACTTCTTGATTTTCAAATGGCTGAAAAGGCAAGGTATTGGTTTCCCTGTCAGCTACTTCTTGATTTACCTAAAACACAAAACATGAGGAGTGGGTTAAAAAGCTGCCCAGTTTACAGATGCAACTACAAGGTCAGCTCTGCTTTGGAGCTTTTGTACCTCACCTACAGTCCTACAAATCCAACTGCTTTGCTGAGCAATGTAAAACAGTTTATAAAGACACTGCTGGAAGTGTTTCGGAGAGGAACTTCAACATAAAATAAGAGGCATTTATTTGTCTGACCTTCCCCTGATTTCCTTGTCCACAAGACTTTATCCTGAGCAGTTCTCAGGCTCCAAACTCTGCTCTGCCCTAAATGTCTGGAAACTTAAGATACGTAAAAATTGTCTGAGAGCTCCTCCTGAGCAGCTGTTTTGGTGACTCCTGAGCTCAGGATCTACCACAGAGGTGCCTCCTCTCAGAAGGGGCTCAGGGGCCCTGCTTTGCTCCACCACCCATCGACAACTCGAAGAACTGAAGTTCATCTGCTCTAACAAGCTGTTAAAAACCACAGTCAGATCATCATGGAATTGTTTAGGTTGGAAAAGACCTTGGAGATCATCGAGCACTGCCAAGGCCACCACTGACCCACATCCCCAAGTGCCACATCCACGTAGCTCTGAGATCGTGTCAAGGCTGGGCANAGGGCCTCTCAGAAAAGCTGGTGGTTTCCCCCTGAACTGCCCCTGAGAGCTGGACCATCACTGAGGGACCACGAGGAAAACACCAGCCAGGGCCTGTCAGAATGCACGAGTGTTTCAGAGCGGAATCAAATCCCTGACCTAACTGCAAAAGGAAAAATGGCAACACAGGAGGACTTTCCTTCCTCTCTAAAGCAAAGCTGAACCTGATGGGCAGCAGCTCCTTCCTTTGGTACCATCAAAGGATCTGCAAAAACTTGGGGCAGAACAAATTCCGGTGAGCGGCCCTTTAAAGAATTGCAAAGGAAAAGCAAGAGTAGTTGTAGAAAGTGGCAAGTTCTAAGGAATCATGGAATGGTTTGGGTTGGAAGGGACATTGAAGTCCATCCATTCCCACCCCCTGCCATGGGCAGGGACACCTCCCACCAGCCCAGGCTGCTCCAAGCCCTGTCCAGCCTGGCCTGGGACACTCCCAGGGATCCAGGGGCAGCCACAGCTTCTCTGCCCAACCTGTGCCAGGGCCTGCCCACCCTCACAGGGAAGGATTTATTCCCAATATCTAATCTATCACTTCTTTCATTATGAAGCCATTCCCCCTTGTCCTGTCCCTCCAGGCCCTTGTGAAAAGCCCCTTTTCACAGCCAAGAATTCCTTCCCAATATCCCATCCATCCCTGCCCTCTGGCACTTTGAAGCCGTTCCCCTTGTCCCGTCCCTCCATCCCTTGGGAATAGTCTCTCTCCATCTTTCCTGGAGCCCCTTCAGGCCCTGCCAGGCCACCCTGAGGTCCCCCCAGAGCTTCCCTTCTCCAGGCTGAGCAATCCCAGCTCTCCCAGCCTTCCCTCCCAGCAGAGCTGCTCCAGCCTCTGCCCATCCTGGTGGCCTGAAAAGCTCCCAAACACTCATCCCCTTTTCCCTTCTCACCTGAACAGCCACCATCCTCACATCGGGATTGCTCCTCATTCCAGCTTTACCTCTGCTTCCTTTTCCCACCTCAGTAACCTGTTTACCACCTTTATCTCCATCTGAACTGCTTGGAACAGCCAAATTCTCCTTCTGCAGGGTGTTAGCCGAGTTCTCCTGCTGGCACCAAGGTGGATAGGCTGGGATTCCCGCTGGGATGAATCCGCCACAGGCATATTTTCTGTCTGGAATTGCCGATTCCTGATGAGCTGCAGGATCAGCATAAATATAACCAGCCTGCCTGGCAACGTGGCACAGGCTGGGCACTGGAGAAGGCACAGGCAATATCCTTCCATATGGGAAACCCCAGGGAGTCTGGGCCAGAAACACAGCGGGACTTCTGGAACCCAAATCCTGCAGCAAAACCCCCGGGAAGGGCAGCTCCTCGTTCCCTAGGGAATTACCACTCCGAGGGTGCAGGGAATTCCCGGAGCTGCAGGAAGCAGGGAAAGGACAGGGCGAATACTGGGGGCTCTCATAACTTAAGGCAGTGGCTGGTGACGTGTGGGGCTGGAGGGGGTAGCTCAGTGGCCTGAATTCCTCAGCGTCGGGATTCAGCTGGAGTTTCCCCTGGGAATGACTCCCTGGCACGTTCCCAGCTGGACAATCCTCTTTGCTGTCGGGGTTTCCCTCAAAAAGCACCGAGTGCCGTCTCAGGCCAATCAGATTATCCACCATAATGAACCGCAGGGACTTCAGCAGGAAACATTCCAGGCCCCCTTGATCTTCCACGACCTTTCGAGTTTCCTCAGGGAAAGTTTCATATTCCCCAACTAGTAATTTATTATTAATTTCCAGAGGGCCATGCTCTTCCAAGATTAGAGAGAAATACCTTCAAAATAAAAATAGAACTCGTTATCTTTAATTCGAAAGGTTTTTGATGTAACTCTGAATTTGCACTTTGGGATTTCAGTCTGTATTTAGTCTTTATTTCAGCCCATTTTTCAGTCTATACCTTTCTAGACACATTTACACCCACCAGGCCACCAAATTCCGGACTTAATACAATAAATGGTAAGAATTATGAATATTAAACCCTTGGGAGTTGCTAAGGACAGCAATTTATACTTACTCATATAAGCTCTCAGAGACTGGATCTGGAATATTATTACTATCTCTATTTGAAGCTTCATAAAGGGCTTCAAACTCCTCCAGTTGCTTCTGAAGATATTCTGGGATTACAAATGGTTCATTTGTAAAATCTCTGTATCTTCAGGATAAAAATAAAAGAGAAAGTTAACCCAGATTTGGCTGTTTCCAAGTGATTCTTGTCCAGCACTTTGGGCAAGAAGAGAAGAGAGAAATGATGGTACTTACAAAGTATTTTCTTCTATAAATATCTTCTCTTCTTCCCGTGGTGCTGTACTGACCCCACTGGATAATACTAAAATAGACTAATGGAAAACACGTTTATTTCATGTTTTATCCCACTAAAGCAAAACGATCCCCAGGGGTAATTTTTTATTTACACCCACAGTTTGGTCTGTAACTTTGTGTCATGGACTGCAAAGCCTCCTGTACAACCACCACTCACAGCAAGGAAGGTCTTCATTTAAAATGATTCCTTTCTTATTCAGAACTCATTCAGGGGAAAAGAAATGGGAATATTCAGCCCAATATCCCTCTTTTATTACCACCTGCATCAACATTTAATCAAACCTCCCTTACATTTGAGGCTGGAATGGTTTTACCACAGGCAAGTGTGAGCTTAATGACACTTGTTATTCTCATTACAAACATTTTGGTTGTCTTTTAATTTTTATTACCTAACAAATTTGTATAGTCCAATATTTTATTCTCTAATAAACTTGTATAAACGCACCTAAGTCAGAAAAACAAACATCTTAATTTTTTCACATGGGTTTTAGTAGTAATTTAAGTAGGAGCTGCTAAAAGTTACTCACCTTTGAGTCTTTCAAGTTTTTCTTCCTGTTTTTATTTTTAACTTTGATATCATTATTCTGAAACACACAAAAACAATCAAGTCACTGGTTGTTTTGTTTTGGGGGTTTTTTAATTGGAATAAAATCATTAATTTTTCAAGTTTCACAGGAAAAGTCTCAGTCTGGTTTGCCCACCAGGATTTATGAGGTGGGAAATACAGGAAGATCCAGAGCTTTGAAAGACCTGATCTATTTTATGCATCATTTTCCTCTTGAAACACTTGAAATACTGACTTTTAAAGGCAGAATATTCTGTTATTTTACTATTTCAGCACTCACAGACACATTTAAAGACATCCCACAGCACAGCTTTGTGTGGGGAACAAGAAAACAGGACCTCAAATGTTGCTTCAGCTTCCCAAGATATTCAAAGACAAAGTAAAATGCTAATTAGGAATTTAATTGAAGCCTGTGATTAGGGATTAACACAACCCTGCCCACAGCAACCACCAACAGGCTCTCTCAGGCTGCAACAAAAGTGCCTTCACTGTCATGGTTTTCATTTCATTCTTGCATTTCCAACTCATGAAAGGAAGGAGCAGAAGAATTCCCCATTTTATTAATATGGACATTAATTAAAGTTTTTAGTATCAAAAGTGTATCTTGGATTTGTGGAGATGAACTTACTTGCAGAACTTTAAAGGAGGGTGTCCCAAACCCATAATTAACTGAAATACAGAATACACTTCTGCCAGTTGGGATGGATTGTAATGAAGATACCAATCAAAAAGTAATTCAGGATGAATTATCATTGTATTATTATTATAATCAAATAATTCAATTATCAAATCATTTAAGGGAGCTAAAACAAGACACAGCACATCTCTACTCATGTTTGCACTTGTTTAAAACACCAAACATAAACGAAGTTCACTTACTGATATATTTTCATTTCCCTGCTTCTTTAATATAATAGTTGGGTCATCTGTTGAAAGGGTAAAAGTCACAGTGATTAATGGAAATAGCAATGTTTTATCCAATTCACAATCCCAACTGTGCAATGGCAGGAGTTATTATTATTATTATTATTATAATCCTTTATCAAACACCAACAAAGCATCTCCAAGATGCAGCTGCACAACCTTCAGGCTTAAAAAATGCACAACAACTGCTTATTTTGGTGGGGAATGTTTGGCCCAGGTGGGACCCCCTTTGGCTACTCACCCATTTTATCAAAGAATTCATCTAAAGCTGGATGAAGAAATGGGAAATGGACTCTGTTGTCTTCTAAAAGCCATATAAAACAGCGGGTTTTCTCTAGGGGGGGGGTTAGGAAATAATCCCAGATTTCCTCCTTTCCAGGAGTCGTCACATAATCAAATTTACTCCCATATTTCTGGTTCCAGAGGGGGGTTACAACAGAAAAGTCAAGCTCTTGCAATAACTGCCCATATTGAAGGAGGAACTTTTTTGTGGCTGTCAGACCTGAAAGAGATGGAAAAAGCCAACGTTTCACTGCAGTGCTCCAAGTGGGACAATCCCCTCCAAAGGGAAGCCCTTTAAATGTCCAGGAGCTGAAACACGTGGTGAAAAAGCACCTTGAAAATGCAAACAACAACTGATAAATGGGGTTTATAGCAATTTTACTCTCAATCAACACCAAATTGTTACTTGTATAATCGACCCATATAAACTCCTGGAAGGATGTGGATGCAACAGAAGGAAGAATGCAAATGTCCCCCAAGCTTTTTTGGCATCTCATGCCTGCCAAGATCTTCATCCCATCCTGAATCCAACAGGAAAGCACAGCAAGGACACAGCACCAAAGGCACCACATCCAGTTATTCCCCAGGTGCACAGGCAGCTCAACCTCAGGGACTAAAACTGAGGAGCTGCCTTCCAGAAACAGACCACCTGTGCAAATATTCCCATTTTATTCTGGAATTTAAAGGCGATAAAAATGAAGGACTCTGCTCTGCTCGCCCTTCCCTTCAGGGACAAAGCCCTGCCCATGGGCAGGGG
>VXBX01008877.1:23276-41770 GCA_013400415.1 Scytalopus superciliaris
GGGAAAAGGGGAAAAGGGGAAAAGGGGAAAAGGGGAAAAGGGGAAAAGGGGAAGCTCCCCTCTGCCAGAGGAAGGTGTTCTGCCACCCCAGGAACAAAACCCACCCAAGTTATTGAGATGCTTCAGCCACTTGTGCAGTTTGGGATCCACCTCCTGCAGCTCACTCAGCACGTGGATGAACCCCCTGGTTTTGACTCTGTTCCTCTGCCGGATTAAGTCACTGATGAGCTGCTCCATCACCTCCTGGGACTTGCCAGATTGGGAATAGGAGGTGTAATCCTCCTGAGTGATTACAAACCAGGAGAGCAGTTCCTTCAAGAGCTGGGCAGTGTCAGCCAGGGCTGTCTGGATGTGCTGGGAATTGCGGGTGATGTGCTGCAGGACTTGGTCACCAGCGTGGAAATCCTGCCCATCACCTGCAGTGGGAATCAAACCCACCCCCCCCCCAAAGAGACAACATTTCACCTCTGTAGCACAATAAAAACCAGCCTGAAAGCACAGGTGGTTTGTTAATAATTGTTTGGTTTATCCCCACGCCGAAAATCACAGGATATAAATAATTGTATGTATGTTTTCCGTGTAAAATAGCTTTATATTCGGAGTTTGACACGATATTGTTTTAAACTGGGAGGGACAAGCAGGAACAAACACCTTGTCTGGGTTTTAGGGTGAGCAGTCAATCCCTGACAGGTAACAGTGACCTGCAGTGGCTCCAAGGAGCAGAATCAGAGAGCCAAGCCAGAGAAAAGGAGACAGCAAAGACTTTAAAGAACAAACAGGAGGTGGCTGAGTGGGATTTCAAATTCCACAAGGAAGGAAAAACCTCTCCAAGTGCCGGGATGTGCCACTGAACAACAGGGATCTGGGGAGCCCAGAGAATGGCATGTATAGGATAAAAAAGCACCCTCAGAGTATTCAACGTGGAGTCCTTCCAGGAAATTAAGTTAATTATAGGCGAAATTAATAATAGAGATTTAAAAAATGAATTTTCAAACCCAGCAAAAGCACAAACTTCTAAACTGAAGCCTTTTATTCTCCCCAATCCCCTGAAATGCACTTTCCAAGGCCCTGCACTCGGGACGTTGTTCAGTCCTCATCTGACCTGCAGCTCCCTCTGGTTTTGCTCTGACAGTGTCCCAGCCTGATGGGCACAAAAGCTTTCTGAAATCCCTTTCCAAGAGGTTACCCTGGAAGTGGAGCCTTTGCTGGCTGTGCAGGAACCAGCCCAGGTTTGCCCCAGGGAACTGAACCCTACACAGTTCTCTGGGAATTAAACCCACGACTGGAAGAGATGTGAAAATACAAGTGTTTTAGACTGGGGACTCTGTTCAATATTGGTGTCCTGGCTTAGGATGCTCAGAATGCTGGTCCTGCTGCCTCGTGGTGACTCAGAACCACAGAATTCCAGAGTCACTGAGGTTGGGAAAGCCCTGCCAGCCCACCCTGTGCCCGATGCCCACCTTGTCCCCCAGCCCAGAGCACTGAGTGCCACGGCCAGCCCTGCCTTGGGCACCTCCAGGGCTGGGCACTCCAAACCCTCCCTGGGGAGCCTTTCCCCCCCTTCCCAGGAATAATATGTGGGAATTCCCACATACCACTGTGCTGGCTGTGCTGATATTGGGCCCTCCCCTCCTGGTTTTCCTCTGCTTTCCTCCTCGCTCGATTTCGAGCCTCTTCTCGCGCGCGTTTTCTTCGCGCCTTCTTTTCTTGCTTCATTTTTAACTTCCTCATACTGAAAAGGAGCAATCAAGCAGCAAATTAACGAAGTGGCCAGCATAATTAGGCACATCTCAAGTATTTCTCATGTCTTACAATAGCTATAAGCTCCATTCTCCTGAAAACACCACGCTGAAAAATACAAATATAATAATAAGGCTGGTTTTCATTTGCAAGTTAAAGAGATCACAAAGTCCTCAAGGCAACGGTTTTCCCTCCCACTAAAGATGCCTGAATTGGCATTGACCTCAACACTCTCCCTTTTTTGTCTTAAGGTTCAGCATTTCGAACCCAATGTCAACATCTGAGTTCCTTCATGTTTTGCCTCCCCAGCATCATTTCTCACCCCACTCACAAACTCGGTCACATCAAAGGGATGTGCATCAATAACTGAAGCAGCATCACCATCTGCAGGTTTTATTTACACCTCCCAAACAGCCACACAGAGTTGCTGGGACAGGAAATCCTGTGGAACAATCCAGTGCTTTTAGAGCTGGATCATAATGTAGTTTATCAGACTTCTTAGTTTATCAAAAGGGCAAGGAAAATCTTCTCAAAGGATTTGTGATCTTCCAGCAATTGTTAAAGAGTGCTGAGTTATTCTCAGACTGATTTAAACAGCACAGCTCTTACCTTGAACATTTCTGTTTAATACTGGCCCTTGGGGGTTCCCTGGCTTTTGGGATTTTTTGTTCAAACTGCCAAAATAAATGAGGGAAATCAAGTAAGTGTGGGTTATAAAGCAAACAGGGCTGTACCCAACCCCCAGAAACTTTGCTGCTCTGGAAAGCAGCAAAATAACACCACAAAAGAGAAATTGCAGCCTAAGTAAACCCCTCAAAGTCTAATTAAAATTATCTTTTACTGCTACAAGTCAGGATGGAGCACCTTTATCTGCAGGAGAGGGGGGGGGGGATGGTAACACAGGTGATGAATATTCCTAAATAATGCTCAGATTCCATAGCTAGGGGAGCACAGGACTGATTTTCCTTGCAGTTACATTCTCATATTCATTTTATCTCCTTAAGACTTTCAAGATTATTTTCATATAAAACATGAACATACTTACTTCACATTTTACCAGACCAGAAGAACTGAAAATAACTATTTTTGAAATAAGGCCTTTACAATCAGGAGTAAAACACAATTCCTTAAGGAAATCCTGTGGGGAGAAAACCACACACACAACACAGAGGTTTCAATCCACACACCACTTGTGTTCTCACCCCACATCACAGTTTCTTAATTAGTGGTTGACCAAGGCAATTAAAATAATTAAACAAAAGAGCGTAGGAAGATCTGTGGCACATCCCTTTTATTCCCAAAGCTCCTCCTCCAAATTCCCACCCCAAAGTCAACTCTCGGGGTACTTTCAGGAGCTCACACGCTGCCTGATCTCATTTTACACTGGCTGTAGGACTGTATTTTATAAAATGACATCAGATATACTCAATAATACAATCTTGATTAAAAAGAAATAACAAACACAATGCTTGCAGCCTGACAAAGCTCTTACCTTATCATTTTTATCACTGTATCTTGTGGTTTTCAGCTTTTTCCAGCAGCTGATGTGGAACTCCACCCTGCACTGCTGGCAGCAAATAACACGTATAAAACCCTGACAAGTGAGAAACAGCACAAACTGAGCACCTTTGGGACAATCCCCACAGCAGGACTGAACTCCCCAAACCCTGCCCCAAGTCACAATTTACCTTAAAATCTGGGTCTGTAAAAAATATCTGGATTTTGGAGTGGCCCTGGCAGTGCTGGTGCCGACACACGGCGTCGGGCTGGGGAGGGAACCTGCACTGCTCGATGCAGCTCCTTAAAGCCATCTGGGAACACACAGGGGGGGGAGGAAAGTTACCTGGAAAGCAGGGAAAACTCACTCTGTACTCCCAAACTCCTGGGGAACTCTGCAGTGAAGCACATCTTTAGAAAAGCAGATGACTGATCCCAAAAGAACAACCCTTTTTCTAATGAAAGCCGTGGAAAACTGGCCTTTTATGGCCAAAATATTCCCAAGCTTGTTTGAAGTGCTGTCAGGACACGTTAAAAACTGCAGGTTTGTCCTGAAGCAACACTTTGCACCAACCCCAACTGCAGGAAATCTTCCACTGCCACAGTGATGAGCCAGATTAATTCAGATTATACAACAAAAATGGAGTGTCCTGCTCATCTCTGAGGATTCCCAGAGTGTCTCATCTGGGATACACGATCAGGAACATCCCCAGGGACTGCTCAGACCCAGTTCTGGGGAGCCCTTGAGGTGTCCCAGAAGAGCCAAGACATCAGAGTGGCCTTCCTGTGAACCCAGTGCAAGTGCCACGGGGTTGGCACCGAGCCCAGCCTGATAAAACCTGATTAAAACCAAAGAGCTCTCTGGCAAACCCTGCCAGGTACCTGCACTGTGCTCTCCAGAGGTGCCAGCCCAGGGATGGGTTGTGGTGCCCACCCTGATGGGGGGGTCTCTGAGGAATCTCAGGGTCAGGTTTTGGGGGGGAAACAAGACCTGCTGCTCCCACCAGAACCTGACCAGGTCTGGGTAAGTGCAGTCAAGTTGCAACAACCTCCAGAGCTGTCCTGTGCCAAAGTGCCTCCCTGCAGAGCAGCTCCAGCAGCTCGTGGTGCCAACACCCACCAGGCACAACTTTCCAGCCAAACAGGGGGTTTGGCATCCACCAAAACCTACACAAAGACTCTGGTTTGTTTGGAAATCCAACCCCATTCCCAACTCTGCAGCTCTGCTGATTCCAAGTTTTAACCAATTCTCCCCAGCTGTGCATTCACAACTCAGAAGTTTGGGAATGTGCAGCCAATCCCAGGATCCCTGAGGCTGGAAAAGCTGGGCACTCCAAACCTCCCTGGGCAGCCCCTTCCAAGGCCTGACCACCCTTTCCAGGCACAGATCCCTCCATGAAGAAACCAGGAAATACTTGGGAGCAAATCAGAACCACATATTAAAAATTAAAATATTCCTGAGAAATCCCAGAGCTCCTGCCCTCGTGCTGCAAATGGGATGCTTCCCACACCTTTTCACCCCCATCCTTTTCCCACTGGCCAGTGGGGAGCAGGGAGGGAGAGGCCAAGGAGGAGGAGCAGGAGGTTAAACAGACCTGCAGACTCTCTGTCCGTGTCTCCTCGATGACCCGAGTTGTTGCCGGCCAAGTCAACACTCCAGGGACAATCTTGAAATCAATCATGAGCTTTGATCTCAGGAACTGATCCAGGGCATGTGCAAACCTGGAAGTTGGAAACAGGCACAGCATGTTCAGATCCTCTGGAAGCACCTTCTCCATGGGCTGTGAGACCTTCACAAACCCTTTTATCACCCGAGCAGCAAACAATGGGAACTGGGAGCACGGGGGATGAGAGAACACCTGGTTCACTAAACCTCCTGGTTGAGGAAAATCTGGGATAAAAGACTCAAGGTGTGTGGATATGAGGCAGACTGGGAGCCTGTGCTGATATTCCAGGGATCCATGGCCATGGGTGTGCTTGGGAATGAAGAGGGAGGCTGTGTGTGTGCACATGAGTGAGCAAAGCAGACATGGCAGCTCTGCCTGGGGCGGGGGGGTCTGGGTGTCCAGAGGTGATGCCACCTCTGTGGGCACCTTTTTGGGTCAAGGCAGAAGAGGCACAACCACGGGATTGGGAAGCAGACAGCCCCTGGGCCACAAAGAGCAGGAAGGAGGGAAGGAGGAATCCCCTCTGAGCAGCCAAAACACTCTGCCCAGGGGCTCCAAGATATTCCACATGGAGGGGGTTATGGTTTAATATCAAAACTTACTTAACCTGGCATTGTATTGGGTTTCTCTGGCAGGGGGGGACCATTCCCTGAGGAAGGAGAGGCCAGGGCTGCCCCAGATCCATCTGGATACAACAAACCCACCCCAGGGAACAGCAGAGCCCCTCAGGCAAAGCCCCTCAGGAAAAGCGGGATAAGGAAGGACAAAAAACACACAGCAGGGCTGTGTGGGGGAAGGGAAAAAAGCTCCCTATTCCCCATCCCTCAGGGAGGGAGGAGGGAATGAAGTCTGGGATAAAGGAGGGAGAGGAGAAAGGTGATTTTAGCTGTTTTACTTCCTCTCCCACCATCCAACTCTGTTTTGATAGACAAGAAGTTGTTTTGCCTCACTGGCCCATCAGCACGTGACCTCCCTGTCTTCATCCCAACCCTGGAGCTTCTCCATCTCCAGCTGAGCAGAGGGAATGGGAGCACCTCTGGATGAGGGTCTGCCAGCCAGCCAGGGCCACCCCACCACAACCCCTGGGGGAGCATTTTGATGACACAGAGCAAGAGGGAAGTCCCCAAAATCACAACCCCAGCCTGGCACAGCGAGTCCCGCCCCGAATCCCGGGCTCTCCCCGCTCACCGTCGGGATTTGGGAAGGAGCCCCCACCAGGAATGTGTGGGATGAAGCAGCTCAAAGCCTTCTGCTTGTTCCTTGGGCTGTCTCTGCCCCTCAGCTCCCCCCCTGTCCCCCTGGCAGTGTGTCCCAGGCAAACACCCCACTTATCTGTGCCAGGGAATGCAGCGACTCCCGGAGCAGCCTCCTTATCTCAGCCCAAGGTTGCTCTGCAGCCTCCCCAGGGGCTCAGATAAGCTCAACTTGCTTTAAACCACATTTTTTTCCCCCACCAGAACAAGGGGTTTGTTCCTCTCCCAAGAGTTCTCCCCCACTGATGGTCAGCCCCATCCCTGGGTTCTGCAGCTTCCAGGAGATCCTCAGTGGGAACAAACTTGGATTCATGACGGATTTGGTGCTTAACAAAGCCCAGTGAAATGAGCCTGATGGATGGACTAAGTGATTAACACTGCTTAATTAACCCCCCCACACACACCCCTGGCTCCTCAAACGTTTTCTTTCCTATCAAATATTGAAGTTTTCCATCACACCCACCTGTTCTGCCTGAGGAAAACCTTCCCAATTCCATAGTGTGCCAAACAAAAGCATCTTTCTTCTGGGTATTCCTCAATTATTTTCTTAAACTGGCCTTCAGCCCTTGCCAGTGCCTTCAAAAGAAATGGGAGACACAATCACACGGTGCTTTTCCAGAAGTTTTCCCCTTTTCCTCTCTTTTCATTCCCATTAGGGTGGCTCAGTGTGCCCCATTCCCAGATGAGCAAATGGAATTACACAATCTTAGGATCACAGGAAAAGCTTCCCTTTCGCCCCCCCCCCAAAAAATAAACTAATTCTGCAAACCAAACTCCCCTCTGAAATCATGACATGAAAACTGAGCCCCCCGAGCTCCCAACCCTCCCACAGTATCTGTAAATTCTTTTGGACACACTGAATATTCTAAACACTGCAGGAAGAAAACCCCAAACAAAACCACCAACCCCCAGCCCTGCCTGGGCATTTTTCCCCACAACCCAAAGCATTCCCTGGCTCTTGTTTCAGGAAGTGTTTGTGTTAAAAGCACCGGTGCAGAACCACATTACAGAGGAGAAGAAAAAAATAATTCTATACTCCCTTAAAGCTTAGAATCCCATTTGAAAGCTTGAAAAAAAAAAATTTCAGGTGGGAGTTTGATGGATCCAAAAATCATGAAGCATCCAGCCCCAGATATTAAACTGCCTGATTCCAAAAATCCATCCACAGGGGTTTTTTTGTCCCCCCCCCCTCCCCCCCCTTATTTTCTGTCCCTTAGGAAGGGACAAAAGTGGATGGGCAGGCACCTGAGCTAGAGCTTGGGAATAAAAGCAACATTTAAATGGAAAATACATAATTCCCAGGCTTCATGTCCTACCTCAGGCTGTCCCATTCCCAGCAGGGCAGTGGCATGGCCGTAGATGATTATGGCATAATTAATATTACGAATATTCAGACACTGCAAGAAAGAGTCAGACTGTAGTGGCAGAACAGACAAAAACCAGTGTACAAATGTGATATATTGACCTAAAGAGATCTGGGGAGGCTGACTGGACATGGACACACAGACGCCAAACTGCACAGTGTTTGCCATCAAAGGGGTGTCCAACCTGAAGAATAAAGACCCCTCTTTTACCCCACATAATTAAGATTAAAGGTTACTGTGACAATCACAGGGTTGTTTAGGTTGGAAAAGACCTTTTTAGATCAAGTCCAACCACCAAGGGACAGCAGGTTTTTTTATCAACCACAGTATTTGATCAAAGTATGTCTTCTAAAAGTAGTATTGCTCACATTGCATCCAGAAATGCACCTTTATGTTGAACATCACCAAAATTGCTGCTGTTTGGTTTGGGTTTAACCCTGTTCTCATTTCTCAGCTCCCTGGCACAACTACCAGTGAAATACTTGGCACTGCCCTCAACAACTCAACAATATTGACAGTCCAGGGAGGGGAAGGAAGGAGTGACACAGAGTGAGGGAGGCATAAACCTACTGGAAAAAAAAAAATCACTCTAAATCAAATGGGTCTAAAAAGCCCAGTTTACCCTGAATTCTGGAGTGCAGAGGATGCTGAGCAGCTGGGAGAAGGCTCTCTCTGCACTGTGGCACTGCTGCTCCATCAGGGCTGTGCAACCATCCCGAGCCAGGGCTGTCACATCCTCTGGCAGGGCACTCAAATCCACCTGCAGCAAATGCAAGAGTTAAAAAACAGTGTTTTCCTTTATTTAATTCTTTCAGGAGAGCATTACACTGGCAAATGCTGCATCTTATAAATGCAACGTTTGCTGCTTGAGCATCACCCAAATCGCTGCTGTTGCTTTGGGTTTAACCCTGCTCTCATTTCTCCATCCCTGGCATAACTGGCAGTGAAACACCTGGCACTGCCCTCACCAGCTCAGCAACAGACTGTTGTGGGGTGAAACAGGGTGCTGAAAGCACCAACTCAGAGTTATTCTAACCAATTCCACTAATTATTAGGCGCTAATGATTGAAAGGGTCACTCCCCTCCCCCAGGTTACCTCAGTGTCTGCAGCTCTCAGCACTGGTACAAGGCTGGGCTTAGCCCCGGGACACTTGGCCATGGGGGCTGCAAAAGCCCCAGGAACAAAGGATTGAACTTCTTCGGCACTGAAATCCACCTGCAATGTTTAGGAAGACAGTAAATCCAAAAGAAAACAGGATTTCCCTTCGTTTCTCTCTCCAGAGCAGGCGATTTGCTACAATGCTTCTCCAGCAGAGAGCTGGAAGTTCTGTATTTTATCACAATTTCACTGTTGAAGCAGCAAATTAGGTGCATTTTAATAAACCTCTTAAATTGAACCCCTAAAAGCTTTAGATTTTCCTGGACCCGCTGCTGCTCATCAACTAAAAATCTAATTTTTGTCCTAAGTTTAGACCCTTTTCTCTCCAGAAAGTCTCCAGAGTTTAGTTCAAGCATCATTTTAATTTTGCTTACACGCAAAAAAACCCCAAACCCACAAGCCAAACTTCTGCTTTTCCTCACTTTTACACTCCATTTTGGGCACAAATATGTTTGGAAAACCTGAGAACTATTTCCTTCTGCTGCACCTTCTGTCCCCCCCAGTCAACAGTTCATTGCTAGGAGGTTTCAGAGGGATTTTGTTATTTTTTTCCCAATTATTGCCATTTCCTGGAGCCTGCAGGAATTTCCAGCAGGGAGGCTGTAAGTAATTAATACTTATTTTAATTTCCTAGAGCTACTGAGTTAATGCTGCCAGAGCATATAGTCATACAAACAGAACAAATTATATTAATTTAATGTTAAGCCACACCACCTAAGAAGCTGATTAAAATCTTCCTTTGGAGACCAGCAATGCATCAACGAAACAAAAATAGGTGTTTGAAAGGAAATAAGGGGGCTCAGTGCAGGTAAAAGCTGCACCTTCTCCTGAATTCAGTTTTGTCTTGTGAGGAATTAATCAGAAGGGGCATTTTTGGTGTCTCTGCATCCCCACAAGAGCAGAGAACAATTCTCAATGTATGGATTTTAGAGCGTTTGAAGAAACGCCCTATGGTTATTTCCAAATAAACGCATCAAACACAAGGAAAGAGACTCAGTCAGGACTTTGGGGAGGGCTGTGAGAAACCCCTGAGTGATCCCCAGCCACACTTGTGCTTTCCCTTGCAAATTAAGGCACAGGGGAGCTGGGAAGTGCCGGGTTTAGCCAAGCTAGGCTTTGCTAGGCTGAGTTTTTGCTACCCTGATTACAGGAGACAACAATAAATCGGTGCCAGCACAGATCTTTTGCCTCCTGAGAAAAGTCACGCTCAGCACAAAGCTTTAAATCTGGGGATAAACCAAGACTTTGCCCTGAGTCACTGAAAGGTGCCAAATAATCCACATTTAAGGCCACACCCCGGGGAATTTCCACTTACCTGTGGCCCAGCACAGAACCCTTTCTCTTCCAGGGCTTTAGGCTCTCTCTTCAAATCAAGGTGATCCCTAAAAACAACAGCACAGTGGCATCAAGGGCTTGGAAATGTCCTTTAAATAGAAACTTCTTATCCAGAGACTCCGTGGTTTTTATAGGTCTGATCAACCATCCCAGGAGAGAGGCAGTTTTGGAGATGGTTTCACTTAAAGAGGATTTGTTCCATAATAAATTAGAATATTCCCCCTCCTTAAGGTGAAAGGAGAAGTGAAATAAATGAGCTCTCCAGTGACAAAGTTCCAGTTGTCCTGCCTACTGTGGCATTCCCAAAGCTATGGGGAAACAATGGGATGGGACTGTACTAAATATGGATTAAAAATGCAAGAGATTAGGACTGGGAATAACCAGGATGAGCTCCCAACTCCCCCTAAAAGCTTGGGAGTTTTTTGCCTCACAAACCTGCCCTTGGAAATTATCACTTAGTGGCAACTTTCCTATTTCAGAGGAAATCTCTTGTTTTCTGCCCAACCTGCATGGATTAATTTTTGTCTGTTGAGGTCCTCCCAAGGCATCAAAGCCTTTTGTAATGTCCCCAACAGGCTGGTGGCATCTCTTGGGAGACCCTTCTCTGTGAAGGAAAGACAAGGGTGGGCTCTGACAGGGACTGCCCAGCCACCCTTCAGCGAGGCATCACATCATCCCACCTTCAGAGATATGTAAAATTAACAATAATAGTGGGTAGTGGTCTGATTTACACCTGAACTAACAAGGCACACCCTCTGAGGGCACAGCAAATACCAAGCCTAATTCACCCTTGAACTAACAAAGCCCACCCTTTAAAAGCACAACCAATACTAAACTATCCAACAAGGCAGACCTTCCAAAAGGCACAACAAAAACCACCTAAACTATACTAGAAAGCACATCTTCTAAAAATACAACCAATACTAAGTCTAATTTACACCTAAACTATCCAAGAAGCCAGATCTTCTAAAAGTACAACCAATACCAAGCCTAATTTACTCTTGAATTAACAAAGCCCACCCTTTAAAAGCACAACCAATACTAAACTATCCAACAAGGCAGACCTTTCAAAGGCACAACAAAAACCAAGTCTACTTAAACTATCCAAGAAACCAGATCTCAAAGTACAACCAATATTAACCCTAATTTACACTTGAACTAACAAAGCCCATCCTTTAAAAGCACAACAAATACTAAACTATCCAACAAGGCAGACCTTCCAAAGGCACAACAAAAACCAAGTTACACTTAAACTATCCAAGAAGCCAGATCTTCTAAAAGCACAACCAATACTAAGTCTAATCTTCTAAAAGCACAACCAATACTAAACTATCCAACAAGGCAGACCTTCCAAAGGCACAACAAATACCAGGCCTAACTTACACTTGAACTAACAGAGCCAATCCTCTCAAGGCACAAATACTAAGCCTGATTTACATTTAAACTATCAAACAAGGCACAACAAAATCCTGAGAATTAAAGCAAGATATCAGCACACACAGCAAGGCAAAGTCACCCAGCAAAGTGACTTAAGCCCGGGTTTAAAAGGCAATCATTTGCTACTAACCCAGTAATTCACCAAGAGAGAAGCAAAATATAAGCAGCAAAAAATCCCTTGCAAAGGATAAAACTAAATACAAAGTGGAATAAAAGTAGTATCTATATACACACACACACACACACATATATATATCTTTTTATACCTTTTTTCTTAGGCAGTTTGGGTGGGTATAGTCTAATTGTTCTGGAATGGCAGGCAGGTGATCCAGGTTTAAGGACTGTCTTCCTGTGTTCTCCCTGCCACTCCCTCCTTCCTATTAACCCCTTTACGAGTTCCCAGGAATTGTCTCCCCCGGGGCTGGAGTTTTCCAGGAGTTTCTTTGTCCTTCTGTCACAGCCTGAGCCACCACCTTACACCTTTCACTGACCAAAATTCAGCTGAGCTATAGAAAATATTCAGTATTCTCACTGAATCACAATTCTAAATTAGTATTCTAATTAGAACTCTTGTTCCTCGGGAAAACTGGAATTTTGGGAACTTCANTACCAGGCCTAACTTACACTTGAACTAACAGAGCCAATCCTCTCAAGGCACAAATACTAAGCCTGATTTACATTTAAACTATCAAACAAGGCACAACAAAATCCTGAGAATTAAAGCAAGATATCAGCACACACAGCAAGGCAAAGTCACCCAGCAAAGTGACTTAAGCCCGGGTTTAAAAGGCAATCATTTGCTACTAACCCAGTAATTCACCAAGAGAGAAGCAAAATATAAGCAGCAAAAAATCCCTTGCAAAGGATAAAACTAAATACAAAGTGGAATAAAAGTAGTATCTATATACACACACACACACACACATATATATATCTTTTTATACCTTTTTTCTTAGGCAGTTTGGGTGGGTATAGTCTAATTGTTCTGGAATGGCAGGCAGGTGATCCAGGTTTAAGGACTGTCTTCCTGTGTTCTCCCTGCCACTCCCTCCTTCCTATTAACCCCTTTACGAGTTCCCAGGAATTGTCTCCCCCGGGGCTGGAGTTTTCCAGGAGTTTCTTTGTCCTTCTGTCACAGCCTGAGCCACCACCTTACACCTTTCACTGACCAAAACTGGAATTTTGGGAACTTCACCCAGCAAGCCCAAGGGACATTAAGTCCCTCTTTAAGTGCTTTATAACTCAATAATAACTTCCTAAATAAATAGTATTTCTCACCTCATCTTTTCAGTCTCACCAGGTTTGGGTTTTGGCCTTCGTTTATTTTGATGACTTTGGTCTGTAACGAGAAAAAAAGGATTTTAAGCAAGATGACCATTACCTGAAATATTTTTTAAAAAGCACCCGGAACTCACATTTTGCTCTATAAATAGGTGTTTAAAATTTACAATATTGAAAACTAAGGCAAAAAAAAAAATCCTATGAGTGCGATATTTTTGTTAAATGATGTTGGATTTTATCAATCCTATAAAGGGAAAAGATGCTTCAAACAAGCAGGAGACCCTAAAAAACCCTGCAAGGCACGACCTGACCCCACAATATTATATTATATCGTGACCATTAAAGTGGCTGATTAAAGAAATCAGCCTGTCCTGCAGAACCAGAGTTGGCATCATTCATTATCAGCCAAGATTTTTCCAGGGAATAACAGATGGCTGTGGAAACTCAAGGAATTTTATAGCAAACTACAGTGCCAAAGCCAAGTTCAACCCCTGGAAATAGATAGAAATATATGGAAATATCTAGAAATAGAGACATGTCCCAGGTTACAAATTACATACATTTGCCAGTGTGGAAATGCTGGATATCCCAAGGCCAGAATTGACCCTTCCCAAGTTCAGGGAGCCACCAAAATTCCTGAACAGCAGGGAGGGAAAAGGGCTTTAATTCCTGATTTTCATGGCCAAAGCCAGGGAGCCCCAGCAGGAACCCCAAATCCATCTCTGGGGATGAAAACGCTCCGTGTGGGCTCACTTGGAATTGCCAAGAATTTGAAATTAGGTGAGAAAACACATCTATATATTCCTCACAGCTGTCCAACAGCTGCATTGAACCTTCCCAAGCCAAAAATAAGGTGCAGCTCCCCAAACCCTTCAATCTGAAGCACCAGAAAATCCAGTTTGGGGAAAAAAAAANAACAAGGCAGACCTTCCAAAAGGCACAACAAAAACCACCTAAACTATACTAGAAAGCACATCTTCTAAAAATACAACCAATACTAAGTCTAATTTACACCTAAACTATCCAAGAAGCCAGATCTTCTAAAAGTACAACCAATACCAAGCCTAATTTACTCTTGAATTAACAAAGCCCACCCTTTAAAAGCACAACCAATACTAAACTATCCAACAAGGCAGACCTTTCAAAGGCACAACAAAAACCAAGTCTACTTAAACTATCCAAGAAACCAGATCTCAAAGTACAACCAATATTAACCCTAATTTACACTTGAACTAACAAAGCCCATCCTTTAAAAGCACAACAAATACTAAACTATCCAACAAGGCAGACCTTCCAAAGGCACAACAAAAACCAAGTTACACTTAAACTATCCAAGAAGCCAGATCTTCTAAAAGCACAACCAATACTAAGTCTAATCTTCTAAAAGCACAACCAATACTAAACTATCCAACAAGGCAGACCTTCCAAAGGCACAACAAATACCAGGCCTAACTTACACTTGAACTAACAGAGCCAATCCTCTCAAGGCACAAATACTAAGCCTGATTTACATTTAAACTATCAAACAAGGCACAACAAAATCCTGAGAATTAAAGCAAGATATCAGCACACACAGCAAGGCAAAGTCACCCAGCAAAGTGACTTAAGCCCGGGTTTAAAAGGCAATCATTTGCTACTAACCCAGTAATTCACCAAGAGAGAAGCAAAATATAAGCAGCAAAAAATCCCTTGCAAAGGATAAAACTAAATACAAAGTGGAATAAAAGTAGTATCTATATACACACACACACACACACATATATATATCTTTTTATACCTTTTTTCTTAGGCAGTTTGGGTGGGTATAGTCTAATTGTTCTGGAATGGCAGGCAGGTGATCCAGGTTTAAGGACTGTCTTCCTGTGTTCTCCCTGCCACTCCCTCCTTCCTATTAACCCCTTTACGAGTTCCCAGGAATTGTCTCCCCCGGGGCTGGAGTTTTCCAGGAGTTTCTTTGTCCTTCTGTCACAGCCTGAGCCACCACCTTACACCTTTCACTGACCAAAATTCAGCTGAGCTATAGAAAATATTCAGTATTCTCACTGAATCACAATTCTAAATTAGTATTCTAATTAGAACTCTTGTTCCTCGGGAAAACTGGAATTTTGGGAACTTCACCCAGCAAGCCCAAGGGACATTAAGTCCCTCTTTAAGTGCTTTATAACTCAATAATAACTTCCTAAATAAATAGTATTTCTCACCTCATCTTTTCAGTCTCACCAGGTTTGGGTTTTGGCCTTCGTTTATTTTGATGACTTTGGTCTGTAACGAGAAAAAAAGGATTTTAAGCAAGATGACCATTACCTGAAATATTTTTTAAAAAGCACCCGGAACTCACATTTTGCTCTATAAATAGGTGTTTAAAATTTACAATATTGAAAACTAAGGCAAAAAAAAAAATCCTATGAGTGCGATATTTTTGTTAAATGATGTTGGATTTTATCAATCCTATAAAGGGAAAAGATGCTTCAAACAAGCAGGAGACCCTAAAAAACCCTGCAAGGCACGACCTGACCCCACAATATTATATTATATCGTGACCATTAAAGTGGCTGATTAAAGAAATCAGCCTGTCCTGCAGAACCAGAGTTGGCATCATTCATTATCAGCCAAGATTTTTCCAGGGAATAACAGATGGCTGTGGAAACTCAAGGAATTTTATAGCAAACTACAGTGCCAAAGCCAAGTTCAACCCCTGGAAATAGATAGAAATATATGGAAATATCTAGAAATAGAGACATGTCCCAGGTTACAAATTACATACATTTGCCAGTGTGGAAATGCTGGATATCCCAAGGCCAGAATTGACCCTTCCCAAGTTCAGGGAGCCACCAAAATTCCTGAACAGCAGGGAGGGAAAAGGGCTTTAATTCCTGATTTTCATGGCCAAAGCCAGGGAGCCCCAGCAGGAACCCCAAATCCATCTCTGGGGATGAAAACGCTCCGTGTGGGCTCACTTGGAATTGCCAAGAATTTGAAATTAGGTGAGAAAACACATCTATATATTCCTCACAGCTGTCCAACAGCTGCATTGAACCTTCCCAAGCCAAAAATAAGGTGCAGCTCCCCAAACCCTTCAATCTGAAGCACCAGAAAATCCAGTTTGGGGAAAAAAAAAACCAAAAGAGTTGTCGACATTCCACGCGAATTTTTAGCCACAATCTGTGCTTAAAGAACTTTATATGGGGTGATGCTCAGAGAAGTGTTTTTATTGTGCCATTGGTACAAAACACTGACAGAGAGGATGGGAAAATCCAAATTCCCCCCTCCTTGGAGGGACCTCCGTCTCCTCCTCCAGCCAAGGGGCTGTCTCAGGTTGAATGAAAGCCTCGTGCCAAAGTCATTGCTCATTAGAACTCCAGGAGATTTCAGTGAATCAGAATAAACTCGGGGCTCAGAGAGACGGAACATGCCCAAACTCATCCCAGGAGCCATTCCTTGAAGCACTTCAGGCACAGGAAAACTCCAAAGCCACACTAAGAAGCCCCCCAAATTCCTCACGATAGTGATGTTTCGATGATGGGATTATTTTTGAAGGGCAGACAACACTTCTGCCATCTCCTTATTTAACCATTTAGAGACAGAGTTACAGCACCTTTTCTTTGTTATGTATAAGGAACCAACCTATGGCTCGTAACAAAATCACCATGGAGACAACAGAAACCACCTCACCGCCAAAATTTAAATTAATCAACATTATTTTTTCATTGAACGGCCGAATTTTAAAAGCCATTCAACAAAAGTGATTAGGGGAACATTTTCTACAGGAAAAAAAAACTCCTCCCACGAGACCACCCAACTTAAATAGTACTTTCAGATTAAATTAAAACCTACCAACTTAAAATNTTTAAAAGCCATTCAACAAAAGTGATTAGGGGAACATTTTCTACAGGAAAAAAAAACTCCTCCCACGAGACCACCCAACTTAAATAGTACTTTCAGATTAAATTAAAACCTACCAACTTAAAATATTACTTTCAGATTAAATTAAAACCTACCAACTTAAAATATTACTTTCAGATTAAATTAAAACCTACCAACTTAAATATTACTTTCAGATTAAATTAAAACCTACCAACTTAAAATATTACTTTCAGAATAAATTAAAACCTACCAACTTAAATATTACTTTCAGATTAAATTAAAACCTACCAAATAAAAGGCAACAGGCAGTTCCTGGTGATTTAGAGTTAAGGAGACAACACCAATTCAACAGCAAACACGATTTACTTACCCCATAAACACCTCAAAATATCACTTGTATTACTCCCAACAGAACTCTCCATTAGGAGAGCCCAAAGATACTTGATAAAAAAATACAGGTGCTCAAAAAAGCACATCACGAAGACAAAGAGCAAGAAATAAATGGAAAAATGAGTTAAAAAACTCAGCAGCTTCAGGAGCAAATAATGTGGCATCAAGTTGCCTTCCATCCAAGGCTGTGCCAGGTTTGAGCCTCCAAGGGAACAAAAGGAAAAGGGAAAACAGGCTGGTCCTTCCCAGCTGGGCTCAGCCTACCCCTGGCTCCTCCTGCACACCAACTGGTTCCTGCCCCACAGGCAGGGGGGGAGGAGGAAGGAAGGGCAGAAAAGGAAAATAAAGCAGTGGCAGTGAGAGCAAACAAGCACACAGAGCTGTAGGGAAGCCCTGGCACGGACCTGGCATCTCTCCTTGCCTGAAAACCAGGCAAGGGGGGGGGGAAAACTTCTCAAGCACACAAGTTTATAATGAGATAATCTGCATATCTAACGGCTACACCCATCCCAAAATTATACACACCCCACCCCCAAACTGGGCTCCTTTCCTCCCATTCTTTGTCTTCCTCAGGTCTTCTGTTCCTGCTTGGAACAAGCCCAAGGACTGTGGCCCTTCGGAGTAGCTTTGACTGAAGTCCTACCCAGGAATGTGCAGGATGTTCTTGCACACTCCCTTCTGGCTGGATTAAAAAGTCTCTGTGTACCAAAATCCTTGAGGAGAAACATAAACACCACTCTGGAATTTGGCACGCAGAAGGATTTAGTTAAAAGCTCAACCCTAAAATTACTGAAGAGCTAAAAGCTGCATGAAAAAAACTTATGCACTGATGAACCTCAAGGCATCACAAGAATTATATTATCTTTTATAATCCCTCTTCAATTCCTGTAAAACCCAACTACCCCTGTGCCACCTGCCCCTTCTCCAGCCTCTCTGGGTGCCTGACCATCCACACAGGATTTATTCCCAATATCCCACCTAACCCTTCAGCTCAAGGACATTCCCCCTTTTCCTGCCACTCCCTGCCTTTAGGGAAAGTCCTCCTCCCTCCCTGGGCACTGGAAGGGGCTTTGAGGTCTCCCTGGAGTGTTCTCTTCTCCAGGCTGAAAATAGTAATTACTAAGCCAGGTGTAGATTTAATAAGAAACAGCAGTTAAAAACCATTTATACTGTGCAGTAGATAACTCTGATTAAAGTCTTTCAGTCTAATCTCTACCACTATCAATTAAAATATAGGATTTTTTTTTACCTATACAAATGTGTTGGGCTTGCCAGTACATTAATCTAATCATTACCACTATCAGTTGAAATATAGGATTTATTTTACCCATACAAATGTGTTGGGTTTGCCAGTACATTAATCTAATCATTACCACTATCAGTTGAAATATAGGATTTATTTTGCCTATACAAATGTATTGGGTTTGCCAGTACATTAATCTAATCATTACCATTATC
Organism: Scytalopus superciliaris; assembly: GCA_013400415.1. Classification (NCBI taxonomy): domain Eukaryota; kingdom Metazoa; phylum Chordata; class Aves; order Passeriformes; family Rhinocryptidae; genus Scytalopus; species Scytalopus superciliaris. The sequence goes on from VXBX01008877.1 coordinate 41,722, forward strand.
AATTNGCCTATACAAATGTATTGGGTTTGCCAGTACATTAATCTAATCA
>VXBX01008879.1:16140-27281 GCA_013400415.1 Scytalopus superciliaris
ATCCCAGTTTTGGGATGGGGGAGCTGCCAGAGCCCCCAGTTTTGGGATGGGGGAGCTGCCAGAGCCCCCAGTTTTGGGATGGGGGAGCTGCCAGGGATCCCAGATTTGGCTGCCAGTCTCCTTTGGTACCATGAAAGGGAGTTCAGGACCCCCATTTTTTGGGGGGGGTCTTTGCCAAGGTCCATCAGTGCCATGTGAGGGGGTCCAGGCTTGGTGTGGGGCCATCCCCACCCTCACATCCCATCCCAGCCCTGCTCCGAGCAGGATGCCCCGAGCCTCCCCTGGGCTGTGCCCCCTCCTGGTTCATCCCTCTCCCTCCTGGAGTTCTGGCTCCGGGCCCCCCTCCCTCACTGGATCCCTCATCCTGTTTTCCCCCTGCAGGCCAAGTACAAGGAGCGAGGGACGGTCCTGGCCGAAGACCAGCTGGCCCAGGTGGGACGTCCCCCCTGCCCTGTCCCCCTCCCCATCCATGTCCCAAGCATTTTCCGTGCCAAATTCCTCGTGTCATCCCCACTGGGGTCTGATCCTGGTTTGTCCTCTGTTCTCTGCGCTGCCCTTCCAGATGTCCAAGCAGCTGGACATGTTTAAGACCAACCTGGAAGAGTTTGCCAGCAAACACAAGCAAGAGATCCGGAAGAACCCCGAGTTCCGGGTGCAGTTCCAGGATATGTGTGCCACCATCGGAGTGGATCCCTTGGCATGTGAGGAACAGGCACTGGGCTTAAGGACAGGATTCATCTCACTGTTCCCAGACTCCAAACAGCTCCTGGGGGAGCTGGTGAAAGTTGTCCTTGAGGAAAAGTGATGGTGCTTTGATTCCTGGGGTTTGGGAATTGTTGGGATACACCTTTGGGTGGGGGAAGATGGGTGGAGAAAATCAGAACTCCAAGTCCTCCCAGTGAGGTTTGTGAGCTGCCTCTTTCACACCAGGAACTGCTCAGAAAGGATATCTTTTCCAATGTTCCAACTGCTTTTCCCTCTCTCACTTCACAGCTGGTAAAGGATTCTGGTCGGAGATGTTGGGAGTTGGAGACTTTTACTATGAACTGGGCGTGCAAATCATTGAAGTTTGTTTGGCTCTGAAACACAGGAATGGAGGTGAGGATCCCACTCTGATTCCTGGGAGAGACAACTAACCAGAAACACTTCTCCCTGTGGAAAATGAGTTGTCTCTCTCAGATTTCACTAATTACTGAGAGGGTCATTTTATCTTTGCTGTCCCCACAAAGCCTTGGTTTGTTTCTACAACCTGTTGTAGCTACACCACTTTACTGATTCAGAAATCACCAGCTCTGCCCTGCCTAGGGAACTAAAATATAACTCAGGATATAGAAAGGAGCAGGGATCAGTGGCAATCCTGAAGGAGTGTGAGCTTGCTTGGAGCTTGAGCTTGGCTCTTAAGGATCACAGCAATCTCCAGAATGCTGGAATACCAGATAGAAGTGCTTAATTAAAAGATAGTAGGTAATCTTCACTCCAAAAGGGCAGTTTGAGACTAGGCTACAGCAAAGCCACTGAAACTCCCACATTTTGTGGGAGAAGGCAACAGCTGCCTGGGAACAAGGCTGGGTGATTGTCTCACCCAGTGCTTCGTGCTGGGAACAATGAACAGACACTGGCAAAGCACAAAGGACCCCTGGCTGCTCTCTGTGCAGTAGTTTTGTTGCCAGGAGTGATGTTTTCCTCTGCCCTCTTGTTGTCTCCCAGGTCTGATAACACTGGAAGAACTTCATCAGCAAGTGCTGAAGGGGAGAGGAAAGTTTGCTCAGGATGTCAGCCAGTGAGTATCTGGATGTCCCAGGGAAGGGGAATCAAATAGGATTTGGGGAAGAAGAGGGGGTAGTTGCTTTGGGGATTCCAAATTTGCCTTTTAGCAATGGAGCCAGTTCCATGTGATTCACAATCAATGTGTTGGCACACTGCTGCTTCCTGAAATGGTTTTGCCTGGGAGCCCTCAGGATTGTTGCCTTCAGGTGGAGACAAATCCAGCCCCAGGCTGCTGAAGCTGCTGTGACCTCTGATAAACGCCACTACAGAAGCAGATTTCAGGACAGAACTCACTTAATTGGGGCTGAATCTTCAAGTTTAGCACTTGAGGCTCAGCTGCTGCAATTGTGTGTCTAATTCAAGTCTGCAGTGGGGCACAAATACCCAAACTCCTCCTAAGTTGCTTTACTCCAGCTGCTGACAACCAGAAACTGCAGCTCCAAGGAGCTCTTACAGCTCATGGCTTCTGCTTGAGTCTCCTTCATTTCCAGGTCGTAGAGTGCAGTTTGAGAGGTTCTAACTGACCTCTGCCCCTCAGGGACGATCTCCTTCGTGCCATCAAGAAGCTGAAGGTCTTGGGGAATGGCTTTGGGATTATCCCTGTTGGTGGGACATATCTGATCCAGTCGGTGCCAGCTGAGCTGAACATGGATCACACCGTTGTCCTGCAGCTGGCAGAGGTACCCAGCCAGGTTTTAAACACACCTTGTTGCTTCCCTGGCAGGCAACTGGGGTTAGACCTGTAGGCAAAGCTGTCCACACTCTGCTAAGCTGGGGCTTTAAGTCTTGGCTCGAAGCAGACAGTATTTTTCCTCTTTTTACAGAAAAAGGGCTTTGTGACAGTCAGTGAGATCAAGTCCAGTCTGAAGTGGGAGACTGAACGTGCAAAGCAAGTGCTGGTACGTGGGGAGGCCTCGTGTGCCAGGGGAGTTCAGTGCCACAGGGGCTGTTCCCACAGCCCTGGGGCACACACTGGGCTGGGAATGTGTTAGCAGGGATGCACAGGGATCCTGAGCTGCTGGAACTCCAGAGGCAGAGCACACACACAGTGTAAACATGGCTTGGGGAAAGCAGAATCCCAGAAGCTGCAGATATTCCTGTGGTTTTATTAATTTCCCCTAAAATTTCACAGAACGGTTTGGGTTGGAAGGGACCTTAAAAGCTCATCCAGTCCCACCCCCTGCCATGGGCAGGGACACCTCCCACCAGCCCAGGTTGCTCCAAGCCTGATCCAGTCTGGCCTTGGACACTCCCAGGGCTGGGGCAGCCACAGCTTCTCTGCCCAACCTGTGCCAGGGCCTGCCCACCCTCCAGGGAGGAATTCCTTCCCCATATCCCATCTATCCCTGCCCTCTGGCAGTTTAAAAGCATTCCCCCTTGTCCTGTCAGTTTGAACCTTGTTAGCTCAGGTCCTTCATAAACACAGGAAGATGTCTGGACTATATTTCTCCTGGTCAAGTTGAGTAAAAATTATCACAGCCCAAGTTCTATGCCCTTCCTTCCCTGTAATAAATGTGGGATTGGGCTCAAATGGCTGAGGAGCCATTCCCAGCAAAGTTTCACTCACAGTTTCTGCTCTGTTTGTACAGGAACACTTGCTGAAGGAAGGAATGGCCTGGCTGGATGAGCAGGCACCAGAAGAACCTCAGTACTGGCTCCCTGCTCTCTTTACAGAGCTGTACTCTCAGGAAATCACTCCAGAGGAAGCCAAGGAGGCAATTCCTTGACTGTTTCCTGTTCTGTGCCTGTCTAGAATCCTCGGGAGGTTCTTTGCATATCACCTGAAACACAGGGACAGTGGACTTGAAATAAAGGTTTTGTAAAAAGTGTCTACCTTGAAAATTTCATAGGATTAATTCCAGCTGGCTTCCCTCTGAATTTGCTCCCTGATTGTGGGTGGAAATGCCATGTGTCACTGCAAACTAAATGTCACAGCAAGTGGAGAATTGTCTGAGCTGCAAGTGGAGTCTCAGAGGATGCAAATGGGATTCTGGCTAAAGAAGTGGGGAAACTCTTCTGTGGCTCTGTGCTCTAGGAAGGAGTTGTTGCTTGTTGTTCCACTGAGGAATACCACAGGCTCCATTCTGCCAAAACAAACTTTATTGCACAAAAAAAAAAAAAAAAGAATCTTATGTACAATAGTATATAAACAAGGTGTCTTAGAGTGACTCTTGTGCATATATTTTCAACTCAATTAGGTCTAAAAATCTGTTGCTAAAACATCTCTGCCTAGAGCAGTCATTGAGGATTGTCACTTGGAAATGGAGACATTCAGAAATGGCAGGACAGAACATCAGAGCTAGAAAACTAATACTTCTCTTACAGCCACATGCGAGGTGGGTGAGTAGTGTCCACAATAAGGCATTTTCTCGTTTCCTTGGATGGGTGATGGTCACACCACATGCACCACACACGGAGTTCGGAGCCAGCCCTGCCCTGGGGGGGCAGCAGAGCCACAGCTCCACCCACGACGCTACTGAAGGGTGACAAACAACGTGACATTTACAGTGGGATTGAGGAGGTGGTGACAGACCCCTCAGGAGACCCAAAACTCGTGGCAAGGTGAACGCCACTTCCTTTACCCCTGTGTGTGTTCAGTGAGTCCTGTGTCAGCTCAGCTTTCCCTCGAGGGAAGATTTTAAGTCTAAATCATGACAGATCCAGGGGAGTTTGCTAAAGGAGGAAAAAAAAAATTCCCAAGTTGTTAAAAAAACACCTTAATTCCGAAAGGTTTGCACCCTTCAGCTTTTCAGAGTGCAGGATTCTGAGGGTTGAGATAAATCACAGAGGCTGGGAATAATCCCCTGGCACACGGGGCATCGCCTCGCTGTGCTGGTGTTGGAAGTTCTCCCACCACCACCAGGAATCTGAAACGGAGCCAAGCTGGTGGGAAGGTGTTTAAGGAAACTGGGAGAGGGCCCAGGACAATGTGCAACTTTGTGCTTAGCTTTCTATCAAAGCTCCCATAAAAATAATTAAAATAATAATAATAATAAAAAAGGAAAGATTAAGCTCTTTATCAACAAACCTCTGCTCCAATCAATCCTCACCAGGCTCAGTTACCTGGAGGAAGTGGGTTTCTCACCTCCACCCCCTGGACACGTTGGAGGGAATGGCACAGCCAGCAGATACCTCTCCAAGAGGGTGACCTTCACTCACAGGAAAACCTGCTCTTTGAAACACTCAAATACACTCAAATGTTAAGTTTTACAACGCTCAGCCAAGTTTGGCAAAGGAATTTGTCTGTAACAAGGCGTACACCTCCAAAAAACTCCACCCAGGAGTTGCCCTTTATTCCAGCATTTCCATCTGATGGATCAAGGGAGCAGCAGGGACTGAGGTGGCACGAGGAAGATGGGAAGGAAATAAAATGTGACACTGACTGGAGAGGTAGAAAGCAAAGAACTCCAGGTGAGGAAACAAGAAGAAATTACTTCTAGAATGCTAAATTCAAATCAATGCCTTAAAAAAGTAATACACAAACTAGACTTGTTTTTAAGTGCTCCCCCCATCTCTGACCAACAATTTTCTCATCCTCCCTTCCCCAAAATGCCAGGATGGACACACCTTCTGGATTCCTGCAGTTTCCACTTTCCATCTGCCCCTTTGCACCTGAAGTTTCGGTGGCCAAAGTCACCCAGGGCTTGAGTAAAGCTTTCAGAAAGGAGCCCAACCTCCACCACTGCTCTTTATCTTTGGTCTGTCTAGAAGAAAGACATCAGGTAGCTGGGCTCCACGGAGCAGAGAGGCTCCACCTCTCCCAGGTTTCCCCTGGACACACCCTGGACTCATCAAAGCACTCCCACAGCCACAGCTTCAGCACGGCCCCAGGGAAAGGGCTCACTGTCTAGGAACAGAAAAGCTGTCAAGGATTTGCAGTCTAGATCTCATTTTTAATCAAATGGAGGGGAAAAAAAAAAAAAAAACCAAAAAGAAAAAAAAAAAAAATAATAATAACAAAACCCCTCAAACAACCAGTGTAGGTGTTTCCAAAAAATAACCTGATGCCACATGCTCCGGTTTTCTAGCGCAGGAAGTACCTTGTAGGAGTAGCTGTCTCAAGCTTGGCTTTGTCTAGCGTGAAGTCTCCTCAGTCAGCGTTTTCCACCAGAGCAGTGGAGGGAGGCAGGAGATATCCCCTGGGTTTCCCTGCTCTGGCAGTGGTTTGGTTGTAGAGTCTGTCAGGGGTGCAGGCAGAGCATCCCCGTGGCTCTAAGCTTTGGAGCAGCCCTGCGTGTCTGTCTCTGTCTCCGAGGAGCTGCTCTCAGAGTCTATCTCCGTGTTCTCCTGCTGGTGTTTCTCCTGCACCTTCTGCCGGATTCCTTGCAAACGCACTAGTAGGGACTGGTAGTCAAAGTGGCCTCGTTTCTCACCAAAAGGGTCCTGAAAGAAAACCGGGGATAAGGCTGTTAATACAGACCTTTGTCCCCTCCGGTGAGGAATATTCGAGCTGTGTAAGAATTGGGAATAAACAGCTGAAGAGTTCAGGGTTAAATCCCATCTGAGGGTGGAGAGGCCTCAACTTCTCCCTGTCGTGGCAGAGGTTGGAGGCTGGTGATATTTTCTCTTTGGGAAGCATTACAAACCTAAACTTCAAACCAGGTGAAAGGCTGAGCAGACAGGGGTTGGATTTCCACTACTAGCTTCAGGGAAGTAAATTATTTCAAGGATTTGGTCTCAGGGCCACTCCAGGGAAAATATTACAAACCAAAGTCTCTGAAATCCAGAGGCCAAAGACTTCACCACACTTTAAATTAGTGCTACAGACCCCATCCAAATGGAAAGCATCACTATTCCCACTTGAAATCCAGCTGAGCCGTAGCCAAGTCAGAGGCACAAAGTCTTTGAAGATTATTTAACATTTGCTGCTTTTATCCCCATCCCAGGTCAAAGACACGTTGCCAAGACTAGATGAGGTGGTGGTGGAATTTGTGCTGTCCTATCTGATGGGAATCTTTGGTACAAGCCAACATGTGGCCCCAGAATTAACAAAACAGCACATCTGGCAAGGACTCAACTGATACTGAGCCTGGGGTGACTTCATTTCAAATCCTAATGAAAACAATGATATCATCTCTCCAGCACCTTGTTTTCAGGCTTCCTGTGCTACTATTTACAAGTGAGCAGAAAACCAGGCATGGCACCATCACCTCTGGGAACTGAGCACAACTCAGTGATCCTCATAAACCCTGGAGAGAGCACTTTGCTCCTCCAAGGAGAAACAAGAATGGGCCACACCTGACAATCCTCCAGTGCCATCAAACTTCACCACACCTTCGGTTCACTACTCCCTGCAGCTGTAAGTCAAGCACAGACATTCCTTATGGGAATTTCTCACTCCAAACATGACTCTCCTGCTTTGGGGAGTGCTTTCAGTTTATGAATTACACAGCACTGACAGGAAAAAAGGGCTCGGAGACACAAGATCATTAAATCAACCACCTCCATCCTTTCTGAGCAGTGGGATTTCTCAATGAGTCAGAGCAGAGGTGGGGGATGAGGGAGGAAGACACATCTGTTCAGATGCAAACAGCTTGGCAATCTGGTCTTTAAAGTCTCCTTCCCTGCAGAAAGGAGCTCCTGGATTCGACCTGAAAGAAGCACCTGCTTGCCTGGAGGGGTCTCAGGTCCAGCCTTTAGAAATCTGACAGCCTGGAAAATACTTTGTGTGTGTGCTCAGGATTTGGGGATTGGCAGTGTTTTATCCACAGGAACCTCTCAGGTCTCAGTTCTGTGGTTGATTCAAAGTTGGAATACAGATTTCACAGATCCAGATGTACCTCTGGTGCTGCACACTGTGGTTTGTCACCACCCACAGACCCCTGTCACCAAGAGGACTGTGTGTCACTCACCTGCATGGTCTGTCCTTGGAGATACAGTCTCTCTTTACACACCCCTTCGTAGAAGTCGTAGTATTCCATGAAGGATTTCTCCATCACACCCCTGAACACAAGGAGAGGGCAAACAATCAACACAACAACAGTCACATCACCCAGGGTCACCCCATCCCACTAATTCCTGTTCATGGAGCTGTCTGGGACACCCTGCATGTGTCCCCACCAGGGGAACAGAGAGGCAGGACAGAGCCAAAGGCACTGCAGCTGAAGGGATCCTGCACGTGCTTCCACAACAGCTGCACTCCCCTCCCTCCAGGATTTTTTTTCCCCCAGAAGACAAGGCACATTCATTCCCAAACACAAGTCAGAGGATGCAGCCATTGTGCTCATTAACACGGCCTTTGTCAAGGCACAGCTCCTGGGCACCACAGGGACCAGCCACCCACTGCAGGGGGGGAAAAAAATGACTCTTTGCTGGGCCAGGCAGAGCAATCCCAGGATCTCAGGAGTAGTTTATCCTGCTTCCCCACACCCACTTCTCTTGCTCCTCTTTTCCCCCTTGTCCATACCGTAATGGCTCAGGACAGGGGCACTTCCCTTCCAGCATGTCACACACTGCCACTCGGATGGTCTCGTGCCGAATGCACTCGTTGTAGTTCTTGCTGTCCCCAGGGTGCCTCTCCTGCAAACACAATTTGGGCCAGTGAGTCCAAACCTCTGCAATGGCTCTTCATCTCTCCCTGCTGGGCCTGACAAGGTGCATGAACCCACGACAGCTCTGTCTGCTCCGTGTGTGCTGAGCTGATTTATGCAGCAAAGGAAAAGCTGGCAGGACCTGAAGTGTCTCCGGAGCCGTGGACTCGCACGGTGTGGAGACAGGTCAAGTGGAAAAGTTAGCACAGAAAGCTGCCTCTCTCCAGGAGACCATGGAAACACGAGCAGTTTGGCTCCTGCAGGGCAGTATGTCCCAAGGAAGCCATTCCAGGAGTGGTGTAGTAGGGAAAGGAAGATCCATCCCATTTTCCCAGCTACTCTTCGAGTGCCTCAAGTTCTTCCCTTCCCTCACATGCAGGCGAGCTCAGCCCCTCTGGTTCAGAGCTGGTTTGTAACTCCCCCTCCAGCTCAAGCTGGGAAAGAGCCAAGCCACATCACCTACTTCTGATCCCAATTCCAGCAGGGGATTTGCCACCAGGAGCAAGGAGTGGAGGGAAGCACCAGCTCAAAGTCTCACCTGCTCAAAGCCGGGCTCGTTGTGATAAGGGTTCTCAGTCATCAGGGACTGGATGGAGATAAGGACTGAGGAGATACTCTGAGCTGGGCTCCAGGCAGGCCCGGTCCAGGTGCTGGGGCAGCAAAACAGAAAAGCATCAATTAATGAACCAGGCAGGACTGGCTCAGGGAGCACCATCCCTCCACCAGCAAAGCTCAGAAACCACACCTGGGCCTGACAGGAAAAGGGGCACAGGAAAAGAAACAGCTGCCACAGATAGAAAAGCACTGGACATTGAGAAAGTTTTCGGGGTCAAAGTAGTTTATTCTTTCAACTAAATGAGTATTTTAGCTTCAGCAAGACAAGAGAGGTTGATAAACCTCACTCCACTAACAGACACAGGAATCACAGGGAAGTAACAGGGAATTTTAAAGCTATGGATGTCACCTCGGCAGCCTGGAGAAACACAGGCTGCCAGCGCTGTCTTGGGTCAGAAATAACAGCTCTTAAGAACTGAAATCTGATTTTCCAGACTCAAATCTCATTTTCCAGACTCAAACAAGCCCATCACTCCTGCAGAACTGCAGACCCTCAGCACCAGCACTGCCCCAAAAGCACAAGCTCATGCTCTGCTGGAGAAACAAGGGGCCCATTTCACACAAGCTTTTGCACTGAACAGCAGAAGCAGAAAAAGCTGTTCTGCTGCTTGCCCTTAATATCCCAGCTTCAGATACAGACCTATCTCCCTGTGAGCTCAACAAGGATGTGCTGACCCACATATCCTCTTCCTAAATCCTTTTATTTGCAGCTCCCTCTGCGCTTCCCATTCCTGCTCAGGCCGAGGCTCTTTGTTCACTCTTCAATAATTTACCTTCCCTGCTGGAGCTCCAATTGCAGGAGCAACAAGGCAGCTTGTGTGGGAGCTGCTGGACATTCAGACCCCTAAAACAGGGACATGCTCTGCATATCCTGGCAATGTGCAGGTGTTGGTATCCAGCTCACAGGAGCAGGAAGACTCCTACACTGAGGGAGGTGTTTCCCAGCAGGATACATCTCCCTGCCAGTATCTATCAGCTACTGGGATGAGCTCTGTGGCACATCCACAACACTGCTGAAACCATCCCAGGAAAGGCAGTTTTACAACCATGTCAGGGCTCACATTCCTGGTGGTTGATCAAATCCCTATGGTAATTCCAGCTGTTGCTGCCCCTTACCACAGAATGGTTTGGGTGGGAAGGGACCTTAAAGATCATCTCATTCCACCCCCTGCCGTGGGCAGGGACACTTTTCACTAGCCCAGGTTGCTCCAAGCCCCATCCAATCTGGCCTTGGACACTCCCAGGGATGGGGCAGCCACAGCTTCTCTGGGAAACCCTTCAATCAACCAGGACTTCCCCCTGGTTTAAAACTCAGGCAGGTGAGGAACAAGGACCTGCAGTGGTGGAGCCTGTTGGAACAGGCAGCACTGAAGCCAGGCTTTTAACTCATCCCACCCACAGCTCAGTCCCACATTCTCTGTGGAGGTGGAAGCCCAGAGCAGTCAAATGGCTCTCAAGGAAGTTCTTAGAGGCTTTTTTTTTTAAATATTATTTATTTATTTATAAACCCATATGGAGAGAGGAAATTAAAACCACAAAAACCTACGTTCAAACAGCATTAAGGACCAGGCTGGAAAGTGCAAAAGCAGAGGAAGTGCAGTGCTTGGTCTGAGGGTTTGCAAGGGGAAGCAGGAGAAAAGCAGCAAAGTCCACACAATTTTGTGCTTCACTTTCTCCATTCTCAGGTGCTTTTAAAGGCAAGTTAAACTCTTATTCCATGAGAGGAATTTGTGCTGCTTTCTGACTCTGATCCTGCACATGACTTCACAGAAGCATAAAGATGCATCCAAGCACAAGTGTGGGGGCAAGATCAGGGCACAGAGAGGGATGCAGGAGGCAGAACAGAGCCCACAGCCACCTCCTGATTCCCCACCAGCACAGCCAAAAGCTCCTCTTACCCCAGAATACTCAGGCAGACTTTCCCATTGCGGTAGAAGTTGGGGTTAAACCTCACTGTGTTATTTCCTGTTGTCATCAGTTTGACCCGTGGGGGGTGGATGGGATAATCTGGAGGACAGCGAAACAGGAACAAGAAGAAACCCCCTTCATAAGGCGTGTCAAAGGGGCCTGTGATCAATGCATGAATCTGCAAAACAAAAGCCCGTCTTGCGCACCACTGTCCAGAGTGTCCCACCCCACAGTGTCCCACCCCACAGTGTCCCACACCACAGTGTCCCACACCACAGTGTCCCACACCACAGTGTCCCAACCACCACTGTCCAAATTGTC
>VXBX01008879.1:38370-56955 GCA_013400415.1 Scytalopus superciliaris
TCCCTGATGGATCCAGGGAGGGATTGGGCTCTGCTCCCAGGGAACAGGGACAGGAGGAGAGGGAATGGCCTCAGGCTGGGCCAGGGCAGGGGCAGGGGGGACATCAGGGGGAAATTCTCCCTGGAAAGGGTGGTCAGGCTTTGGAAGGGGCTGCCGAGGGAAGGGATGGAGTCACCGGCCTTGGAGGTGTCCAAGGAACGACTGGACAAGGTGGGGATGGGGCACGGGTTGGACTCGATGATCTCAGAGGTGTTTTACTCTCATTTACTCTGATTTTACAGCCCAGAGACCAACCTGGGCTGCAGCCAAAGGAGTGTGGCCAGCAGGTCCAAGGAGGGGATTCTCCCCCTCTACTCTGCTCGGGTGGGACCAGAACACCTTTAGGGTCCCTTCCAACGCCTTAACATTCCATGATTCTGTCCCTGGGGTGTCCTGGCCACCAGGATGTCCCACTCCCCGTGGTGTCCTGGGAATGAGAGAGCTGGGACCCCGGGGGTGTCCCGGTCCCCGGACCATCCCAGTCACAGTGGTGTCCCTGTTCCAGGGGTGTCCTGATCCCGGGGATGTCCCGGTCCCAGGGATGTCCTGGTCACCGGAATATCCCGGTCCCCTGGTTGTCCCGGTCCTCAGGGTGTTCTCGTCCCAGGGGTGTTCTAATCGCGATGGTGTCCCGGTCCGCGGAGTATCCCAGTCCATAGGATGTCCCGGTCCCAGGGATGTCCTGGTCACCGGAATATCCCGGTCCCCTGGTTGTCCCGGTCCTCAGGGTGTTCTCGTCCCAGGGGTGTTCTAATCGCGATGGTGTCCCGGTCCGCGGAGTATCCCAGTTCCAGGGGTGTCCCCGTCCCAGGGGTGTCCTGATCCCGGGGATGTCCCGGTCCACGGACCATCCCAGTTCCAGGGGTGTCCTGATCCCGGGGATGTCCCGGTCCACGGACCATCCCAGTTCCAGGGGTGTCCTGATCCCGGGGATGTCCTGGTCACCGGAACATCCCGGTCCTCGGGGTGTCCCGCTCCCAGGGGTTTCCCGGTCACCAGGATGTGTCCCGGGGGTGTCCCCGTCGTGGGGGTGTCCCTTTCCCCGGGATGTGCCGCTCCCCGGGATGTGCCGCTCCCTCTCACCGAACTACGGGTCCCAGCAGCGCGGCAGGACCGCCCAGTGGTGGTACCGGGCCGAGCATCCCGGGCGGGGCACCGCGGGGGCTCCTCCTATTCCCGATCTTGCGCCTCCTTCCCGCAGCTCCCGAGCTCTCCCGTTCTCCAGCCGCGCCGTCGGTGAGTGACCCGGGAGGAGGAGGGGTCGGGGTCCCGTGTCCGCATCCCGGGATGTGTCTCGGGATGCCGGGGGTGGCCGGGGCTGCCCCGATCAGAGGTGACAGCGACGCTTTCGCTTTCGGTTCCCCGGTGGGTGACGGGGCAGGGGGAGCATCCCCGGTTCGGCCCCCCCGGGGGGATGTCACCGGAGCCGGGACACCGCGGGCTGCCCGCTGTCCCGGTGCCCACCCGCGGCTGGAAGTTGGGAAGGGGGAATCGCTGATTTCCTGCAGGATAATGAAGGAAACAGCGAAGGGGAAGGGGAAAGCCCCGGGGAGCCCCCGGGGAGAGGCTGGACCGCGAGCGCGGGGGGATGCGGGGGATGTTCCGCTCCCGGCACTGACAGCCCGAGGTGTGTCCCCGGCCCGCCGGCACCGGCACCTCCCGCTGCCAACAATTTTAAATGCCCTCCCTGCTCCGTTTCCTGACGGCTTTTCCTGGAAGTGAACCGCTCGCTCTGCCAGCAGCACATTCTGCGCGACCTCTGCCTTTGTTTCCTTCAAGATCACGAGTGTTCGCATCAAAACCAACCCCTTTTTTTGCACCAGAATCGTTTTGCAGCACCCAGACAGCGACTCTTCGTTTCCTTCGCGAGTTACTTTTGGCAGCAAAGGCTCACGTGCTGTCCCAAAGAGGTGCAATAACATGATTAAGGTGCTGTGCTGTCCTTACATTTATTTTCTGGCTCTCAGGAAGTCCCAGGCGTTCGGGAACTGCAAATCACAAGGTCCGGCAGGGCAGGGAGTGTTGAATCAGCCAGATAAAGCTGAAGCTCGATTGAGTCACTTTACTGAGGTAATTCAGAGTAACTCAGTGTCCCAGAGGATCATGCCGTGTCCACTTTCAGGATCTGTCCTGCCTTCTGCTCCCAGCAGGAGGAATTCTCCACCCTCCAAGGCAGGCTGTCTCAGTGCAGTGGTTGCTGCTCATTCCAGCTGTGGGTACATTTTCTTTTCCGAGCACATTCCTGCAATCCCAGGCTAAACTTCTGCCTGGTTTTTGGGCTGTTTGACTCAGAATGCTGACAGTCTCCTGGGTGATGCAAAAAAACCCTCAGCAGTATTCCAGGGAGTTAATTTCCATGGGAAACTTCTGGATAGGAGGTGACCTGAAACCCAGCTGGAGCTGTGTCAGGGAGGGTCAGGTTGGATCTCAGGACAAGGTTCTTCCCCCAGAGGGTGGTGGGCACTGCCCAGGCTCCCCAGGGCAGTGGGCACGGCCCCAAGGCTGCCAGAGCTCCAGGAGGGTTTGGGCAACGCTCTGAGGCACAGGATGGGATTGTTGGGGTGTCTGTGCAGGGCCAGGGGTTGGACTGGATGATCCCTGAGTGTCCCATCCCAGTCGGGAGATTCTGTTTCTGTGGAACGCTGCAGTGGGATGACTGTCCCTGCTCAGTGGGATGGTTGTTCACAATGAACTTTCCCTCTGTTCTGAGGTCATTCCTTATCACTGAGATCAGCTGAGAAGGTCCTGCTTTGGATTCCTGGGATGGCATTTTCCAGGATTGGTGGCAGGGTTTTCTCAGCCCCTTGACAGCCTGCCAGGACACAGCACCAAGCAGGGTGATTTAATGCCTGTTCCCAGCCCTGCCCAGGCTCCTGGCACTTTGGATGCCCCTTGGATCGATGCCCCCACTTCAGATTTACATTGTATGGTTTGTAGAGTCACCACAAGCCGTGAAATTTTCCATGTGGAGAACTCCAGAAGCTCTCCTGCCGTTTGTTGACCCCGGTGTCATCCAACGGATTCATTTCGGTGCTGGGAGTCATCTTGCAGTTCCAGCTTGGCTGTCACGTGGAGCGAGGCTATAACAGCCCTGTGACACAGGCTGGGGACACACACACAGCTCCCAGGACCTGCCCAGCCAGGATCTCCTTCCTCCCTGTGTGCTCTTCCATGGGAGCAGAACTCAGCCAGGTACCCCCTTTCCCTTGGGGCCGGGGTGCTGAAGATGAACCTCAGTTCCTCTCAACCCCCACATGAACTGCCAGTGCTGGGGATGTGCCTGGAGTGTCAGATCACACAGAAAATGTGATTTGAGGCTGCATGGGGAGACAGCTGGTGTTCCAGAGGGGTCTTCAGGCATGGGACCCCACCAGGAGGCACGTGAGCTCCTGCTATGACAGCAGCCACTGCCTGTCCCATGGAGATCCACAGGACAGACCGTGGGTCTGAAGGACAGTCAGGGAGACTGTAGGACAGTCAGAGTGTCTGTAGGACAGTAAGGGGTCTGCAGGACACTCAGTGGATCTGTAGGATGGTCAGTGGGTCTGTAGGACACTCAGGGGTTCTGTAGGACAGTCTGTGGGTCTGTAGGATGGTCAGTGGGTCTGTAGGATGGTCAGTGTGTCTGTAGGACAGTCAGGGGGTCTGGGGGACAGTCTGTAGGTTTGTAGGACAGTTGTTGGGTCTGCTCCATGGGCTCCCATGCAGGGGCGAGGCTGCTGTGCCATGGACCTCAGCTGGGTCATTCCCATTCCATGCCTCTTCCTACTCTCCATGGACTCAACTGCAGTGGTGAAACAATCCCTCTTGCAGGCTTCCACGATGGAAGATTCCTCGGATGAGCCTCCCACCTCCGCCGTGCTCCTGGAGAGCTGCCACTTCTCCCAGGTCATCTTCAACAACGTGGAGAAGTTTTATGTTCCTGGAGGAGATGTCACCTGCTATTACACCCTCACCCAGAACATCACCCCTCGTGGGAAGGACTGGGTGGGCATCTTCAGGGTGAGTGAAACCAGATGTGCTGAGCAGGAGGAAGGAGCAAGAGGCAGAAACAAAGAGCCTGGACTTGGTTACGAGGATGGGGAATTTTTTTTGCAGTAATAACTTGGTTGTGCTGAGGGACAAAGCGGGACCTGAACAGCTTCAGGGCTAATCAGACTCTCTGATCAAGTGTCCAAGGTCAGCTTGAATGGGGCTTGGAGCAGCCTGGTCTGGTGGAAGGTGTCCCTGCCCATGGCAGAGGTTTGGAAGATGATCCTTAAAGTCCTTCCAAACCATTCTGTGATTCCACCTTATCCTTTCATGCATAGACCACAGGCCTTTGAAGTCAGGGTATCAATGCAAAAGTCCTCCCAGTAACTGCTCTGTGTGGAAATAAAGCCCCGTTTCCATAGGATGAACCTGAGTGATACCATGGAACAACTTTGCTGTTGCAGGTGGGATGGAAAACGACCCGGGAATATTACACATTCTTGTGGGCTCCTCTGCCTGCTGATGTCCACGGGGGCACTGCTGTGCAGCAGCACATCCAGTTCAAAGGTGAGTTGGGAGCTTGGATCCCACAGGGAATGTGGGTGCTCTTTGCTGCCACCAATAAACACAACATTAGGAATTACAGGGCAGCTGCAGGGCCATGCTTTGGGAAGCTTCTTTCAAATCCCATCATAAACCATAAAAACTTGAATCTGCCAAGTTCTGCCACCCTCATGAGTGGTGTTTGTGTTGTTACCACTGGCACGAGGAATTACTGACGGTGCAGGAATTACTGCACCGGGATGTGACATTTTCCTGAGCTTCTCACTTTCTGTGCTATAATCAAGAGACTTGAACCACTAAAAGCTGTGTCTGACGAGGTTGTTGTGTTTGTCTGAAGCTTATTACCTGCCCAAAGATGATGAGTACTACCAGTTCTGCTATGTGGACCAGGATGGGATGGTCCGGGGGGCCAGTGTCCCGTTCCAGTTCCGAGCGGAGACCGAGGATGATATCCTGGTGGTTACCACACAGGTATGTGACCTCTTCTCTTCCCCTCCCCTGCTTTCCACTGCCTCAGCTTTTATTGGCACATGCTTAGCGTTGATAATGATCTGGTGCCCCCCCATGCCAAGCTGGAGCTCAGCAGACTTGGGTTCTATTCTTGGCTTTGCTACTCGTCTGTCACACAAATCTGAGCCTTTGTTTCTCTTCCTGCCATTTACCACTTGAGTTGGGAGCTCCTTGTAACAAGGAGTGACTTAGCACTTAGTGTTTCAAGGAATGTTGTGTCTTTTTAAATGAAAATATCACTGGCATGTAAACAGCGTGCCATTAGATGGGAGTAAGGGCAAGCACATGGACAGTAATTGAACATGGACAAGCAAACTGACAGAAAGTAGGTTTAGATTAGATATTGGGAAGAAATTCTTCCCTGTGAGGGTGGTGAGCAGGTTGCTGTGGCTGCCACAGCCCTGAAAGTGTCCAAGGCCAGGTTGGACAAGGCTTGGAGCAACCTGGGCTCATGGAAGGTGTCCCTGCCCATGGCAGGGGGTGGCACTGGATGATCTTTAAGGTCCCTTCCAACCCAAACCATTCCATGATTCCATCATTCTAATAACTGAGGTGCTGTCAAGCCAATTACTCTTATTTTTTAGTGTCTTGTGTGCAGCCTTTTTGGTTCATGACTCCATTGGTCCTAATCCAGCCCAAAAGCCCCAAAGCTCTGCCTGCTGCACACACAGAGAGCACTGAGCATCCCCAAGGATCAGGATGTGCTCAGTAGTCAGGAATTGGGTTGATGGTCAGCTGGGGACACACTGAGGGGAGTGAAGAGCAGTCTGGTCATGACAGGACACAGTGTTCCCTTTGCCCAGCTCATCTTTCCCTGCTCTCCACACTGTGCTCTTTGGAATGTGTCTTTTCAGGGCTTCTGTTCTGACCAAACAACTTTGTCTCCTGGCAGGGAGAAGTGGAAGAGATTGAACTACGAAACAAAAACTTGCAGAAAGAAAATGAGGAGCTGAAAGCAAGCAGTGCAAATCTCCAGAAGCAAAACATGGAACTGCAGGAAGAGCTCATGAAGACACAGGTAAACCAAAAAGTTAATATATAAAGGCAAGAGCTTTAAGTCTGAAAGATGAAGAGGAACTGAGTCAAGGCTTGTTCCACTGAAAGCTTCCAGGAGAAAATGAGAGAGTTTTCTCCTCATATTACCACTTTAAACCTTCACCAAATCATACAACTGTGATAAAAGCAATAATGATGAAAAGAGACATCTGCAGGCACAGGAGCTGGGAACATATGGGAAGGGGAGAGGTCAGAAATGTTTTGTAGGCTAAAACTCTTTTCCTCTTTCAGTTTTGCTCAGGGCTTAATATGAATGAAGCAGGGCCTGAAAGAGGATGCAAAGGA
The DNA here is from genome assembly GCA_013400415.1 of Scytalopus superciliaris. Classification (NCBI taxonomy): domain Eukaryota; kingdom Metazoa; phylum Chordata; class Aves; order Passeriformes; family Rhinocryptidae; genus Scytalopus; species Scytalopus superciliaris. The sequence continues at coordinate 44,797 of VXBX01008879.1, forward strand.
GAGATTTCCCTCCTTAGATGGGCTGCCTGGCACTGTTGCATTTGAGGGGCTTTGCAGGTCCAGTGCAGAGCAGGATTATTCCTTGGGCCCCAATTACCTCCTGCCAACCTCCCTGTGATTTCCAGGAGCTGCAGAAAAGTTTGGAGTCTTTAAGGAGCAATACAGAGAAACTGGAGCTGGAGCTGAATTCCCTGAAAATGGAAAATAAACATCTAAAGGAGCAGGGTGACTGCAGAGAGGCAGAACTGCACCAGTAAGTGCATTTACAGCATGTTTCCAAGCAGGAGTCCATGTAAGCCCCTCACCTTTGGGGATTGAATTCCCACCCCTGAAAGGCTGGTGTGTTTTGGTTTGTTCTGGGCAGGCTCAAAGAGCAAATTCAGAATGTGACCTCTGACAAGGAACGCCTGGAAAACAGGCTGAAAACAGCCCTGGATCACATGGACCAGCTGCAGGTAACAAACTTTGCTTTCCTGAACCAGCTCTGCTGGAATCCCTTTCCTTCTGACACAGCTGGGGAGTCCTGAGCAAGTGGATGAGTTTTATTTTTGAGTATATGATTTCTTGAGGAGAATTCCAACCTTTGATATGATTTAACTTCCAGAAGTCTGTGTTCTGAAGGGAGGGTAGAGATGGGGTGTGCTAAGAGAAACTGTAAAGATTTTATTCCCTAAAAACATCCCCTTTTGCATGGTTCATTAAGTGAACAAACCCAGACTGTTGTTTCCCTCCTGCCTGCCAAGGATCCAGGCAGAACACACTTCTCTTTCGAAAAACATTCTGAAATTATGTTCAGTTCTTGGGTGAGAACAAGACTGGGAGCTGGAAGGAGGTGTTGTAAAAATGGTTTGGTGTGGGACATTGGGAGACCCAGCAGGATGGGATAAACCACCCTGAGTGCTGAGTGTCTGGTTTTCCTCTCTTCCTCTGTGACTTCCCAAACTGCAAATGTTAAAGCTCTTCAGAGAACAGATGAATGAATAACCTTCTTTTTCCCTAGTCCCAAGTGTTGAATTATGAGAAAGAAGTGGAAAACTTATCTCACATGGACCATGACAAGACAGAGCAGCTGGAAACTTTAAAGGAAGAGAATCACCAGTTACGCTTGAGCACGGCCCAACAGGTAAAGCCCAGCTCAAAGGGCTTCCCTTCCCTTCCCTTCCCTTCCCTTCCCTTCCCTTCCCTTCCCTTCCCTTCCCTTCCCTTTGTCATCTTTAATATCCCAAAACTACCATTTAATAATCAAAGAAATGGATGCAACATGCTCAGAATGCACCCAGATAAGCTGTATAAGCAACACAAAGTTCCTGCTCTGCAGTTTGAGGCTGTGCCCCACTCCCTTCCCTCTCACTCCTGGAAGGAATGTGAAGGATCTCAAGGCAAAGGGCAGAGTGCTGTGGCATTTCTTTCTCCCAAGAAAACCATCCTTGCAATGCCTGAGGCCATCACATCACCTTTAGCCTGGTGTCCTGAGTGACCTTCCCAAGGTGCTTCTCTCTCTCCCCTTGTGCTCCTCAGGAAGTTTTGGAGGCTCCCCTCTAATTTTGGCATTGAAACTCAGACTCCTAAAATAGATGATGTGATTACCTCTGCTGGGATGCCAAATGCTTGGGATTCTCACAGTGATGCTTTGGGAGTGACTGCAGAATCCCTAAATACTCTGGCCTCATCTCATTTACTGGTTTGCTTCAAGAGTCAGCTAGAGGATAATTCCCAGGGATGTCCTGGCTGTCCATGGAAGTCCCACAGCAGCAGGAAACCTGCAGGCTGGGGTATCTCCCACCTGCCAGGGTGCATTTCTCAGCTGTTTGAGTTCCTTTCCTTCATCCTCCCTCTGTACCTGACCTGTCCTGTTCCCCTGTGGGGTCGTGTGTCACCTCCCATGTTGTGATGAGAATAAGTGAGTGGTGACACGGAGATATCCTGAGTGACAAACTATGAAATGGGAACACCCCCAGAGCAAGGGAAATGTTATTTGTGGGTAATAAATACAGCACGAGGCAGTGAGTGAGTGACACCTGCAGCCTGGAGCTGTCATCCTTAGATTTGCCAGTTTTCCCTGATTTACCACCCCCTTTCCCTTCACAGCAACAAACCCACGACTTAATGAAAGAGCTTGAGGAGCAGAAGCATTTGTTTCACATCCTGCAGGCAGAAAAGGATGAAGCTGATGAGGAAAATCGGGTGAGAACTTGGCACAGCTCCCTCACCTTCCTCCTGAGAGGAATTTGACCCTGATCTCCCAGTCTGGTTTCAGTTCCATTAACCCTTCCTCCAGAGGGATCACTAACTGAGGCCATCCCCCAGTGCCAGGCTGCCTGCAGGCACTTACAAATGACTGCCCCAGTGTCCTGGCACCTTTTTCCCCCACCACATAAACTCGTTTAACCTTAATAACATGGGATTTTTAGGATCTTCTGATGTTTGTTTTATTCTGGCACCTCTGACATGAACTTGTTTCAATCAACATGGCCTTTTGTCCAGCCTGAGCAAGGGCTGCCCAGTTTTGTTCCTCACTCACTTCAGGGCAGTCTTTTGTCTTTTAAAGTGTGTTGCTCTGTTGGGATCATCTCATCTGCCTTTCTGAGCAGGCCATGGAATAGCCAGAATCATGGAATGGGTTGGCTTGGCAGGAATCTTAAAACTCATCCAGTTCCACCCCCGGGAACACCTTCCACTAGCCCAGGTTGCTCCAAGCCCAGTCCAACCTGGCCTTGGACACTTCCAGCTTCTCTGGAAAATCCATTCCAGCCCCTCTCCACCCTCCAGGGTGAAACGTATTCCCAATATCCCATCCAACCCTGCCCTCTGGCACTGGGGAGCCGTTCCCCTTCGCCCTGTCACTCCAATTCCTGATGACCCTTCCCTTTCCTCACTTTCCCAGGACTAAAACTCCAGCAGGACTAAAACACTGAGCGACCTGAAAGCTCAGAGCAATTCAGAGTCTGTTATAAGAGGATCTGTGTTTTGCCCTGAAGATTAACCCCACCCTCCTGTCCCCCTGCAGAAGCTCCGGGATGAGAACACCGCCCTCCTCAGGCACCTCTCCCAGGCCAGGGAGGTTTCTCCCCTCTCTGCTGTTTCCCAAGCCCCAGTTGCATCTCCTGAAGCAGCAGGCGTGCTCTTTGGAAACCCATACTCTGGTGAGATTACTTGGCATTCTGGCTCAACCCCCAAATTCCTGGCAGTTAAAACCTCAGCAAACGATCCTCCCTCTCCCAGCAGAAGCAGAGCCATTATCAGCAGCACCTCTGTGTGTGTGCAGAGGATTTGGCAGCTGTGAAAATGCTGCCAGGTGTTAAAAGTGGACTGAAGTGATCAGGCTGTTCATCCTCTGCCAAGACAGGCAACTGTTAGCTGGTTTATTCAGCTGGGGGGACAGCTAGTTTTGTGGCTTCTATCCAGGTTCCAGTCCTAAATATAGAGGTTTAGATTCAGAGCCACATCCCTGTGTTTCAGAAATTGCTAGTTAGCAGCACATTACAATGTTAATCGTTTTGCTGTGGCTTAAATGGACTTTTTTTCCCCCTTTCCAGCTGCAGGAGGAAACCTGGGGGCAGGAGCTGAAGTAAGTAAAGTGGACATGACTAGACATGAATTAGTGGTTTGTGGACAGGAATTAGTGGTTTGAAATAAAGAGCTTCAAGTTCAGCTCTGTAGCCAATTATCTACTTACTGGTTTGGTCCTGGGAAGACAGGAGACAACAGAGCCACACATGTAAAAATCATAATAAGAAGAATAAATCTAGGATTATATAAGGATACTGAGGGCTCTGTGTCTTGAGGAAGAGAAAGGAAACTGCTGACCTTAATCTTGGCAGCCCCTGATGTCAGACTGAGCAGTGTGCAGCTGCTAAATACCTTATTTCACACTGAGACAGGGCCATGTGCTCTGGGGGATGGAAAGTTCGAGCACCTCTCAGGAGCTCTTTTAAGTGCTATTTAGAGAAGACTGGAGACATTTGAAAACTCGAGAGTGTTACAAGTCAAAAGCACTTGCCCCAAAGTGATAATACCTGTCTGCTAAACTGGCCTGTTTGCTCCCTTTGGGTGTAGTTTTTTTAACTGACTTTATTTTTATCTCCTTCAGGCTTCCCTAAGGAAATGCCCCATGTGTGAGGAGGTGTTTCCTGGGAATAATGAAACCAGGGAATACGAGCTCCACGTGCAGAACCACCTTCTGCTGGAGTGTCCAATCTGCAGTGAGAGCTTTGAGGTGTCCAACAAGCAGGTGTTTGATGACCATGTGTTTTGCCATGGCCTGGAATAAATCTGAATTTCTGTCTCTCTGTAGAATAGGTGGCAGGGGCTGCAGTGTAGAATAGCCCAAAAATCACTGTATAGGCTCAACTCATGCTGAGGTCACCCAGGCAAGGCTGACTGTGTCATTAGAACTCTAATTCTGAGCTTTCTGGTCCATCCATCACGTGCCCAACACATAAACCAGGGCAAACATCCACATCCCGAAGCTGGATCACCCTCATCAAACATAAACCCTGCCTTGGATGAGTTCTGTCTGCCTGTTAAACAGCTTACAACTCTCACCATTAGCGATTTAGTTGACTAAATAACAGGGGTCCAAGGGATGGGACACAGGGCAGCAGTTTTCTGTGCTTGGCTGATGGCACCTCTATTGCAATTATTCTTTAATTTAGCACTGTGGTGGGTAACCAAAGACCAGGAGCATTTTGTAGAACCTTCCAGGATCACCCTTTCAGACCTGCTCAGCTTCTGGAATGCAGAATGAATTATTAATAAGTAAAAAGCCTAAATAAAAATACATCTTCTTTTTTTTTTTTTTTTTTTTTTTTTTTTTTTTCACCATGTAAAGCAAGTGAAAGAGTTTTTTATAAAGACATTGAATTTCTGTTGGCAGCTCTCAGAGTCTGGGGCAGAGTGGGCAGGGTGGGCAGGGTGACTTGTTTTTAGGGTGAGGATCTGCCCTCATCATTTCAGGGTGAGGAACACTTGTAATTTCTGAGCAGGGAAGGTCAGTGTGGTTTGGAACCCCACTGAGCATAAAGGATCTCCCAGCAGAACCTCACTGAAGGAAATGGGGAATTTGGATGGTTTTTATGTTTCTAAACCTTCTTGATTTACCAAGAAGAGCCTGTTCTGGAACCAAAACATTGGGATTCACAACCAAGTGCCTTGGGACATTACAATGCTTTGTGCACACTTTATCCAGAGACTGTTTTTATTTCTACTTCAGGATTTTCTGTTTATGATTTACAGCTCTTTTTTCCATGCAAACACAGATGGGTAAAGGTTTATTGCCCAGCTGTATTTCCTGCTGAGTATAAGAAGCAATAAAAAAATCCTAAGGAGTTTACATAGAGATTTAAGAATATTTAGAGTAACAGTAATGTTTTCCTGCTTTAATTCTACCCAACCCTTTTGTCAGTCTGGATTTAAACAGAGTATTTCTATCTTGAGATGTGTTATACTTGTAAGCATTATTTAACAACCTGTAACAGAGAATAACCGAAAACAGAAATAAAAACTGTATGAAAAATGCCTTTGAAGACGATGTTGGTGTCTGTTCATCCTTAAAGGAATAAATGGGAGGAATTATTGGGCTCTTAAGGGAGCTGTTTGCAGCCTTTCAATTACTTGCTGTATCTTCTGTATGATAAAGTGCTTAAGCACCTCTGAATAACTCTGAGCATTCCATGTGGGTGCTGCTTGATCCTCAGTGTGGAGAGTGGGGGAAAACAGGTAAGGAAAGTAAAATGAGCTGTTTGGCATCTATTTGTTCTCATCCTTTCCAACAGCTCTGATATAAAAACTTGGAGCTGCTGGAAGTCCTTTGCCATAGAATCTTTGAATTGTTCAGGTTGGAAAAGACCATTAAAACCATCCTAGGAATGTCCAGCATGTCAGTACCTCTTTCCCTAGACCAGGAGAAAAAGCTGAAAACCTCACTGGGATGATAAAATATTGATAAAAATACTTGGCGTTGTACATGTTTTGCCATTATTATTATGAGTATGATTACTGTACTGCATCTCAGCATTCCTGGCACAGGTTTATTTATCCCAAATTGGACAATTAAACAATCGAAATGAGGCTCATTTGCTCCATTGTTTTCCCTCCACACTTTCCCTCTACAACATCTTCCTGTACATCCTCATTTTAAATGATATTTTCCTTCTTTTACTGCTTTGCATCGGGACAGACCAAACCTGGAGAGACACAGAAACAGTTTTTACTGAAACCCTGCCAGTTCCCCCCAGTTCTCAGCCCCCCCTTCCCTCCCTCCCTGAGCCACCAGTGCCAGCGTTGCTGCCCTGGAATTGCCTTTCCCTCCCTTTCCCGCTGCCTTTTCCTGGGATTTGTGTGCATTTCCGTGCCTGTGCTGAGGTGCTGGGCTGGGACAGAGGCAGGTGACCGGCAGAGGGGGTCAGACTGCAATAAATCTCACAGAGATGCTGCTTTTTGAAGCGTTTTAAGGGTTTTTTTGTTTTTTTTTTCCTCTGTAATAATGAGACAGATTCCCACTCCCAACCATCCCCTTTGGCCTGATCCAGGTCATGCCTTCCCCACCCTGGGCAACCAGGGACCGATTTACCCCCAAGCACAAATTGCATCATATATTTTCTGACCAAGTTTTCATTTTGCTTGTAATTTACAGCATTATTTATGTTACCATTGCATTTAGCCTTTGGAATCATAAGAGGTTTCAATCTTCTCTCAGTTTTATGGTTTAATACAGAAGCAGCTCAAATGGCTGATAATTAGATATAGTTATATTTTGGATGAGATCCAATATTACATGGATATGTATTGGATAGGGACCTGGAATAAATTCTCAGGAGGGAGAGTAGGGGTTTGGCACCATTTATACCCCAAGTCATGAATAGGTTACTGAATCTGAATTCATTAGGAATGTATCTCAAAGGAAGATTTCACACTCTGTGGTCCAAATCCCTGGGAATATATATCATTTTCACACAAACATAGAATATCCTGAGTGGGAAGGGATCATCAAAGTCTACTCCTGGTGCCTTTTTAAACCTACACAGGGGTTTTTCCAGCTTAGGGACTGGCCCAGTTTGCTTCCCATGGGGATTATTGCAGTGCCAGCACAGAATTTGCTGTTCCCCCAGGGGAGACCCCCCTGCAGAGCTGCTCCAGCCCTGGGGCCAGCACAGCAAGGACAGGGGGCTGCTGGAGAGAGGCCAGAGGAGGCACCAGGATGGGCAGAGGGATGGAGGAAAGGCTGGGAGAGCTGGGATTGTTCAGCCTGGAGCAGAGAAGGCTTTGGGGTGACCTCACTGTGGCCTTGCAGTGTCTGAAGGAGCTGACAGGAAAGATAAAGAGAGAGTATTTACAGGGTCCTGGAGGGACAGGACAAGGGGAATGGCTTCAGACTGCCAGAGGGCGGGGTTAGATGGGATATTGGGAAGAAATCCTTCCCTCTGAGGGGGGTGAGCCCCTGGCACAGGTTGGGCAGAGAAGCTGTGGCTGCCCCAGCCCTGGGAGTGCCCAAGGCCAGGTTGGACGGGGCTTGGAGCAGCCTGGGCTGGTGGGAGGTGCCCCTGCCCATGGCAGGGGGTGGCACTGCATGGGCTTTAAGGTCTCTCCCAACCCAAGCCATTCCATGATTCCATGATCTAGGAAAAAACACTGAGCCTGTGAGAGCTCCCATTGCATTTTTGTGAGCCTTCCCTTCCCCAAAAAGCTGGTTGTTCTCTTGGGTTTTCTCTCCCACTCACCCAGGGTATATTTTGGGTATATCTGTCCCTGTCCATGGCACATCATTCCTAATTAACAACATTAATGTTTCTGTATGTGTAAAATGCAAGCTATTTCAGCCCTGGAAGTCAGAATATCTGACAGGATGTTGGAATAACCGACTGGTGGCTCAGCTTCTCCCTGGAGGCAATTCCCAGCTGTACAACCAGTCCCCTTGCTCACTTCATCGGCCTCTTTCCTCCACCCTGGTTCTTCTGATCCATCCGTGTCTTCTCTCCCCTTCCTGAAGAGCAGTTTGGATCTTCAGCGCTGTCAGTCTCCTCCAAAAACGCGGTGCTGAGGTTTGGGGTGTGGCTGAGGCAGAGGCTGGAGCAGGATCCATCTGTCACTGCCGCCTCTCCCTTCCTTTCCGCTCAGAACACAATCCGGGAGCTGCTGCTTCTCTTGCCTTCACCTTAATGAGGCTCCCGTGGAGAGCAGAAGGAGATGAAAGGAAATAAAAGGTTCCTGACAAAAGCAATGTAAATAGACAAGATGCAGGTGAACAAAGGAGGGAGAGGAAAGCCAGAAATGGGGTGGTTGTAGTCAGTAATCAGTGTGTCAGTTGGATTTGAAGACACAGCAGAATGGATAACTCTTTACAACAGAACACACATCTAGAGTTTAAAGTGGTTTGATCATCAAAATCCTTGTTTTGGGGACCAGTCCCATGTTTACTCAGTAAGTGGAGGTGCTCCTGGATTTGGCAATGCAAAGGGAAGAGAGCACAGAGAAGGCAGTGGTGGAAAAAACATCCCAAAATTGCACTTGGACAGAATTCCACCCTGGTTTAGTGGGGCAGCTCAGGAAAACCTGGGGAAGCACATGCTGATAGGAAACTTAATAATTGAGATATTACACTGGAGGGGGTTGATTATTTTATGAGCACACATTGTGGACGTCCAGCCTGACCTCCTCCTGCTTGCCCGGGAGTCAAGGAGTGCCTTTATCTCCGGAGCACTTGTGCAAACAGAGGGTGCTTGGCGGGTGTACCACGGCCCGAAATCCAAGCGCTGCCATTTATCACCCTCTTTGTGCCGAATTAAATCCCCACGTGAAACTCGGCGAAGAATCGAACCTTTTATTGTTTTGTTGGTGGAAGGATTGGGTCCCAGAGTTACAGCAGTTGTTTTCTCTCAACAGCTATTAGCCCCCTCCATTATCCTAACAGAACTGGTTTCCATCCTCTGCCTCATTTATTCCAAACCAGCATTATCGGAGTGAATGGGGTCTAAGCCCTGGATATTAGAAGAGCTGTTGGGCTACTCATAAATAACAAGTTGTCAAGGATTTTAATGGAAACCCTCGGAGTGCTGTAAATCTGTGCGGTTCTCCCTGCATCCCCTCCCTCATTTCCATCACAATATCGCTCCGGTGGGACCGCGCTTGCAGCATGTGCCAGGCAGCAGAGATTGGTGGGACACGGGGGGGATGGAGGGGGGGAAAAAAACCGCTGGGGATGGGATGTGGGGAGCAGGAACAGTTGGCACTGCGGAAGCATCTGCTGGGTGGCAGGTTTGGCAGTCACCTGGTCTCTATTCAGCGTGGCGAGGGGCGAGGGCTATTCATCCAGGGGGGAATAACAGAGCCGGGGATGCTCGGGGAATAAAGAGGGATGCGCTGCAGTTTACGTCTCGCTCCGCTGGGCTGTGAAGCTGTAAATCTCGGCAAGTGGAGGGGGTTTGTGGGGTTTTGTTAGGTTTTGGTGGCGTTTGGGCTGGTGGAGCGGGGCTGCACACACCGTCTCGTGCTGGTATAGGCAAAGAGGGCTTTCCTTTCCGACGCGAACTTTTTAACCTTCCCAGCCAATCCAAACCACCTTCAGGGAAAATTTGACTCGGTGTCGAACAGCAAGGGCTCTGTTCTTCACGGGATCTGGCCAGAAACTGGGTTGTTGCAAAATACACCCCCCAAATATCTGCCTGCTGGGATCGTGGCTGCCAACAGCACTAAAGCCTCCTAGGAAGGGGCTCAGCTCACCCATCCACCGCTTTTCCATCAGTTAAAGGATATTGTGGGATATGTGACGATTGGCACAGCCCAGCCTGTGCCCATCCCGCTCACAAAGCAGATGGGACTCCACGGGGCCCTCTGTAAGAGGCTGTGGGGACTCTCTGCCTTCTGACACACCAGAGATCATTAAAATTTTAGGCTCAAATGTAGACTTGCACTCTGGCTTATCATAGAAATATGTATTTGTGTTTTTATACAATGTATGTCAATATACATTAAAAATTACAGCGTGACAAAGCTTCTCCTTGCTCCAGAGTGCCCAGGGCTTCCAGTTTTATATAATTACATGTCTGGCACTGAGAGTCTAAAATACAGCAAAGCCATCAGCCTCACAGATCCCAAATTAATGACATTAAATATAGCTCCCTTCACATTACAGCCTCACATGACCAGCTCTGAAGAACTCTGCCTCATGAGACTTCTGTCCTAATTAAATATTGCTCCCGTGTTACAGGCAGGGAAACAGGAACAGACATGAAGGAATTCAGCCAAAGCCACTCCAAAAATCTGTGCTATAATTCCCCCTTTCCCCTTGCCAGGTTTAACCTTCATTTTGGGAAAAGCTCAGCAGAGCAAGAAAGGGAGCCAGGATGGAGAACAAATGGATGGCTGCCAAGAGGGATTGATGCCCCTCAGACTCCAGGGAGTTTTTAACCCTTCCCAATGGGCTTTCCCAGCCTGTAAAACCTGGTGGGGTTCATCAGGCTGGGCTTGTCCTCTGCTGATCCATAAGGGAATGGCCAGTGGGAGCAGCTGCTTCGGGAGGGAGCTGATAACTCAAGCCCTGAGGCTCCTACATCTGGACCTCCCATCCCCTGCCTGCTTCCCTCCCCCCCGGGATGAGGCTGGAATATTGCCTGTGCCTTTATAATGTGTATTCCTGAGGGGCCTTGGCCGTGATTGCAGCATCTAAATGCAACCTGAACCAAGCAGTGACAACGGGAAAGACAAAGGACGTGGCCAGCCTGGAAATTCCGAGCGGTTTTTACACTAAATTTGCTTGTGTTTTGTAAGAAGTTGCCCATTTCCAAGCCATGCGGTGTATTTAATTCCTTTTTCACAACAGTTATAATATTTTTGAGAGCAGCTGCTGCCCGTGTTCTGCTGTACAGCTGAGAGGGCCATATGGATTTTTAATTCCTGAGAGTTATTACTGGGTTGGGGCTGTATATATGAACCCACACTTGCCTTAATGGAGCCATTAGGCTTGAGAATGTTTCCTTAAAGAGGGTTATTGTTAGGAGAGACCTGAACCCAAACCTAGGGAAGGTCTGGGAGATGGGCTGGACACTTTATTAGATGAAACACAGAACTGATGTTCTATCTTTTCTGTTATTTTTTTAAGTATCTCAGTGGTTTTTACACCTTCAGGAAGTTCCTTCTCTGTTAGTATAAGGTAGTTTTAATGACCTGTCCCTTCAGAACTACAGTGAAAAAGCGTGTTTTGAGGTGTTACTGTTGCTTTTCACCTGTGGCTTTTCTAACAAATCAGACGAAATGGGGACATAAACTTTCCCCCTGCTCTTAAAGGAAGAAATCTTACAAGAATACTCATATTTTGGAAGAGCAAATAACTCTAAGAGAGATATTAAATCAGTGAATTCTTCTAAGACAACCCCTAAATGTGAGATTCTTGAGCTTTATCCTAAAACAAGTGGCCCAGGTTGAAAGAGAAGACAGACAAGCTGCATCACTGCAGGATCCTGGGTGGAAACTCCTTTAGCCCCAGAAAAGGCTCCAATCCTTGTATTTACAAGCAGCAGAAAAGAAAAACACTGTGGTTTAATATAGAACCTCTATACATTTATAGGTCACTTGAATGCATCGTGCTGGGTATCCTGCACATTGCTCTGATAAAGCTGAGGAGTTCTCTGCATGTTCCATTTCATTCCACAGGGAACGTTGGAAAACTCTCAGCATTACAGTGCATAGCAGGGTTGTGAAATTGAAAGGGAGTTCTATTAAACCCGCCATGGAAATGGAGCAGGTTGGTTTAAAGGAATCACTACCACAACAAGGGGCTCCAGAGCTTTTTTTTGTGTGTGTGTGGAACAATTAGCTTAGAACAACCTGCTCCATTTTTAGCCATCCCAGGCTGTTTCCATGGCAGCAGGAGCTCAATTCCTACAACTGTTGCAAATTCTGGATGTAAATGGTGCTGCCTGTTGTGTCAGCAGCGCCAACAGACCTCGGAGTCCAATTTCAGTTTATCAAATCAGGTAGTTTTGTTGTGTTATTTTTTAATTAGGATGATTTTTGTGCCTTTTTAACTACCATCACCCAGAGCTGGGGTAGCACAGACAGATCCAGTGCAGACCAATCTGGGTGTTTAAAACTGATTAAAACCAAGTCCAGAAATCCCATCCAAGCAGCTTCATGGGGTTTGTGGCCTCACAAATAACGAAGGAT
>VXBX01008879.1:60015-75504 GCA_013400415.1 Scytalopus superciliaris
GGGGAAAGTGCATCTATAGTTATAAGAAAAAGAAATTTTGGAAGGATAAAAAAGAGGGCCTAAACTCTAAGATAATTTGTTTTACTTCTTTATGAAAAGCTGAGCTGATGGCTGGGAAAGGTTCTGCTGTGCAGCTCTGGATCATTCCAGCACAGAATTAACTCTACTAATAAGTGGCTGTAGAATGGGACCTGACTGGGAAAGAGGGTTATCTTCCATTGAAACTGCTGATTTCTCAGAAGTGATGGAATTGGAATGCTGATGAGATTGCAGTGAAGTGAAATTGAAACTGTTGAGCCTCATTTATTGGGTTCTTTAGAGTAATGGGATCAGTATAGGGCTGATCATATTTAGTGCCATTAAATCTTCTGTGCTTAATTAAGATGCTTTGTACATTATGCAGTGTGACCAGGATGGTGGAGGGAGGAAGGGAGGAGGGTAATACCTTTCTAACCCTGCATCTTGTTCATTCATTTACAGGGTAATGTATGCATGCAGCTGACAAATTATTCCATTAACAAGAACAGAGTTAATTCTCCCAGAGCAAGAGACACTGGTAGGAAGAGGGGAAAAAGAAAGAACATTCCTGAGGTACTCCCAGAGGGGGTGGTGTTTGCCTTTCCCTGTACAGCTTCACATGCCTGACTAAGTTTTCAACCAGCTCTCTGTGGTTCCCCAGTTCACTGCACGTTGTGCTGTGGAATAAATCAAGTGAAGGAACTCAGACGAGTAACAGACACCGAACCTGGAAAGAGAACTCCACACGGGGGAGTTTGTTCTGCAGCCTGACAGCTCACACTGGCTTTGCTTCACTTTTTGTCTGGAGATTAAAAGCTTTCCTGATCTTTCCATAGACATGTTTGCATAATGAGATGCTCCCATTCTCCAAATTCTCCTTGTGATCTTCTATAATCTGAATATAACAATTCTGCACCCTCGCAGTGTTTGTTACCTTCATCCCCCGTGACAGGGGAATTTTTTTTTTTTTCCCATTCCAAACGTTTCTCCTGCAATTTTCCTTGAGTGTTCTGCCTTGGTAAATAAATCAGCTGCCGTGCTGTGACTGTGCAGCACAACCTTAGCAAGGTGATCCGTGAGGGGGACGTTGGAAAAGGCTGCCCAGGGGAGCACTGGAGTCCCAATCCCTGCAGGGATTTAAAAGCCACGTGGATGTGGCACTTGGGGACATGGGTGGCCTTGGCAGTGCTGGGGGAATGATGGACTCAATGACCTTAAAGGTCTTTTCCTACCTTGATGATTCCATAAGTTTCTTCTTTATGTTTTGCTCCCTAAATCCTTTCCTATGGATTTGGAATTGCTCTAAGTCAGTCGTAGTTTGAGCAATAGAAGTTTCCAGGCATTAATACAGTTATAATGATGCTGTAACAGTAAAGAACCGAGTAGAAACACACCAGTTCAGCCTGTGCTTGTTATCAAAATTCCCAATATTCCATCTTTTCCAGAATCCTGTCCCCTTCCAACAACTGCACAGAGAAATGCAGCTGTGATACCATCCAGATGTGGCTGCACACACAGATGTCACCACTCAAATATGGATAACAGCCCATGTTATCATCAAGCATAACTATGATCTTTGCTCCCCTGTGACACCGGGGAGTGCTTTCTGAAATACACGGATTTAGTGTTTTCTTGAATCAAAAATCCGAGCCCCAGTTGCTTGAGGGCCCTGATAAAAATCTCCTTGATCCTGCAACTTGATCATGTATTAAATGATCTTTTTATAGGTATTATTAGCAGTAGTATTAGCAGCATTGTTGTTGCTATAATCATTACAGTTATTATAATTATTATTACTATTAATATTATTAAAAGTTGGGGGTTATTTATTTAATTTTTTATTTTGTGGCCCTCACCCTCTTTCTCACCCCCCTTTTCGGGTCCTTTCGGCTCCGGGCGGGTCTCCCCGCGCTCCCGGAGCCGGCCGGCCGGCAGAGGGGGATAGACTACACCGAATCGCTGAGCAAACGGGAATGCTGATCCCGGCACTGCCTTCCCGCAGGATCCCGCCCCTCTGCAAACCCGCAGCACGTTTCAGGCTCGTCCCTCACCCTCGGGGCAAGTTTTGGTGATGGGAGGGACGGGCTGTGGCTCTCAGGGCAAAACTGCTGGTCCCTCCCCTGCTCCCAGCACATCCAAGGTTGGGATCTGCTCTTTTCACCCTCAGGCTCCAATTTTAAACTCTGTTATTTATATTTTCCCACTTTTCAATATACATAAAACCCACCCGGCATCAATCTACCAAAAACAGGCTGGATAAAGAAGGGTTTTTTCCAGTTTAAAGGACTCGTTCACAAATCTTTGTTGGAAATAAACCCTCCAGATTTCCTGTTAATTCTGACCTCAGGTGCAGGGACCAAGGTTAGTGCATCCCCTGACCTGGCTCCACGCACTTCTGTCTCCTGTAAGATACATTTAACTTCCTCATACACAATACAGACTGTTCTGAGGAGCCAAATTGCACAGAAATCCAGTTTATATACTGTTTAAAGCAGGCGGGTGAGGGACCTCTTAGGAAGGGCTACAACTCAGGACATTGGGCAGCACGTAGTCAGCACCTGCAGGAGGTCAGAGAGACACATCAGCAAGTAAAAAACACTCAGAGGACTGTCATTTTTTTTCTGGTTTATAGTTCCAGTCCTCCAAAACCTTGATCTCCTTATGAAAATATTAAATGGCTTGTGTGGCAGCAGCAGGCTGACCATTAAACACAAAGAACAGCACAGGGTGGCCTAAGTCCCAAACAGACTAAACCACATATAAATGTGAAGATAAAATAAGAGGAGGAGGGGAACCAAGGAGGAAATATCCATGTGCCCAAGAACTCTCACCTTCCAGAAGTTTTTTTGCCAAGAGTGAACTGCATTCCATGAAAAATGGTGCATTTCAGAGGGGCCTGCGTTTCTCTCAGCAGGTTTGACTCCACGCTGGGCAAAGGAGAGCTGTGGGTTACTCAGCAGCTGAATTCTCTTCCTCTGACTCAGCACTGCAGTCTATTTAAAGATGATAAGGCAAGGCATCAAAAGACCCCTAATTCTCATTTTGAAGTGATTGAGGGATGAAGGATTGGACGCTGCTAAGAGGGGAATCGATTTGCTCGCGTGCGAGTTGATTCATCAGCCACACTCAGCGTATGAAAACCGCCTCAGAAATGATCTATGGCCTCGAGAGGAGCTATATTTGCCAGGGGAAGCCTTGACAAGGAGGGTGCTGCCTTCTGCTGCCTTCACTTTGACTGCTCTGTCATTGCTGGAGGCAGCACAGGACAAATCTCCTGCCAGGCAGAGGATTTTCAGGATGTTTTCCAAGTTGCTGAGCGGCCCCTTTGGCAGGAGAGTCACAGGCTGGGAGGGGAGGTCTTGCTCTCTTTCACCCTGTGATTTCCGTCTCTTCCAGGGAATCTCTTCTGCAGCATCATGGTGGAGGATGAAGCAGCCTTTATGAGCACACAGCTTGCTTGGAATGATAAGTGAACACCCCTAAAAAACCCAACAAAACACCTCTCTGCATGGAGGAGAAACCTGCTTAGAAATATCAGAGCTGTCTTTAATTGAGTTCCCTGAGAAGTGGCAATGCATGTGCAGCTCCACCTGAGACATTCTGCTTCCAGAAGGTGAGCTGGCTTGTTCAACCCTTAGCCTACAGTGTGTGCACGCAATTAATCTGCTAATTAGTGTATTCCATAGAATCATTAAGGACAGAATTGACCTCCAAGATCATCAAGTCCAACCTTCAGCTGAACACCACCATGCCCCTTCTTTATGGGCCTTGAGCAAAGCTCTGCTGCCAAAAGTTTTGTCCCCCTAAATCAGAGAAATCCTGTTTTCTGTAGACAGAGTTGTTCATCAGGAACAGACAGAAACATTTTATTGTTTCTCTTTCTTTTAATATATTCTTTGGCAATTGCTCCCATTTTTACAGTCTGTTACCACACAACATCCGTCAGGAGATGAACAGGGAAATTTTCCTTCAAAACAGAACCAGCAGGAGTCTGTGAGTGAAACTCTAATGCTGGGACTTGGTGTATTTGTGCTTTTTCTGGTGGTGTCTGATTTCTGGCATCTCTTGTTTTGGTTAATGAAAAATCCTTTGCTAAGCTCACCTCTGGTGTCCCATCTCCTTAGTGGAATATATTTGGGGCAGGGAAAAATGAACTTCAGCTGAACCACTCAGTGCTTGAACAACACCCCGAGAATTTTCTCTTCACATTACAAGACATGTTTAAAACAAACCTGTATTTTTATGATGCTGGAAAGAGCATTAAGATAAATATGTGCTTTAGCGGGGTCTTATTTCTCAGGCTCATGAAGAGTAAAGGGTGGAAGAGACCAAGGAGGGGAAACACCAACTGTGATCTTGCAAGTCTGGGGGCTTGGCAGGGCTTGTGTTTATGTTGCCCCAGTGAGAGTCATTCATTTTGCACTTAACCCTGCTAAAAGAGCACTCAGCTGCTCGTGGATATGCCCTTCCTTGGCCCAGTTCTCATCTGCTTAGAGGCAAAATGTGTCTGACAAATTGCTTCATGGGGTGAGGCCATTGCTTTTCCCAGCTCAGTGTCACTAAATGTGCATTTATTTGCTGCATACCAGCAAAGGTCCGGGTAAGGAGGCACCAACCCTGTGCAAAAACTCCCACCTTGATAAAAGGAGGAGTCAGGGCTGTTGCTGCAAGTTTCCTCTACAGCAGAGCAAATACAATCCAGAGCCTCACCCTGCCTGCCCAGCTCTGATCAACTGTTTTAATTCAAAGTAGGCAGTCGCTGAGGGAAGGGAGAGGATTGAGCAGCTGACTGAGCAAAGGGGTCAGAAACTCCCCCCACCGGCAGCATGAAACAAAATTAAAAGGTAACCAGGGTCTCAGCCTGACTTTTTTTAAGCTCATTTTGAAACAGCAGCAGGTTCTGCAGCTCGGACTGAGCTGGTTCTCTGCGTTTCACCCACCTCAGCAACGCTGCCCCAAGAACGAATTCAGCCCTTGTGAGACGGATGTGAAGGGAGATAATAATGCAGGGCATCGATAAAATCATCATCTTTTCATATATTTTAGTAGAAGTTTTTGGGAGGGATTGAGGTGCCCACTCCAAGACTGGGCTTGTGTGAAAATGCCGTGGAAAATACCACACATGGAGTTAATCAGGTCACTGTGAGAAGGGTCAGGAGGAGCGAGAAATGCCATGTTTTCCAGAAAACTGATTACTGAAAGAATAATTGAGTAAAGGAGATGGGAGAAGCTTCATCCAGCATAACAACTGAAGGCTGAGGGGCAGCAATCAAAGCAATTGCACCTCTTCCTTTTCGCCTTCATTTCTGGAAGCAAACATGCAGGAAGAAACGAAGTGTGGCAGAATAGAAACATCACCTGAACAAAACCTCACTAATGGACTGGGGAAAATGGCTATAAAAATATTGGGGGCTGGGAAACTGAGGCACTGAGCTTGTTGCTGGAACTTTCTCTGTGACCTGCAGGGTGAGGAACAGCATCAAATGTCATTTTCTCCAACGTGGAGTGGATAATTTTGACATTTTCAGTCTGATTTCCGTTCCTGGTCCATTTTGGGAGTGATAGCAAAGACAACCCTAAGAGGCTTTGATTTTTACTGGCTCAGCCAAGTGTGAGATCCCACAATATTCATTCCCACAGCCTTTTCCTGGCCATCCCAGAGTGGATGGTGAACCTTCATGGTGCTGTAGGGTATATCCATCACCTCTTACCTTTCAGTTCTGGAAAAGTGATTTTTTTTTTGTGGAGCTGTTGTTTTTCTAAGCCATCCAATTCAAGAGCAGAATCTCAATAAAGGAGGATCTATGCCTGCAAAAGGAAATGCTGAGCTGTGCAGTTCTTCCTGGCCTCGTGTCACTGTGGAACAAGAAAAAGGATAAAAAACTAATTATTTGCTTTTTCTTTGTTTAGTAGTGATACTAAAACTGTCAGATATTAAAAACGTAGTCAGGGAGCAGCAAATCAAAACATCTGGATTCAAAATACCTGAATTTTTGGAAGTTCTTCAGCGTGTCCTGTGCAGGCCTGACCAGCAAGGACAGGATGGGAATCCTTGGGAATCACTTCACTGGAAATGCAGTTTTTATTTAACATCTTAAAGAAAAGCTGAACATTTCTGGCTTCTCCATAATTGCTCAACACTTAAAAACCTCTCCCGAGCTGTTACAAAAGTTTAGCTCTTTGAAACCCCCCAACACGGAATCCTACAGCTTGTTAACACCTCGGAAAAATCAGATTAACGCCATTAAGCGCCCAAATGAGAATCAGACCCCTGAAAAAGATGATAAAAAGCGATTGTAGCGACTTCACCTTTTTATTTAAGTTGAGGAAAAAGCAGCCAGGCTTGTATTAAATTTAAAAAAAAAAAAAAAAAAAAGAAAGCTGATTTCCGGAAAGCTGCTTTCCCTTGGCCTGGCTGCAAAGCACATTTTCAATAAGTTTCTGCTCTAACAAGCTGTATCAGTTTCATCTCAGCAGAGCTGATGGTTATTGAACAGTGTGCGATGTTCTGGAGGGTGCCAGGCACGTAATTGTTTTTACAACACTGTAAAATGACTCCGGCTGAAATTAGTGTCACTCAGCAGAATCACTTCCCTTCCCTTTAAATTGCTTAATCGGAGAGTTAATCAAAAAGAAAATGAAGTTTTGGCGCTGCCCTTCAGCTGAGGGCAAGCGCAGGTTCGGTTTGGCCTCACTTCGTTCTGCAATATCTGCACTTGCCCTTGTGCTGCTTCCCCGCCGCTCCTCCCGGGGGCAGGGCAGGACGGGCACGGCTTTCCAGCCCTTCCCACTCCAAAATCACACTGGCAGAGGGAAGCTGATGGTGTTTTTTCATCGTAACTCCTGTGAAATGGGAGTTGGGAAAGAGGGGGAAAGCCAGGGAGAAAAGGGTGTTTCTGTGGGGAATTGCCTGAAGAACAGGCTGATGTTCATTCATTCATTCATCTATTATGGATTATTATTAATTATTGTATTAATTCAGCTATTATATAGCACTGAGACATCATCCCCCACGCTGGTGGAGCTGAGGAGCTGCAAACAGCTCCCAAAACTCAGGGATGCCTTTGTGCCCAAACACCAAACACCAGCCCCCTGATTTCTCTGGTATAAATTCTCACCTTGCTGCCATAACC
Organism: Scytalopus superciliaris; assembly: GCA_013400415.1. NCBI lineage: Eukaryota > Metazoa > Chordata > Aves > Passeriformes > Rhinocryptidae > Scytalopus > Scytalopus superciliaris. The sequence goes on from VXBX01008879.1 coordinate 67,167, forward strand.
CAAACCTCCATCATTCCACCCCCTTTGAACTGTGTTTTTTGGAAGCAATTCCAGCAAACATCTCTGCCTTGAAGGCTTTCAGGTCTCACTGTGTGCGAGAGTTGCTTTGCTCTGCTCGTTCACTGTAGCAGGTTTATTATTTTGCACTCCGTCATATTTTTGTGCTCGCAGGTTTCAGTGGCATTTATGAGTGGGATGTTTTTAGAGCAACGTCTGGCTGATGAGTTGTATCAATAACAGCTGGGCAAAGTGAGGTGATCACGAGCCATAATTATTCTACACAGCAATACAGTCGGCTAAAGGCTCTGAGAAATGAGCTAGGCTGGGGGATATCTCTAGTTCCAATAGTGCATAATCCCCTTGCAACAATACAATTATGCAAAATGAGATTAAAGGGTTTATCTGCGTGTGGAAATTGCATCAGTTTCCACTCAGATTGCTTTTCAGCTGGTGTGGATAATATCCATCCTCTGAGAGCTTCACTTCCAGAGCTGGTGGGACAACGAGCCTCAGCTTCCATTTTGTGCTTCCCTGAAAGAAATGGTGCACCAGGAGCATTTTGGTGCTTTTGGGGATGCAGTCAGAGAATCCCTTCTTAGACAGCTGGGCTGCCAGGGCCAAGGTGAGGGTGGCCAACCCTCCTCCATACGATAATCATGAATTAATACAATTTCAATGCAGTTCTATCACAGCCATGAGCTGCTGTGGTCCAGCAAAATCTCCTGGATCACCTGCTGTAGGATCAGGGGCAGAACTCTTGGGATAAATACCCTGCTGTAGGATTAGGGCAGAGCTCTCAGGGGAAACGCCCACAGAACAAAAGAAAACATGAGTGTAACAGCAGAAAACACCCACCACTCCCACCCCAGCTCAGCACGAGAGGCAGAATGAACCAAACTAGAACGACAGCAGCTTGACACAGCTCGGGAGCCAAAACATTTGCTCGGCATCTTTCAGGGGCCTGTAATTCCAGCGATAGAGGAAGGTGCAAGTCTCTGCCTGTGTGTGTGGGGGGCTGTGCTGCTCCCAAGGCACATCCCTCTGTTGGGAACAGGGGATGGGGATTTAATTAGTTCCAGTGCCTACGGGACAGCTTCTTTCATTACAACATATATCTGAAGATTTATATTCTTGCAGAGACAGGAAGGGATGGAGCTGGTGAAGTGCTTTGTCTCCTTTCTGCTGGAATCATTCTCAATTTCCTTCTGCACAGGAGAGCCAGAAGAGACCTTGTACCTGAAATCCTGGGCTGTTAAATCCAAGAAGTCTAGGGATAAGCAGGAACCAATAGGGATTTTTTAGAATACCCAAGAGAAAACCCCTTTACCTTTAGTAGCCTGGCCATTGCGACCTGAGGGAAGTATCTGAATAAAAAGAGGAGGAACTCCAGCAATGAGGTGATTACAGCAAGCCAACCAAGAGGGTGCAATATTTACTTCTTAATCTCCTTCCTTGAGCAACAACCAACAGCGTTTCTGACACGTGCTCGGCAATGAATGGAAAATATGAAGCCACTGCTGGCAGGGTCACACCCCCTGTCGGAACAGTCGGGGCCTGGCTGCAGAAATACATGATTACATTAAATCACACGGGTGGTAACATTGCTCACAACCACCAAGGACCAGCAAGCAGCATTTATTGGCCCTGGCATCCATAAAATGATGCAGCACTGCCTGGTGTCTTGCGGTACGTGACAGTCAGCGGGAGAAGTTGTACATAATGACAGTGCAAAGGCAGCGCTAATTGGGAACCATCTGTCAGGCGGGTGCTGGGAGAGGGCTCTGATGTGCAGAACACGCTGCACAAGGAGGGAGAAGCCAGAGCTGCCCCTCCTGGTGAACAGAAAGGGTGGGTGAAGGCATTGAAAAATGTACATTGTCTTGGGAATGGGAAGAGAAAGGCTGGCCAGGTACAGCCTCCTGCGGTGTGGCTTGTGCCGTGACAAAACTGTCGGAAAGGACGTTTGTCAATGGGAATGAAAGAAGATGTTTTTTTGGGGGGACTTTCTAGAGTGGCAGTGAGTAACCCTGGCACGGTGAATTTTCTGTTTCCCTGTATTGTGTTTGAGAAATCTGAGTTATTCCCCAACAGCACTGATCAGCAGCGAGGATTGGACTAAAATAAGAAGGAAAAATACAGCCTGAGAGCACCAAAATGGCCAGGACACGTTCCCCGGGGCTCCCCTGTGTGATGTCACCAGCTCAGGTGTGTGTGCCCAGGTACACCAAACCTGCAGCTCCTCTGAAAATGTTGCCGCTGGGTATTTCAATATCTGGAATTTTAGGACTACGTTACAAGCTTTAAAAAAAATCAGAATTCTGAAAATGGGAATTTCTGGAGTGGAAATAGCGGTCTGTAGAGCCCAAAGAGTGCAAAAATATCCGGCACGAAGGCGCAGGGAGATGTCTCAGGGGGTGAGAAACGATCCCGACAGTGGGAATAAGGAAAAATAACTCTGGTGCAGACAGGAGTAAATGCTAGCAAAAATTATCAAGCCTGTATATAAAGTTCCTGACACTCTGCACTTGTGATTTAATTTTTAATTTACGATTGTGCTGAAATCTGTGTCACTTTTTACACCCCGATATATTTATTACTATGAAAGAAAATAGATTGTCCTCGCTCGAGCCGTAGAGACCGCCTGGAAATAAGGATGTGAAAAGGTGGAAATCGGGTTGGGAAAGGTCGCTGAAAGCTGCGTTGTTGCATTTCAGGAGGACGCGATTGATTCGAGAGGGAAAGTTTGGATTTTTTCCAAGCAGAGCCAAGAGTCTGTCCCGTTCACCGCCGGCATCTCAAAGAGCCCTGGACCCCACGGGATACATTTGTTCGGGAAGAAGGAAAAGAGAAGAAAACGAAAGCGAAATAATCCACAATTTCGCCCTGGAGGTGCTCACAAACAAGCCCCTCCTTAAACCGATGGCGACATTGGCACCTTTCGGGGCACTTTGGGGGCACCTTCAGCCTTGGCTCAGTTTTAATAAATAAGGTAATTAATGTAAAACAGAACACTTGCCCTCGGGGGTGGGAATTCGGTCCCTTGGGCAGGCGGGGAGGGAGAAGAGGAGCTGGTTATTATCGGCACCTTCGCCGCCTCGGAGCGCACCTTCCCCCCCGGGGAGGGTTTTTGGGGGGCCGGTGCGCCCCCCCCCGAGTCCAGCGGGGGTCTCAGGACACCCAAACGGAGCCTTAAAATCTGTCACAGCGAAACGGGAGAGGAAAACTCCTCCGTTCTCCCAGGACAGCCGAAAAACAGGTAACTCTGGATTGTTACACAGAGGGAGAGAGGAAAAAAAACTCCTCTCCCTTCGGGAATTAAGATAATTTCGGCCACACGGGGATTAAGTGGGGGAAAAAATATATCTCAATCGATTTTATAATTATTTCTCAGTTTTGAAGTGTTATCTCAGTGTCGGTGGGGTCTGGGGTGATTTCGTTGTTGTGGTTGTTGTTGGGTGGTTATTTGAGGTTTTGGGGTTTGCTTTTTGCGGTTTGGCACGGACTAATAAACTAATGGAAAGGATGGAAATAAACTTTTCCTATGCCCTGCGTGAATTGCAACAGAGAAAAAGTGTATTTGTGATTTTAGTTAAACGTTCCTTCCAGAATCTGTAACTCTGCTCTGCCCTGGCAGAGTCTTTCCACACTTTCCTCTGGATATATTAATATATAGCTATTAAATAGAAACGTCGTCGGTGTGATATTTTGTTATTTCTAATTATTATAATACATACAATGCGTTCGTATTATAATATTTATCGATATGGTTTTTACTGCATAAATATCAACAACACTAACATAACTATTGATGTTAATATTTCTTTAAAATAATATATAGATCAAATGCACTGTAGATATTTAAACCTCTCAGGGAGGCTCTCAAAGGGGCATCGGGTTTGGATTATTAATTGGAAGTTCCCACCTCGGGAAACTCCGAGTTTTGCTCCGAGTCCCGAGCACCGGGAAAAGCAGCAAGTGCAGGGAGAGCAGCGTGGGTGGGGAAGGGGCTCGGGGGTCTCTGGGCCGGTGTGAATCGATCCAGCACGGGGCCAAAAAAAAAGGTATTAGGGCGAAAATAAAGAGAATAAAGATCTGTGGAGATCATAGTTTTGCCTGGTTTGCAACACAACCCGCCTGAGCTGTTTTTCAGCGTGGCAGCGGCGAAGGGAAAATACAAGGAATTTCGGGGGAATTTTTAGAGAAAACGAGTGAAAAAGGCTCGTGGCGTTGATGTTCGTATTGACAGGAGATTTGAGCCGTGCAAGGTCCTTGCTGCCCAGCCACGCTCCGTATTGAACATGAGGATGTTGAGAGCAGGGAATATTAAACCCTTTTCCCTCTCGGAGACGAGAGAAATGGGAATTCCTCTGCCCCTGCCGACTCTGATTCTCTGGCTGGATTTATTCACCAGACGGGGAGGCAGTGGCAACTACATTTTCCTTTTCCTGCATAAACTGTTTAGACGCGATTCCTTCAGCCCTACAGCAGTTATTTCTGCACCGACAAGGATTCCTTCTTCTGCCGTCCCGAGCCGAGCTCCTGGTCCAGCTTCTCCTGGTGTGAAACCTGCAGGATTTTGAACCTTCCGAGAACACCCCGCTCACCCCCAAAGAGAGAGAGGAGCCCAAATCTTCCCTCCTGGCGTGGGAATGAGGGCAGGAGAAGCCGCTGCAAACGTCGGGTTCGGTAATGTGGTCTCCGTGCGTTTGGACCTTTGGAAAAGGATGGAATTGCGCTGCTGCAAAGCAGAATACAAAGCCCCCTGTCCTTCTCCTAAACCAACAATCCCGCCATTGTATCCACGCGTGGGATTTGATGTAGTCTGGCACTCCTTGTAAACAAACAATTCACTCACTCATCCACTAACACTTGGCGCTATTTTTCCGCCATTCTGGCAAGTAACCTTTGGGAGTTTGAATGATTCACAGCAACGCATTTATCCCCCGAACCAAATTAATTCGGCATCAGCTGCGTGGTGCAAACAGCCGGGAACGTGGCGCGGGGAAGCTGCCAAGCCAGCCTGGAAAATGCCAGGAAATACCTGGATTTGGAGTTCGGTTTCCATTTAAGGCTACAAGGCTGTTTAAGTGCCGGAGCCCTCGGGCCCCCCAGCAGCGGCTGCAGCCCGGGGAGGGTATCGGGAGGTGCCTCCTTCCCTCTGCCTCCTTCCCTGCCCTCCCTGCCTTCCTCCTCACCCTCCTCTGCCCCGCCGCTCCGGCCACCGCCCCTGCAATAAGGAAGGGGACGAAGGGGTGGGAAAAGGCGAACTTTGAAACCCCCCTCCCCTTCCCGCTCCCCTCTCTGGGAGGGGAGCCCTCCCAGGTGCCCTGAGGGCAGAGTCGGGCGGGTCCGGAGCCCGGGACCACCCCGGGGCGATGGGCACACCCGGGGGCACCCACCGGGTTCCCGGCACTCCCAGAGCCGTCCGTGGGCTCTGTGAAGACCAGTGGGCAAGGCACAGGGTGCCCACGGCACCGAGGATGTTCCAGGGGCATCTTTGCCCTCTCATTTCAATTTGCTTTACAGCTCCCTGGTGGGGTGGGTGGTGAAGGAAAGGAAACCAACATCGGCGAAGGGCAGCTCTGCAAACCCAGTTTGGCCTCAGAGCATTTCCAGTTTCTGGTGACTCACGTTTCGTGTTGTGTTCTCGGTCCTTCCCTATTGCTCTTCCCACCTCACTCTGGGATTTCAAACTGGGTTCAAGGGCTGAGGAGGGGACTCTGCCCTCAACACCTGAATTAGGGAATGGTTAGAAATGTGCAAAAGTGCATTAAAACCCACCAGGATGGGGATGTGTCTCCTTGTCCCCCACTACGCTACAGTCCAGGGCACACCAAAGCTTTGGGACAGGCCAGGTGTGATGCTCAGTGCCTTTCCGTGCTGCATCCTGACTGGGAATCACCCCAAGCCCCAGTGCAGTGGGCAGGGAAGGTGGCAGAGACCCCCCCTAGACGTGGCCTGGCACAGCAGTAGCAGGGACAGCAGTGAGGGCAGTGCACAGATTTTCTCCCAAGATTTGTAGAAAAGTCCAGGCAACCCATGAATCATGAGACCTCCCAACACACTTGGTGTGTTCTCTGCTCTGCCTGGGCCAAGCCAGCCCTGTGCCTGTAGGGAACTATTTTTAGGCATTGTGGATCCATCACTGGGCTCTGGAAGGCAGAACAAGCCTGGATGAAGCACTTGGCCACTCTTTTTGGATACTCTGTGTGAGAAACACACAACATTCAGTTGGAAAAGCAGAAATGCTGCACCTCAGACATTTCCATAGTGAGGATGTTCAGACCTCAATATTTTATCTGCTTTGAAGCACAAAGTCCCAAAGGCCTGGGGATGTTTTACCAGGAATAGCAGGAGGCACAATTCCCATTGCACAGCAGGCCTGGAGACCTCAGTCCCTGTCCTGCTGGCCTGAGCACCTCTGTGCCCAGCCTGGGATCAGGAGCAGCCTTTGCTCATCTTGCCATGATTTATGATCCATCCTACTGAGCTCAGTGAGAGTTCTCTGAGTGTAGAATTGCACCAGGCAGTGACTTCGGGCCTGGCCCTCAGTGGGATTGTGGTGTCTGTGGCTCAGTCCAGAAGACACAGGCCTCAAGGTGGAATTTCTGCCCTCAGGGGAAATTTCTGATCTAGCAGAGAGACCAGAAAAGAGAGCAATAACCAATCCAGAGCAGCAGGGCTGTGCTGGAGCAGAGGCACAGTCCAGCTTGAGATCTTCCCTCTGAGTTTATACCAGCAGGGAAGAGAATTCCCCTGGTTCCCACCTCCGGGATGCCCCACGCCTTGGCTATCGAGCCATGACATGCCTGGTATGGGAGAGCTGCTCCTCTCCTGAGTGGGTACCACCAGATTCACCTCCTGCACAGAACATTTTTTTAATAATAAACCTCAAAATCCTCCTGATTCCATCCAAACCGTGGCTCACCTCCAGCCCCTCCGTGCTGTGCCCTGTCGTGCACGACCCACGCCCAGCTCCGGGCTCCCAGCAGCCGAGGGAACAGCAGGGAAGCGCCAAGGATCCCCACGGCTCCTAAGGAATTAAACATCAGAAGAAGGGCTTAAAAGCCAAGCCCGAAGCAACTCCCCTTTTCTCCCACAACAGCTGAAATAAATTGCTTTAGCTGAGCGGGAACTTGGGGAACACAGAGCCAGTCCCTGGTGTGTGCAGGGATGGGCGGACACTGCCGGGCTCGGAGCCGACGGGGAAAACGTGCTCAGGAGAAAGGGCTGCTCCCAAAGGGGTGCATGGGGGCACAGCCCCAGTGCACGGGGCACGGGTAGGGATGAGCACACACTCACATTTTGCCATACTTAAAGAAAGGGTGCTTGGAGAGCTGGATTGTACCCAGACCAAGGCAAGCAGGGACACCCCGCTGCATTCACAAGGCTGTTTCCAGGTGGAAGATGCACAAATGTCTCTGTCGGGAGCAGACAGAGAGATGAAGCACAAATATATTGTGTAATATATTAGTATTTTGTCTCTCTGCTCACAGGCAAGAGTATTTTACTCATAAGCTACACCCAGGCCACATCCCCTGCAGGTTTCTCCTCTGTGGGTAAAACCATTGCTGACTCTCACCACACTTTTTCTCCCTCCCTGAGGCAGGAGGGGCGTCGGGGTTGGTTCCCTTTGGGGTTTCAGCCTCCCTGGCCTGGGGGAAGCTGGGGCTGCAGGGGAGGATGCAGGAGGTGGGAAGGGGGCTCATGGAGGGGTTATTTTCCAAGGGGTTTGGAGCTGAGGGCAGAGGGCACCGACAGCTGTGGCCTCTGAGGAACCACCAAGGTACCTCATTTTCCGTTTTTGTAAAGAGGAAGGAGAAACTCAAACGGGAGGTTTCGGGTTGGATAGTCCAGGAGCAACACACCAGTGGGAGCTCAGCTGCCCTGATTCCTCAGAGAGAAAGTAAAAGGCAAGAAAGGAGCCTCCAGTCCAGCCTGGGGAGTGGAGAGAAAACCAGGAAGGTGCAGGGACGGCAAGAACCCGTGAAACAAAACACCCCGAGTTTGAAATTACCCCGCATTTCACCCCAAAAAGGGGGGAAGGGAGGGCAAAAAGTGCCCTGAAGTGATTGCGGCGCCAGGGGTTCAGCAGAGAGGGGATAAAGAGCAAAGAGAAGTCAGGCCAGGCTCTCTGTTCCCATGCCAGCTGATTCGTTCAAAGGATCCACGAGAAATGAGCTATAAAGTACAGATTCTGCTCCTCCAGGCATCAGGGAGAGAAATATTCGCACCTACATCCCCCGGGCTTCCGGGGATGCCTGTGGGGTGGGAAAGGAGGGGCTGGCAGTCGGAATAAAAAAGAAAAAAAAAGAAATAAAAGATCAAAATGTTTGCC
>VXBX01008879.1:75536-105845 GCA_013400415.1 Scytalopus superciliaris
GCCTTTATTTGATCCCCCCCCCCCGCCGAAATATTGCCAGAATCAGAAACCAAAAAGCTGGGCTCCCTTCCAGACCCAGAATTCAATTTTCCAACAATTGATTATTTCCAAACGTTAAGTCTTTAAGTAGTTCCAATTTTTCTTCCCTTCAAACTACTTTGGGGTTTGGGTTGGTTTTGAGGTTTTTTCCCTCTTGTATTTTGTGACGATGGTTCGAATTCAGTTGCTTAAAAAAAAAAAAATCGCAGACTGTTAAAAAGTTACTCCACAGCTTTTGAGATTCCAGATGGTATAAATATTAAATGGATCCTATGAAGAATATAATAAAAGAATAGTTGCAAACTGATAAGAGCATTTGATAATTTTTATCTCTGTCATTGAAAGAGGAACTGGTAAAATAATTCAGGGGGTTTAATTTCAAAATAACCCCATTCCTCTCCCCTTATTTTGACCTTAAATATTACACCGAAATTTTCTGTGTAAAATCGTCGAAGAAGAAAAATCTTAATATCAGTTTGGAAGTCACATTTTAAGCTACTCCCAAGGCGAAGCCTGCTGGAAAATTTCCGCCCATGTTATACAGGAGATGAGCTGAAGGGAAGCGCGGGCTGAAAAGCAAGAGGCTTCAGTTTCGGAAGAAAATGCTCTTATCTCTAAATAAGTTACCCGAAGTGCATTTTTAGGGCTGAAAAAGGTGAATTCCTCCCCGGGGCAGCATCCGAGGGGCCGGGACAAAGCCCCACTCACCAGCCGACCCCGGGACTCCTCAGGAAAGGGAATAAAATCCCATTTCCACAAACCGACCGTTCCGCACCCTCGTTTTTCGGGTCGTCGGTGGATCCCGCTCCTCCTTTCCTTCCCTTCCCTCTTGCTCTAAAAATAAATATATAAAAGGAAATAAAGTGGCACGAACTACCAGGAGAGCCTTCAGCGTGTCGCTCCGTCCGCGGATCCCTCTCCAGCCTCCAGCGGGGACACCTCGGGGGCTTCTCCCCCCAAAACCCCCGCGGGGGCTCCGAGGGGCGGCGGGGCCGGGGCTGCCCCGACGGCCGCGGCCACAGCGAAGCCCCGAAGTCAACAGGCTTTTAACTTTCAACTTGGCCTTGACCTCCGGATTAAGCCCGACCTTTCTGTGGAGGGAACGGGGTGAGACACGTCGGCAAACACTCGGCCGCCGGCCGGGGCCGGGCCCCAGCGCCCCGGTTATGGGGCTGTTTGGAAGCAAATGGGGAGAGGGCAGGAGCAGGGGGGAATAAAAAGGGCATCAAAGAAGGAGAGTGCGGTCGTTAAACTACGGAAAGGGAAGAAAGAAGCTTTGAAATCGGGAAGGTGAAGGGTAAAACCATGGGGATTTTTAAACTTAATTTAATTTTTTTTTTGGCCAGAAAAAGAAAATCATGGGCTGCGGCGAGAAGCCGGGAGTTTTTAGGGGCCGAGGAGTGAAGAAGAAGCTTCATAATGTGGTTTATTTCGCCAGGACGGGGTGAGGGAGTGGGTCTCACTCAGCCAGTCCAGGCAAAGCCTCTGCGAATGTGGGGAGCTGGAAGGAGCCGAGTTTGGGGGTGCGAGGGGAGTGGGGGGCTGCCCCCAGCAGCGAGACGGGGCTTCTCCCGCCTGGGCGAGCTGTGCCATTATCCCTTCTCACCCCTGTTTCTATTGCGATTTCTGTCCCTACGTGCCAAACCCTGTCGTGGCTCCTCTGGATGGTTGCTTTGGTAGCCCAAAGAAGTGGCAGAAGGAGAATTTTATTGTGATTTGATACTCGGAAGGCAGAAATCTCTTGACTTCTTTGCACGAAGGAAACAATGAATAAGTTCAAAGTGCCTTTGGGGGAATTTCAGCAAAGCTTTTTTCAGACAAGGTCGTCAGGAGAAAAAGGAGGACAAACATGTCTTTGTGTGTTTGTACCATGTGTATAGATGATTAAAAACCCATGTACCTGAATCATTTAATAGCACACACTATTAAATGATTAATGCAGTTACCCCAAACTTTTCCAGACCAGTGTAATCCCTCATCTTCACATACATCTTTCCCCTCCTCTGCCTGTCTCTCCACCTGTCCAGTGCTCTTGGAAACCAAAGGGACCTTCTGCATTATTTTTCCACCTCTCTTTTCCAACTCTCTTCTCTTTGGGATGCTTCCTAGCCAGGATCGACACTGACCTGCAGACAGGGCCCAGGGTCACACCAGCACCGTGCAAATAGATTTCTCCCCAGCAGCACCTTTGCAGTCATTTTTCAGGATACCAAAGACTCTCTTTTCCCTCCCTCCTTGCTTTTAGGGCCTTGAGGGCACGGCCCTTTCCCCGGGTTTACAGGACGGGGCTTTTTGCAGCTGAAAGAAGGGCTGTGCTACGATGTTTGTGGTTTAAAAGCCCCCGAGCAAGGGAAGAATGAGGCTGGAGCGGAGGAAAGGCCCCGTCCCGGGGGCTCCATCACTACCCCACCATCACCCCACCGAGGCCGAGATGGTTCCCTGGGTCTGCTCGGGCTGTGTTGGGTTTCTTGCAAGAGTAGAAGGCCTCGGACCTGCGTGGGAATGTGCCACACACACACACACACAAGGTGGTTTTAATCTGGGCCCAGATTTTTCCACCATGATTCTCCGTCTCCTTGCCTTTCCTCCCCTCGTTCCCCCCATTTCTCCACCTCTGGTCCCCGCCTTTTTTCCTTTTTTTTCCAAGATGAAGCTCAGGAGGCGCCTCCCGTGTACCCGCNTCCCGCCGCCTCCGCCCCGCTGCCCTACGGATACTTCGGCAGCGGGTACTACTCGTGCCGCGTCGCCCGCAGCGCCCTCAAAGCTGGCCCGGCCCAGGGCCCCTTCCCCGCCGAGAAATACCTGGACCCCCCCGCGGGCAGCGAGGATTTCCAGAGCCGCCCCGCCGAGTTCGCCTTCTACCCCGGCTACGGGGCCCCTTACCAGCCGGTGGCCGGGGACCTGGACGTGTCGGTGGTGCCGGGGCTGGGCGGCCCCGGGGAGGCCCGGCATGAGACACTGCTGCCCGTGGATAGTTACCATCAGCCGTGGGCTCTGGGAGGCGGCTGGAGCAGCCAGATGTGCTGCCCCAAGGAGCAGGGCCAGGCCGGGTACCTCCTGAAATCCGCCTTTGCAGGTAACGTCCCTGGTTCTGGGGCTGGGAGAGGAGAGAGGGGGACTGGGCGGGGAAATGAGAACCAAGGGTTAAAATAATCTGTTGTGGATTTGTTCTTGCCGTCCAGGAACGCTTTCTTGTGAGTTGGATCAAATTAGTTTTCGCAAAATAATAGTGTAAGTNTCTCCGTCCTCCCCCCCCCCCCCCGAGCAGCAGCCAATGAGGCTCCCTCCGCCCGTTGCGTCAGGGCGGCCCGGCGGGGAAAGGCAGCTCTCGGCAGCTCGCAGCCTTTTAAAAAGATCCGGGGACCCCCCTCGGGCAGTGCCCGGGCGCTGCCGAGCAGGCTCTCCCCATGCCCCGGCCCCCGCGCCGNCTACCCCGGCTACGGGGCCCCTTACCAGCCCGTGGCCGGGTACCTGGACGTGTCGGTGGTGCCGGGGCTGGGCGGCCCCGGGGAGGCCCGGCATGAGACTCTGCTGCCCGTGGATAGTTACCATCAGCCGTGGGCTCTGGGAGGCGGCTGGAGCAGCCAGATGTGCTGCCCCAAGGAGCAGGGCCAGGCCGGGTACCTCCTGAAATCCGCCTTTGCAGGTAACGTCCCTGGTTCTGGGGCTGGGAGAGGAGAGAGGGGGACTGGGCGGGGAAATGAGAACCAAGGGTTAAAATAATCTGTTGTGGATTTGTTCTTGCCGTCCAGGAACGCTTTCTTGTGAGTTGGATCAAATTAGTTTTCGCAAAATAATAGTGTAAGTTATCACTGCCCTTTGCAGCTCATCGTCCTCCGAGCAGGGAGGCAGATGGTATAATCGGGGTTCAGGTGATGACACTATCGGGGTTCAGATGGTGATATTATCGGGGTACAGACGATGATGTGATCCACATTCCGATGGTGGCACCATCCCGGTTCACACACGACCTCGGCAGCTGCGGGTCAGCCATAACCCTCAAGCAGGGCTTGGATTTGGGGCTCTTTAAAGGGAACAGGGGGTGCACATGGCCCCATAGGGCACGGCAGTGAAGGATTGGGCTCTTCCCACCACCCACGCCACGCTGGTGGGATTGAACTTGTCCCCGGCCCTGCTCGGCCACGCTGAAACTGCAGAGAGAGCAGGCGGGTCTCACCCATGGCGGTATTTTGCCAATACCTGAATTACACCACAAAAAAAAAAAAAAAAAAAAAACCAAAAAAAATCCCCCAAAACCTTAGAAATTCAGAGGGGGAAAAAAACCCCTGTAAGTATCAATAGAGAAAATATAGAAATTAATCACAGAACTTAAATATCTTTAAATACCACCGTTGTCACGAGGCTGGAGGGAAGAAATGGGGTGGCAGGGAGAAAGGGAGCTGTTTGCAGGGAAAGGTGGTGGGAGGTGGGTGCGGGGTGGGTGCAGGGTGCGTGGGGACCCCCACGGCCCCACTCAGCCCCCTCTCTCTCCACGCTCAGACTCCGCCGGGCAGTTGCCCCCCGACGGCTGCTCCTTTCGCCGGGGCCGCAAGAAGAGGGTCCCGTACAGCAAAGGGCAGCTGAAGGAGCTGGAGAAGGAGTACGCCAGCAGCAAGTTCATCACCCGCGACAAGAGGAGAAAGATCTCCGCAGCCACCAACCTCACGGAGCGACAAATCACCATCTGGTTCCAGAACAGGCGGGTGAAAGAGAAAAAAGTCGTCGCCAAAATCAAAAGCAGCACCAGCAGCACCCCGTGAGGACGCGGCCACCTCAAGCCCCGGAGGGGTCCCCGTCTCCCCCCCAACCCCGGGGGGCTCCGACACCGTCAGCGTTGGGAGCGAGCGGCGCCCGGGGCGGGCAGAGCCGACCCCGCGGTCAGGGCAGCGCAGGGTGCGGGGCATCGCTCTGCGCTGCTCCGCGGGGTGAAACCCCCCCGAGGGAGGGGAGAAACCCCAGCCCTGCCCGCTTTGCACACAGAGGACCCTGTACAGTTTGCTCTTGCCTTACCACGACGTGCTCCCACAGCTTCGGTTCGAACGGCACCCTCAGAGCGCTTCGAAGTGACGAAAATGTAAAGAAAACCTGGCTTAATCGCATTAATTAACCCCAAGACGCAACTCCCGGCTCGCCTGCGTGCGGAGGGAGCGGAGTTGTCCGGGAGTGGAGGGAGGGAGGGAGAGGGAAACACGGAGAATTTGGTCTTTAGAAAAGAAAAGCTGTACTTAGAGCAGTAAAAAAAAATACCTTTAATTCAGGCAGAAGTATCAAAACGCGCATCTAAGGGAGAAGAAATAAATCCGGGTGTATTATAGTGAAACACACCTGAATTATCTGCATAAACGTGAATGTACAGGATATGAGTATGACATATATGTAGGCACACATTTATAAAGGCACCTACTACTTTTTTTTTTCCTGCGCGGTTATATATAAAATATACTATGCACATGCAGCTATTTAGCATTATTTTACCTTTTATCATATACGATATTTGTGTTGGTGAGTTTCTATATACCCAGCTCCGTGTCTGCACGTATACATGCAATATAGTCCTGGCTGTGTGGATATAAATATATACTCAGATAAAGGTGTATATACACGTGTTGCATACGTACATATACATGCAAATATCTATGTTCATGGCTATATTTTGATACAGGTAAACGCAATTCCTATAATTCCAAATGCGCTTTCGTTTGTGCTGATATCCGTGTATTTGTACACACATTTTCCTTCTACTAATCCAGAATTATAGCGATACGTTTTGTAGCATGTGCTGAGATAATCCCCGTGTAATACTAAATGATCTTGGTTAATATTAAGAAGCGTCGTCATCCTTTTCAGCAGAATAAATAGGGTGAAATTAAATATACTCAAGCACGAGTTTTTCCTCTGCTCTTTTCGGGTTATTTACGGCTCGGGGAAGCGCCAACTCTACGTACACAATTTCTTTGTTTAATATCTCGCTGTTTCAAGGCAGTGCCGTGTCGGCTCCCAGAGTCCCCACCGCGTTTAAACCTGCCTAAAACTCCCCCAGAAAACCTCTCAAAGGGCAAATAAACTCCACCGTTACCACGACCAAAAATAATGCCTCTTTCCCCTGCCTTTTCATTCTTTTCGAAATTCGAAGCTTTGAACCACAGTTTGCCCCGAATAATGATAATTTCGAATAGAGCTCTTGTTTAATAAAGGATTTATTGCATATTTTAGGCGGCTCTGGCTTCCAGCAGATTCCCGACGTGGATGTGAGCAGAGCCGGGCTCGCTCTCCCTTGGTTTTCCCCCATTTTCCCCCCGTTTTCCCCCCCAATTTTCTCCCTGCGCTATGCAGGGGTGCCGGAGGCACCTCGGGGCGAAGCCTTCCTCGCGTGACGTCACTCGTGACGTCAGAAGCTTCGGGAGAAGACCATCCAACGGCTGAGCGTTTCGGGCCGTGACGTAACAGGGAGAGGCGGGACATACGTCATAAAGCCCGCCCCGGGCCGGGGGAGCCGTCGGGGCTGCGCGGAGGGTCCGCGATTCCCGACGGCAGCTCCACTCGGCAAACACCCCCCCACTCCCCCCCAAAAAGGGAGGCAAGAGCGGAGGCAGCCGGAGCTCGGGGGGCAGCGCTGCCCTGAGGGGACCGGCCACGCTTTGCCCTTCCCCACCCGGATCCTGCTCTGAATTCCTCGGCCTTGAGCCAGTCCGGGTTTATTTTCTTGATTTGCAGCCCCCGAGTCCCGGCGGGATCGGCTACCCGCGGTTGGGAATGTCAGTCCGGCTTTCCTGAGCTGGCGTGTGGATGAACAGATCAAAATCCGCTTATTTCCCCCCCTCTGTTGTCAATAATGAACCTTCTCGCCCTGACTTCTCTGCGTTTGTAGAGGCCGCAAAGCAGAAGCGGCGTTACCCGACAGGAGCAAAACCTTCGGATGTTCCCCAAAGAAAACCAAATAATCCAATAAAATAAAATAAATCCGGCTGGATTTACGGGTTTGGAAAGGGACCCTCGTCCCAACCCCCCACTCTATGACACTAAATCCTTCTAGAGAGACGTTTCTTTTCCCCATCCTTTCCTTCCACTTCCATCTAGAAATCTTTCCCCCGATGTCCCCAAGCCCCCGCAGGAACAGCTGGAAATCCCCAGACACCTCTATCCCAGGCAGGATCCTCATCATCCAGTGGGAAACTGGGCTAAAAAGTGGGAGACATGACACCCCCGCCCCCAATCCTTGTCCTCAGCTCCAGCCCCGAATCCGAAGCGGAAAATGCAGATGGGAAGGGGAGGAGGAGAGTCTCGGGGAGAGCTGTAAAACCTTTACACGGCGGCCTCAGCAAAGGGCGAGAAAGGCCCGACATCCTCGTAAAACGCCGGGAAGGAGCCGCTGCCGGGGGGCGCCGGGCCAGGTGAAGGTACCGCCCCCTCCCTTTGCCATTGAACTTGAAACTCAGAAAACCTGGGGCAGAGCAACCCCAAAACCTGGGCCAGAGAAATCCCGGGAGGTCCCGGCTGGAGAGGGGGATGGGGGGCTCTAGGGTGGGTTTAGTAAGACAATTGTGTTTAAAATAGGTTCACTGGAGAGACACCTTAATTCGCCGACTGCCCTTCCCTGAGCTCGGGCACACAACACTTTAATCTGTCTTCTCTTCTCTTCTCTTCTCTTCTCTTCTCTTCTCTTCTCTTCTCTTCTCTTCTCTTCTCTTCTCTTCTCTTCCTCCCTTTTCTCTCCCTCTCCTTCTCTCCCTCTCTCTCTTTTCCTTTCCCTCTTCCTCTCTCTCTCCCCCCCTTCCTCTCCTTCTCACTCTTCTTCACTTCCCCCCCCCCTAAAACAAATTAAAATGTACAAGAAATACACCTACGAACTTCAGAAAGGCAGAAAGAGGCGCGGTGGGAACACCTCTGCGAGCCCTTCCTTCACGCCTACCCCCGTCCCCAGCCTTTGACTCCTTTCTTTTGTTCAAGTTCATGCCCACTGCACAAAGTGTCTGGCCTGCTTTTTTTTCCCTCTTTTCCTCCCCTTTCCCCTTCAAAGGATTTTGTCATTGAACTTGAGCCCATGTTGTAAACATTCTTGGGTCTTACAAGCATCTTGGCGGGATGTCATTAACAGGGACCTCAGACTGCTCTGTCTTTCCCTGCTTCTCCTCCAGCAGAATCAAAGGTACATTTTTTTTACGTCCTCACTCCATTTGTTTCTTAATTTGACTCCAAAAATAAGATACAGCGTTTCATTTTATATATACAGAAGGGAGTTCCGCCTCTCTCCCTCTCTTTCTTTGCAAAATTTTTATCGCTATGAATTTTTCAAGCTCTAAACCGACGTGAACTCTCAGTGTGTGAGCTGCTTTACATCACCTTGTGATTTTAGACCTGTAAACAAAATAGGAAAAGTCCTCGTTGTAGTTACGTCCAATAAATTTAAAATTAAATTCGTTCCTCTCAAGCCCTGCCAGGGTAATGCCTCCTCCATATATCAGTGTTACACTCCGCACAAAAGCAGAATATAATTAATTTCCCACCCGAAACAATGTTTTCTTTCTCTGCTAGATCACTTAATTGCTTTTCATAAAATTAAAAATTAAAAAAAATCCCAAACAAACAAAACATGCAGCAGGTTCATTGTTCGCAGCAGCACTCACTCCACTCTGGAAGTGCCACCGGGATAAAATATTCCCTAAGCAACAACTAAAGCGCCTTTTTGTTGCGGTTTTCGCTCCGATCTGCAGAACTAAGTGTCCAAGTGAGAAATATTTCAATTTTCCGAGCTGAAATTTAATACAGTCATGGTTTTCTAATGGGGTTTCGTTCATTGCCACCCAAACCCATTTCATTCCTGCTGCAGGGAACCGTGTGCTGAATGTTAATGTCCAACTGGAAGGCTGTGAAATATCCGCATTATAGATCCGGCCGCGATTTTCTCTTGCGACCCAAAGACGGAGAAAAAGGGGCTCTTTTCAATTCCTTTCAAGCACCGACTTGGCTTTATTCTGACGAATAAACACTTTCCCCCCCCCCCCCCACCCTTTTTTTTTTTTTTGCTTTAAAAGACGATAAATGAACACCCAGAAACCCATTTGCATTTCGCCTCATCCCTCAGCCTTCATCACCCTCTTCGGCATCAACTTGAGGGCAAAAAACTGCAAGAAAGAGGCGATTCCTCCTGCTCTCGATGGAGCAGGAGGAGAAATCAGAGCCCGGGGGTGAAATGAGGGAGAAAAACCCGATTTTTTTCGGTCCCGCCACTTTCTCCCCACGGGAGATGCCGCGCCCGACTCGCCGGGAGCGGCCGCGGCCCCAAGAAACGAGGAGGGAAAAAGCACTTTTCAAACGCAATTTTACTTAGAAAGAGAGAAGTCTTGACCGGCCCGAGCTCACCTTGCAAGTGCCTCCTGTGCCCATCACCCGGCAGAATTTTTGCAGTGCCAGTTGGGGTTTTCTTTTCTCTAAACACCCAAAGCTAAAAAAAAAAAATAAAATACTATTATTAATAGTTATTTTATTTGAGGATGAGCCCCCTTGTTTTTAATTTTTGTAATAAAGTCTCTGCATGGCCACGGGAATGGCACTACCTAATGAAGGAAAATGCGTGGGAATCAGTACGCTGGTTGTTGTGAGATTATGGGGCTTTTAGCACGGAGAAGGGAAAGAAAATCCCCGTGATGCTTATCTTGACTTGCCTAAAACAGTGGAATTAAAGGATCTGTTGCTTTTTAATGCCGGTAATTGCCGAGCAAGGCGTGGGTGTGAGGTTGGGGCACTGAGGGACAGGACACTCGGTGTGTGCAGTGGCCAGAATAAACCCAGGTCTCACCTCGGTCACCTTCCAGCGACCATTTGTCAGAGTTTCAGAAACATTTGATTTACAAAATCCAGCCCAAACTCATCCTCGAATAGCCCTGAAACCATCAGGAATGCACTGGAAAGGGATGGGAATAGGAGGGATGGGAACAGACACAAGTCTGCATTTGCATGTGTTTCAGCAGCGCTCAATAATTTATTTAAAAAAAAAATAAAATAACCTGGACTTGCTGCTTCGTTCCCTCATCGAACTCTCAGTTTAGCAGGACATTTCTGTGGCTGCTTTAGGCAGGGCAATGGGGCAAAGGAGTTTAATCTGTCTTAAAGCCAGGCAGCTTTTCAGCACCTTGTGGGACGTGGGGCTTCCAAAGTTGTCCTCCAGCTCCACACTCAGCCACAATGGTCATGATATTTGTGGGTATAAAGGACTGAGGTTGCTGGGGTGGTCATTGCTCACCTGAAGAGTAGCAGAGGAGGGAGAGGAAAATATTTCTGGCTTGGAAAATCCCTTCAGGAAAAGCCAAGTGGGAAGAAATCTCTTCCCGAAAAAGTAATTGTCTTTAGTATGTTAAATTAGTTATACACCTTCATCTTGCCCCTCCCAGCCCAAATTAAAGAAGTGATGTAAAAGAAGTTTCCTTTTGTTTTAGCAGGCACTGGTTTGGGTACCTGCACACTCACCCACACCCACAGCCAAAGCCAGGAACACACTCTAAAGAGATTACCAGAAAGTATCATAAATATTGCACTGGTTTTCATGGAAAAGAAAACAGTAGCACTTTCTCATGTATTCTGGGTTTGAGCAGTCTAATCCATGAGAGGCAGGAAGTGGAATGTAACTAAATTATATTAAATGGCATTTATGCTGCATGAGGGGGCTCAGTCAGGGCTGGGAGCTCCAGGACCAACAGCTTTTGTCAGGGCAGAAGCTCCAAATTGTTCCCTGTGAGGGTGGGCAGGCCCTGGCACAGGTTGGGCAGAGAAGCTGTGGCTGCCCCAGCCCTGGGAGTGTCCAAGGGCAGGTTGGATGGGGCTTGGAGCAACCTGGGCTGGTGGAAGGCAAGGGGTGGAACGAGATGATCTTGAAGGTCCTTTCCGACCCAAACCACTCCAGGACTCTTTATGGTTCTAAAGACACCCTGAAAAGCCGTGGCTGTGTCGAGGGGCAGCACATTTGGCCTTGCTGAGCACACACAGCCCTGAGGATGAGGGTGACCCTTTCCCTCTGTTCATTGCCTGAGTGCAGCACCTCACCCCATCTCTCTGTTCGTCTCCTGGGATTACACTGATATAAATCAATAGCAATTGCCCTGAAGTGCATCAGCAAAATCGGACAGCCCTTGTGTTTGTTAAAGTTCAAAGCAATCTGCTCGGGTTTGGGGCAGAGATCAGGGCCATCATTTCCTGCACGTTTGTGAAGAATGAAGCAGAGCCTTTATTTTATGCCACCTTAATTAAAGCTTCTCCTATTTGTCCCTCAGCATCCCTCAGCCTGATGCTGGAGATCCACTGGGAATGGACCTCTTGCTTCCTCCTACAGCAAGTGAAATTCCCTCTTCCATGAATTTCCCTGTCTCTTTTCTCCATCTGCCCTGTGCAGGCACTGGCCTCTTAAGGCAATGTCTTTCAGATGGACCAGAGATTCGTGGCGTGCAAGAGCTGAAGTATCAGGTGCTCTTGTGTTCTTTCAAATGTGCCCCCAGAAATGGTCCCTGTGGGGCTGTGAGGACGAGGCCGAGCCAGACAGCTGAGAAAGAAGTAGGAATTCACAGCTTCGTGACTTGTTCTCTTTATCCACCAGGACATTTTGCTGTGATGGAAGGAGAGAATTTGGTCGTGGCTTTTGGACTTCTGGAAATGCAGAATAAAGGAAAATAGGAGTAGATTAAAACAACGGGATGTGCTGGGAGCTGCTGCACATGAACCAGCCCTATGCAGAGTACCCAGGCAGTGAGTCCATCACCTTCAGTGCTGCAGGGTCTGGGACCTCCTTTTTGTGCCAGGCATTTCCAAGCTGTGTCCGTGTTTCCTTCCCCTCCTTCCTCCAACACTAATTCCCTCCCATTTTTTGGATGCTTGTTTCTTAACCCTGGAGAATATCAGCTCTTTCAAAGTATTTCCTCACCTCTGAATTTGAAATATGTGCTGAGCATTAGAGCTGGGCTGCCCAGGGGACCATCTGGGCTGATGCTTCTCCTCTTGTCACACAGACACAGAGCACAGATCAGCTGTTAAATCAAATATCTTTACCATCTCATCATTTCTCCTCTCTGATATTCCTCAAGAGCTGCATGAACTCCTGGATGCTGAGAAGATCCAAGTTTCTGCTTCAGGGCAGAGCAGGCAAACGACCCACAGGTTTTTAGCTGACTGATAATTTTTGAAGGTTTTTAATACCCCTCCCAACCTTCAGCTATATGTAAAAAACAGCCGTAGAGAGTTTAATCATTAGAAACAATATGTAAACTGATGTGCTTGATTAAATTTAACAATGTGTGTAAAGCCATAAAGGCCAGAGCTGAGCTAGAAGAGACAGGCAGGTGCTTCTTGTTAAAATTCCTCTGCTGAATTACGTGGCAGGTTGGGGTGAGTTTCCTGTCATTTGAAGGCTCACCCTTTTTGCAACGACCATCTATCTCCCTCGGGATTATAACACAGTGTTCAACATCTCTGCATTTCTTGAAAATAGTATCAAATATTGTAATTTTTAAATATATCAGCCTTTCCCAGGTCTCAACTTATTTTTCTGAAAAGATCTGTTTCTTATTGAGATGGTACCAAACAATGACTTGGCTCCTACTTTTCCCTCCAACAATTCAGGCAACATAATACATATTTTTCAGATTCTTCAGAATGTTTGTGTATATGTAGTCATTTATTCTTCTGTGTATTTTTCCAGAACCAATTTTCCCATCACCAGCTCTTCACAGCAGAGTCTTTTCCCAGCTCTGGGTCTTTCTTCTCCCAGCCCTGGGATCTTCCTTGCCCAGCCCTGGGACCCTCCTCCCCACCAGCATTAAAAGAAAAAGTGCTTTTGTGTAAACGGGAAACGAGCACTGAGGTGTTGCAGCTCCTCAGACATGCTTTGCACAGGCAAAGGAAGGTCAGTGGTGCTTTTATGGGAACCCCTGGTTAATGTATGTTGCCATGTCTGATAAAAGCTCTTGTTTTTCTATTTCTACTTTCATGAACTCTTCTCACTCAGCCTTGAGTGCCCCATGATTTAGGAGGGTTTTCAAGGAAACATGCAGGTTTATTCACGGCAGCAAATGTGCCTCAGGTTCAGAGTCTGGAACAGACCAAAGAACCGGCATCTAAATAAATGTTTGCATAAAAATCACACACCTTCAGCTTTATGGTCCCTTATGGCTCTGTCTGCAGTCTGGGCAGGTACTGCGGGCAGGGGGTGTTTGTGGGCACCCTGCACAGCCCCTTGCACGGAGGGCAAGCCCAGACTCTGCTCTTGCCATCCAGATGGGCTGGGCACGGCTGGAGCCAAGCAGGCTGGTGCCCTGGGCTCCACTGGCAGAGGCTGATGAGGCCCCCAGGGCTGGGAATCTCAGCTGGGGCTTTTGGAGGAACCTCAGGGAAATCAGTGCCGTGTTTTTAACTGGCAGTCGGAGAGATTCTGGTCTCAGCCTTATCACTTTGTTCTCATTAACAAATGGGCTTTTCCTCCACTGTGACTCAGCTCAGTGCAAATGAAGAGGGACAAAGCTCATCCCCAGAGCCCACATTCCCAGTCCTGAGAGGAAAGGGAGAGCCGGGGATAACAAGCCCTTCTGCCTGCCCTGAGCGTGGACAGCTTATGGTGAGGTGTGAGAGCACTTTACCTTATGGTTATGCTTGTTCTGCTTTACCTCTTCAGGCTGAATTTGGCTGCATTGTGGACACCTGGGAATCTCAATTTCTGTGCCCCTGGCCAAGCCCCCATCACTGTAAATCAGTGCAGAGGGTGTTTTTCAACGAAAACCATTGAACCACCTTCACTTTTTTACTTCTGATTTCCCACTTGCTCTCTCTATGCTGCTAAATCCAACACTGAGCCTCTGTCTGAGCTGCTGGTGTTGGGACACCAGCCACCCAGTTTCCTGTCCCTCTCCCAAGTTCCCCATCACCATCCATAGTCCATGGAGGATGTGAAATCTGGAATGAGATTCCAGGGCTCGTAGCCTCCATTCCTGCTGATGCAGCTCTATTTATTGCCAGTCCCATGTCCTTTCTTGGAGTGCTTTTGGCAGTCTTTTCCTACATCTGTGCTCAACCATCATTCAGGCACATTCCACTAAACCTAGGGCTACACAGACACATGAAACAGTGGAATATGCATGGAGCAGAACTGGAAACACACTGAAAGCTTTGGAATCTGCCATATCCCACCATTGCCACTACCTTTGTCTGCGCTCCACATCCTAATATTCCATAAAGAGGTAAAATAATGAATAAGGAAATCTCATTAATAAAATAATTTGAGTTTTTTGAATGTGATTGCAACTTTATTTATCAAAATACTTCCCAGAATCAAGGCAGTTCTTCCTTTTCCCCACCCAAGTTTTAGAAGAAAAGGGGAACATTCAGGACTTGGATTTCGCAAAGACAGAAATAAATGTTGGCTTGTCCCTGCTCTCAGCATGAATCCAAAGCCCAAGACTGAGCACTTTAAATAAAAATCCCAAGATTTGGTTTGCATTTCCTTTACAGCTTCTGCTGTAAAGGAATTAATGTATTTCAGGAGACCCAAGAGCCTGGTGGTTGGGTACTGCCCTGGAACTCGAGAGGTTTGAGTTGAACTTCTGGCTTTACCATCATCTCTAATTTTATATCCACTTCTCACAGCCATTGTAAACTCTGCACAGATCTCTGTGGAACTTTGCAGTGTAAGGGCCAGTGTCATTTATAGCTTAAATTGCAAAGAAATCCTCCCAAATCTGCCTCAAATCCAGCTCATTTGGCAGCACTTTGAAACCTGGCAAACCTGTGGGGTCATCCGGCCTGGACGACAGCAGAGTTCAGGAAAAGGCTGGAGAGGAGGAATTTCGGTCACACTGCCTGGAACACAAAGAATGGCCCCACCATGGACCAGGCCACTGGGAGGCTCGAGGTCTGTCCACCTCAAAGAGCTGTTCTCTCCCAAAATCTAACCCTCTTTTAGCTGCTCCCTTTAACCAGTCTCCTGGTTCCTCAAATCCTCCCTCAAACTTCAAGAGGAAAAGGTCAGTGTGACAGTGGCTCTTCCTGGCTCTCCAGGATGATCCAAGGCAGAGTCATCAGGGCCAGAGCAGCAACCTCAGACCTCAGCAAAACCCTGCAGGACATCAGGACTGATTTAACAAGTGGAGTTTCTAGACACAGACTCTGAGAAAAGCACTTTGTTCCCATCCCTGCTGCAGGAATTAGGGCAGGGATGGCTCTGGCTTTGCCCCCTGCATCACTGGTGCTGAGCAGGGCAGAGGTGCTGGGCACAGGTCTGACATCCCCAACTCCAGCTCCCTGGGGCTCCATGATGTTCACTGGAGAAATAATTTAGGAATAAAGATTCTCTTTCCAGTCACATCTGTTTGATTTGGTGGTTTTTCCCCCTTCCCATCTCCCTATTTGGTCTTAAAAAGTAGAACACACCATAATCAGTGGGAATTAGCACTTTTCCTCCTTATTTTTCTTTTTCGTTTTACTTTTTCTTTCACTGCAAATACCAAATGCAAGCAGCACAAGAAGAGAGATACCATAATTATTTGAGAGAATTTGCAAGCACTGCTTTCCCTGCTCTGTCCCCTCACGCCAAAGCATTTTTCACCCTCGCTGGTCACTTTACCTTTGAACTCTCCAAGAGAGAAGGCTCCGGGCTCCTCTACACGATGGAGCCCCAGGAGGATTCGGGGGGCTGAGTCCCCTCCCGTGCTCTGGCCAGGCGCGCTTGTCCCTTTTCACCTCTCAGGAAGCGTAACTCAACCCAATAATGCTTCGGATATAAATCAGGATCCCTGAGCCCCCTAAAGCTGGGGGGGTTCCCAGCACCAGGGCAGCCGTATCGCCGAGGAGGGACTGTCTGCCGGGGACTGGAGCTGATCCCCCGAGGATAAACCTACCGAGGGGCTGCAAACGTGAGCTCTTCCCCGGCCGGGACCCCCCTCCTTCCCCCCCGCCGCGGTTCAATTTGCTCCGTGCCAGAGGGGAAATTTATCGCCGCCCGAACAAGGGCACGTTTTTTTGGCGACAAACTCCGGCTAAGTGACATTCTCAGACTTTGTCGCCTCAAGTCCCCTCCGGGGTAAATCCCGGTGCTTCAGTTTCCAACGGGACGGGTCGTAAATCCACATCCCACCCCCCCATCCTGCGGCTCCGCAGGGAAAACGCCGAGAGGAAAAACGGGGGGGAGGGAAAAGCCTTTTGGGGGTGATCAATTAATGAATTAAATAATTACACACACACCGGCTCCCGAGCGCCGCGAATGTCGCCCTGCTGGCTCCCGGGAGCTCCTGGCTGGGATTGAGATCCCGGGACAATCCCAGGAATTCCCAACTCTGAGTCTCGTCCCCCGGCACGGAGGGGCAAAGCCACATCCCCGCCTGGAGGGGCAGGAGGCAGCGGGGTCCGCCCCCCCGTCTGGGGGGAAACCCAGCGGGAATAAAGCTCCGGGAAGCGGCTGAAGGGCTGGAAAAAACCGGGAAGGTGACAGGGTTTTTTTTTGCCTTAAGGACAGGAGTTTGAGGTGGCGATCGCAGCAGACGGGAAGGTGCGACCCAGCCAAGTCCCACCAGCGAAAAACCCCGGTATTATGGTTGTGGAGGTTTAGAAATGCAAAAACCGGTCGATTTTATTTTCTTGCCAAGGGAAGGAAACTTGTAAAGGCAGCAGAAAAACCCGAACTAATAAAGGCAGCAGAAAAAACCAAACCCTAATTTATTACAACGGCAAAACTGGCAGATAATGCCGATTTTAATTTATTTTGCACAACGACAACTCTCCAATATTCAACCCCCATCCCAAAAACCCGTAACCCAAAGCCCCGCTTGCCATTTGGATGGGAAACCCTGAAAATCCGTGTGGCTCGACTGCGATTGCACTTTTGCAAAAGCTCTGTAAAACCCTCTCTATTTTTGTTGTTTTCGATTTCTTTGTTATTTTTTTTTTCCACGTGAACACACCCCAAATAATAAGGAGGCGTTTAAAAATAATATCGGCGAGATATAACATTCAGTCGGGGGGAATAATTTCACAAAATGCAAATTTCAACCTGAAAACATTTCTGTAAAAATACTCGTGCTGTTATTAACCATTTGCCTGTGGAAAATGTTGCATTAATCCCCACCCGCGGTCGCTATTATTCTTCCCGAATCCGAAATAAATCTCTCCCTAGATCCAGACACCGAGTTTTTCGGCTACAAATTATTATTTGTCTCTATTTGCAGTTACACTTCCCGCCGGGTCAATTAAATTATCCATACCGGATTCTCTGTGTGTGTGTGTGTGAGGCTTTTCTTTGTTCGCTGCCCGACTGAAGAAGAGGAAAGCGAATCGGATACACACAGTTAAATAACAATAGAAAGTTATAAGTGAAGATAAGGAGGGTCCCGCAGCCCCAAATTTCTCCCGGAAAAGCCAAGAAGAATCACTTTCGCCCGTGCGGAGTGAAAGGGAAAGGGGAGCCGAGTTCTCCTCGCTCCACTTTACATCCTCCTCAATTTCTGTTTTACGGAAAGCTGTGATTATAGCTGTGGGACATGAAATAAAATCAAACAAACCCCGACGTTTCTTCTTTGCACAAACCGGCTGCTTTTTTTGGTGATTTTCCATCTGTTTGGCTTGTAAACAAAGACATTTGCGATTTTTCAGAGCCTGGCTGCAAGAAAATGTATCTTAAAGGCAGCAGAGGGAAGCGGAGCCGCTTGTGCCGCACACGCAGGGTCTTCCCAGGCACCAATTCCCTCCTGCTCATTTGCAGACTCACCTGGTGAGCTTGTAGAAAGCACAAATATATCGCAGCACCTTTATTTTACTCCTTATCTTCCAGATTTCCCCCTCCTCTGCTGGAAAAGTTATTCCTTCCTCCCCCTTGTATTAAATTTTGTTGATGGTGTGTGAATAGTTTTTATTATTATTCGCTTTATTTTACTTTCGTAATTCGAGCTGGTGGCGTTACTTTACTCTTGGAATTTAATTCGTGGCGCACAGTGACTTCTGGGCTGCAGGGGCGGCTACAAAGAAATAAATGCAGCGGGGGGAAAGCAAAGTACCAACCCAAAAACCTGCACTTATGTAGGGTCTGTGCTGCTTCAGGAGAGCGAGGTGGGACACAGGGAGGGTTGGGCATTGAGGAGGATTCACAACCAGCACAGCTCGTGCTCACCATACCCATTTTAGCGTTTGTTGCCTGTCCCAGAGAGGGGTCTCAGCCCCTCATTGTGGACTCATTTCAGAGGGTTGATTTGGAAAAGAAGGAGCCCTAAAGGTCACGAGAAAGGGAAAATCCAAGCCGTGCTTGGGATCTGGAGGAGCTTCGCTATTACCCAGCGCGTCCTGGAAACCTGTGGATGCCACTGCCCAGACGGAACGATTCTTACACATATAAATACAACTGTGCGGAGACAGGTCGAAGCCCGGGGGGTTTCGGTGGCCGAGCCGCCCCGTCGGGGCTGGGGGTGCGGAGCTCTCCGCGGTGCTGCCGGCCCCGGGGCACGGGAGGGCGGCGGTGCCCGGCTCGGTGGGACCCCCGGGCCGTCAGTCCCTGCTGGCACCGGGGTGGTCTCTCGCTGGGTGCGGGAGCCGTTCCGATCCCCTTCATGGGCAGGGGTGTTGCTGCGGGACGGCTCAGAAACGCCCAGCGCTCCTGATCCTGCGGTGCCACCTCCCATGTGCCCGTGCATCGTGCGAGCGTTTTCGGGGTAATTAAGGAAAAAGTAACATTTATTATCCGTGTTCTGTCACTATGGGTATGGAGTCGGACATGACTTGTTTCTCATTTTCCCTGTGATCTTCCTCCTCAAAGGAACAAGACCCATCTGTCGGGCAGAGCAAAGCTGCTCCACTTTAGTGCATTAATGTTACCATTTAAGGGGTGCAACCTTTGACAGAACAGAGTACAAGCCTTTGAACGAGACAGTTTTGCAACTGGCATTAAATAGCCTGATTGAATCTTTCACTAACCACACACGCTTGCTTTGGGCAAAGGTTTTTCTCTGTGCAAATATGATCTTGTCCATTTGCTCGGAAATTTATTGCCTTTCCAATCATGTGAGTTCTGTGCTCTCTGCCGACTTAAAAGCTTAAACGTCGTGGATTCACCTCCTGCGTGTCCACGTGTTTCATTAAGGTGCCTCATAAATTCATTCTGACTTTCATTAGTTTGCCTTCGCTTCCGTGTTACACTTGTTTCTGTCTTTTCAAAGCGTCTCAGTTTGATTTTCCCTTTAAGCTCTGACCCTCTGAGTCGGAGACACGATATTTGTTCTGGTGTGTGTTGAACAGGAGTAATTTCTTCTGGCTGAGCACCTGTTGTCTAAGGGGAGCCTCCAAAATCTTCTGAAAATGTTGGCCATGTGCTTTCTCCTGTGTCCCCAAATGCCTCTGAACACCAGTGATCCAAACAGGACGGAATTACCAGCCACCCAAGCCAACATTTCATCCTCTCCCAGACTCTGCTTCTTCTCTCACCTTCCCTGGGGTGTGTGGCTGAGCCAAAGCTGGGCAGGCAGGTCCTGCCTCCTGCTCCCTCCTGGCAGGTTTCCTCCCTCGCGTTTGGAGGGCAGGCTCGGGATCCAAAGGCCAGAAGCAGAAGGGGAAGTGAGGACAGGCTGGGGCTGCTCTGTAATCAACTGATCAGCTGCTCGTGGCTTGTGGGCTCAGAGGTCAATAAAGGCGTTCTGCAAGGAAAGTAGGACGTGAGGGCTGGAAGAAGGAAGGTCGGAGTCCCAGGCTCAGCTTGCCACAGGATCTCAGTGTTACCTTGTTCCCACCCAGCATCAAAGATCTCCCACCACCTTTGGACTCCAAAGCCGTCCTTTTTGTTCGTTGCAAATACAAAAATCATTGAAAATGTATAACATACATTTTAGCTGAGAAACTCACTGTTCACCATGAAATCGAAGAGCACAATACACTCCAGTCTTGCCCCACCTTTCACATTTTATTTAAGCAGGGCTCTGATATTTATCTTTAAGCTTTACTTCTTCAGAAATGTATTTCAATATCTGTAAGGTCTCATTGCCTTTATATAGAAAAGGAGAAATTGTTGTGCAACTCGCAGGGATTCACAGCTCGGTGTTTGCAAAGGGTTTGGGGGGAAAATGGAAAGCAATTGGAATTTCTTTCTTTCCTGCTTTGCAATCAGTTTGTAGGTTGCCTGTAGGATTTGGCCTCACATAGAAATGGCAGTGCAATAATTTTTATTAATAATGATGGTCAAATTAGGGGCATATGGATTGTATCTTTATAACAGCACCGGATTATATTGTTCTGATTCTCTTCAATTTTTTAAAGAATTGTTATATACTACTATGAAAGGGAAGTTTAAATTAGAAAGGTGCTCTGGACATTGGATTTATTGCATTGCATAAAACACTCATCAACCTGCTTGATCTGCTTTTTCCCTCTTTATAGCTTTCTGGGTGATGGCTGAGATGGGACTTTGCCCAGACTCTGCACCTCACAGTAAGAAAGTCACTGCTGATGGTTATCGCTGTTTTGTAGACTTTAAGGAGTTAACTCCAGACCTTGCTCTGGCTCCATTTCTGGTGAGTGGATTTTATGGGCTCCTTTTAACTCCCAGCACAGATTTGACACTCTGGCCTTTCGTAATAATCCTCTCACTCATGTTGTTTCTTCTGGAAACTTCCCCTGCTCGGCTTGTGCCAAAAAGCTCCACATTCCAGTTCTCCCAGGCTTGAGTGGTTTTTTTCCTCATTCCTGCTTTTATTCCGTAGTTAACAGTTAGCAAGAGACAGGATGGCTCAAGGGCTATTGTAACAAGGCTTTGTTCATCTATTTTCCAGATATCCTTTTGCTGGTGGGATGCACATTTCCCTTCCAATACTTGTACAGGAGGTTATCCAGAGCTTCTCCCTGGAAGTAGCTGGGAAAATTGCTGAGGTGATGAGCAGCCCTCCTTGAGAGGGTCATGTCTTTACTCAGCAGCATTTTGACCCCCTTTCCTCTCCCCACCTTCCCCTTCCCACCAGCTCGTGGACACCTTCATGTGCAAAGTCAAGGCCGTGCTCAAAAGCAGCTTCACTAAAACACGAGACACCTCTCACATGCACAATAAAATGCATCTGAAATACTGGCTTGGATCTTCCCCGCCCTCTTAGGGAAGAGGACATCTGAAAAAAATTATGTTCAGTTCCTGCCTTCTGCAATGTGGCATCTTGCAAAATGTTGCAGTTTCAGGAGCCTTATTTTGCAGCTGGGGAAGCTCAGACAGAGAAGAGGCCGATTCGTTACTCAGTGATATAGAATTAAACTTGCAATTAACTTTTGCCAGGGTTTTGCTCACCAGGGCAGAGTCTATTTGCTCATGTGAGAGTGTGTTGTATGAATAAACAGTGTGTGTGCTGAAAATCAAGTATGTGGAGGAGGTTGAGAAAGAAAGACCTATAAAGCCACTTGAATCATCTATCTGGGTTAAAAGAAGAAAAAAAAAAAAGATTGAAGAAGATAAATTCAACACCATCCTGATTCAAATAATTGGTGAGATAAGTTTATGATCGGATCACTCAGCATAAAGGTCTGACTGATTCCAAAGAAACTCCGGTTTGTTTTGAGCTCTGCTTTTCCCTTTCTGTAGAGCCAGTCTGATGAATGTCAGTGTGTAAAGAAACACTGGCTACCCCAAACTTACACTCCCTATAAGTTCCCCCATCTGTGCTTTCCATTTTACAGCCTTCCTCCATCACAGTAATTTGAGCTTTTGCTTGGAAGGAGCAGCGAAAAGAGGAGAAATCCTCCCAAGCATCCCTCTCTAAGCAGAGATTCTCAGCTCAGCTCCAGCCAGGGATTGCCCTCTCCTGGAGGACAGGAGAAAGTCACATCCTTGCAGCCCTTCCTTTCGGGCTGTAATTCCTGCACCTGCCGGATCCCAGGGATATTTTGGCTCTCCTGAGTCGCACTGTCCTGTAATAGAGGATTTTCTCCATGAAAAAATTGATGTTATGACCCCACCTATTGCTGACTGAGCTGCCAGGAACTGGGGGCTGGTTGAGCTGGAGGATAACAGAGGTCTGTGCCAGCCTGGAAGGTGAAGGGAATGGCCCAGGGAAATATTTCCCCTCTGTTTCAAAGCAGGGACAAGCAGTTTCTCACTAAATACAGCAGAACTCGTTGCTACTGGAAGACACAGAGGCCAAAATCATAAATGGGAGTTAAAAAGGGGTTTGGCAGATTCCTGAGGGATGCATCCAACTTTGTCTGTCAGGATGGTTCAGATGGAGCACCAGGTCAGGTAGATTTTTACCCCGCTGCTTGCCAGGGGCTGGGACATCAGCAAAGGGGCACTCTGTGCATGCTCCCTTTTCCTCATATCCCTGTTCCTTGCCCACGGGAAGCCAGGATTGGGGCTGGAAATGGGGCTGGATGGTACTCCAAGCTCATGGGTGGTGGGACAAACCTTGTTCCACGTAGCAGCACCAACACTCGTGGGTCTCACAGCATTTCGGGCTAGTTTCTTGCTAATGGCCAGATGTGTTTCATTCCTCCTGAGTTACACAGGCTCATGACAGAGTCCCCATCCCTGAAGGTGCCCGAGGAACATCTGGATGTGCCACTCGGTGCTCTGGTCCGGTTGGAAAGGTAGGGACTGGTCAAAGGCTGGACTTGATTTTGGAGGTCTTTTCCAACCCAAACGACTCTGTGATTCTGTGACTCTTTCCTCTCTCTGTCTGTGTCCCCAGCACTTCCCCTGGCCCCGTTTCCAGCAGCTGCTGCCACTGCTGCCTGTGCCGAGGCAGGAGGTTCCCGAGGTGCTCGGAGACCTCCACGGGGCAGCGAGACAGAAACGCAAAGCATAAATCCTTTATGTATTTAAGTCTCGTAAAAACGAAGCCCACGTCTCCTTCAGCTGCTCCCCCGAGCCCCAGAGACTCGGCCTGATATGGAACAGGGTTGTTTTTTTTGGTTTTTTTTTTTTTTTAATGTTGCTATTTGGATAAGGGCACCAGCAGGAGAGAAGGTCCATTTCTCTGCCTAATGGTCCTTCAAACACTCTTGTGAAGTTGAATTAACACCACTAAAGGGAAAGATTAGAAGTCGCTTTAAAGTGGCTCTGGGGGAAGTTTTCAACCCAATCTATTTGCACCCATGACACTGTATAAAGGCAGAGCTAATGGGAGTGCAGTGAAGTCATAAAGAGAGACCTGGTTTTAAATTAACAGGAGCGTTATTTACACC
Source organism: Scytalopus superciliaris (assembly GCA_013400415.1). Taxonomy (NCBI): domain Eukaryota; kingdom Metazoa; phylum Chordata; class Aves; order Passeriformes; family Rhinocryptidae; genus Scytalopus; species Scytalopus superciliaris. Next base: position 98,736 of record VXBX01008879.1, read on the forward strand.
TAGGACATGGCATACAGCAAAGCCTTTACATAATCTCTGCTGCTTTCCAGCTTCACCCCCCTCCTACAGACTCAGGCAATATTAGAGTGGTTAATTAAATAGACAATATAAAACTTCAAAAAGGTTTGATTCCCCTATTTTCTTTATCTAGTAATTCATTTCTGTTAAGGTTGGCTGATTTCTGTCAAGATAAATACACAATATCAGTGTTTCATTCTCCAAAGAGCCACTGAATGGGATGCTAATAACATTAAAATGATAATAAATAAGTCCAACAACAGCTTTTATGACCTCATTTCTTCCAAGCTCCCTTTTGGTTCAGTTCTGAACTCACCCACCACACAACTCCAGCACTTCCACCTCTATTCTGGGGCTTCCTTCCCCTGTTCTCTCCACTCGTCAGGGCTCTGGTTAAGTGTTTTGTGACCCCTGGAAACCCCTCACTGCCTTCAGGAGGCTTTGGAGCTGCAGCAGAGCTCTGTGCTGTGCAGGGGAGGCTGCAGGGGGGGGGAAGGTGAGGGGGAAACCAAAGCTGGGGCTCAGGGTGGATCTACAGACCCTGCTTTATGCAGACAACACCCTACAAGGACCCCAAAATCCAGAGGGCCCCGCTGTGGCTGCTCAGACTGTGCCCAGGGGTGCCCACACCCACTGTGACCCTCTTGGCTGTGGTCCCACTGAATTTGGCAGGCTCTGGGTCAGGCCTGGGGTCCTTCCTAGAGCAGCTCCACTCTGGCCTCACTGGGCACAAGTTTATGGCTGGGCCAGGCTGGAAAACGTAAAACTCCTTAACATTTATTCCTTACATTTCCCTTTTCTCCAGAGGCACTTCAAAAATCAATACTGGCATTAAAAAAAAGGCATTTTGGGGACAGATTGATGTTTTTTCCTTTCTCTCAAGGGCTTCAAAGTAAAGAATAAATATGTAGGTGAAGGAAAAGTGGATCTGACAGCCTTTTAAACCAAATAGAGCCCCAAATTGCCCCAAATCAGGTCACAAATACACAAAGCTTTTTCCTTTTCTGTATTTTGGATAGTGTCACCTCATTTTTATGCACATGGGTTTTTTTCTTAATTTATAAATGCAGCTCGAGATGCCAGTAACAACTCAGGTAAATGAATTCTCCCTTTCTCTCCCAGCGCTAATGTTTGGAAAAAAACCCACTCGGTTAATTCTTTCTCGTTAATTAATTGAGCCCGGGGCTCCCTCTAGCGTTGCTCAGGGTCGCTCCCGGGGCAGGGGGCTGTTCCCATCCCAACCCTGCCCCATCCCTTCCCCACCACCAGGCCTGAAAACAGAGAGGAAAAGGCCTTTAGGATGAGCTTGAGCGTGGCAGCGAGACCTGCTCTGTGGAGTTTTACTGCAGGTCTTTTGCACGTCCTGGATCTTCAAACCCTTTGCTGTGCTCTTCATATTCCTCTTGGCCCAGGGATATGACCTGGATTCATTCTGAATGTGGATTTATTGCCACGCGGAATAGCCAAAGGACTCTGTTGCCAGATCTGTTTGCCACACCATCTGTGTGTGGTGCTGGCTGGTTTGGGTGGGGTGTGCAGGGAATATCAGCAGGATTGGGCCATGATCCTGTTCCCATCACCCACATCTCCTTCCCTGGACAGAGCAGGGCACAGCCAGAGCACAGGTACCCAGCAGGACACGTGCACAGAGCCCTGTATGGCCCATGGGCACAACCTGATGGCTCTGAACCGCTAAATATGTTATTTTCCTCCTCTGAATGAAGATGCCAGCAGAGAAACTGGTTTTCTGTAGACTATTCTACTCTGTCTGCCCTAAAACAGGGTTTGAATTGCTCTGTGCTGGTCTGGCCAGTATTCCTCAGGGAAACCGAGGCACAAAGCTCTGACTGACTGCCCAGAACTCTGTGGGGTCTCACAGAGACTTTCATAGTTGTGTTGGACACAGATTCAAAATCAAACCTCCTGCTGTTCCTCTGTGTTGTTTCCCTGCCCTTTGGGGGGGGTCTCTTCCTCTCTTCCCTTCCTTCAGAGATGCTTCTGGGCAGCCTCCTTGCTCCCCACCCTCCACCTCAAGGCTTCCCCTGTGCTGGGATGTTCTTTCTGTCCTTTTCTTCATAAAACTGCCAGCGCTGGGGCCTCTGGGCCTACCCAGAATGCAAATAGTAATAAATAATGGGGCCTTCTGGCTCCAGCCATCCTGCCCCTCCTTTCTCCCCTCCTTTCTCCCCTCCCTCAGCTGCAGACCATCCTTTGGGGGGTCTGCAGGTATGCAGCCATCCGGAAGGAGCCCATAATTCTTGGGGAAGTTGTCTTTTCTCACCCTGATCGAGGCATTCCTCTTTGTTTGGAAGACTTTTCCTTGTGATCTCCAGCAGACACACCTCAAGTTTCAATCCCAACCTCGCACTCCTGCTCCTTATTCAAGACCATGACCTGCGACCTTCAAGGTCAGACGTCCCTAATCCCAAGAACAACATCCCTCTAGTCAACAGGGGGATCTCTCTCTCTCTCTCTCTCTCTCTCCCTAAATTCCTTCAATCTGGCTGCACAAATCCCTCCTCCTGCAAGAAAGGAAAAGAAAAAAAAAAAAATCCCAGCACATTAGTAAAAATAATATATGAGGGGTAGTGGCTCTGGGGGTGGGGTAGGGAGAAGAGACCTTAAAAGNATCTTGGTTCACAAATCCCTCCTCCTGCAAGAAAGGAAAAGAAAAAAAAAAAAATCCCAGCACATTAGTAAAAATAATATATGAGGGGTAGTGGCTCTGGGGGTGGGGTAGGGAGAAGAGACCTTAAAAGGCCCCTATCTCCCATGGATGTGAACTAAAGGGTTTCAGGATGGTGCCACAACTTGCCTTGGCTCTGTTGGAAGGGAGAGATGCCGAGTTTTCTGCTGGGATCCAGAGTCTCATTTTGCTCTTGTGAGTCACCTTTTGATTTTGGGGCCTTCTAATTTTCTTTTATTTCCTTGTGGTGGAGCGGTGAGCAGAGCCACACCACCTCCCAGGCACTGGGAGCAGTCACAGAGCTGAAGAAGTATTTTTTTTTTTGCTCTATTTGGAATCCAAACCTTCAGAGGGACCAGAGAAGGGAAGGCTGTGCCATCAAGGGTGTGAAATGCTGACACTACACAGAGAAGCACCATAAACCCAAGAGGCGAAGGTCCCCGGACAAGGGTCGGGTGGGTGAGGGGGAGAGGAGGGCTCACATCCATCCACTTTCAAGTGGAGTTAAGCCATGGATTTGCTCTTGTGCTTCTTCCCTGATTGGATTTCCAGTGACACTTTCCCCTTCTTCAGCTGCTCCAGGCTGGGATTGGGTTGGGATTTTTCTGCATGGACAACTGGGCCGACATGGGAGCAGAGTGGAATGTCCTGTGGCCACAAAACCCTTGGGACAAACCAGCCTCAGCACCTTCCTGCAGAGACCAGAGGGGCTTTCCCCACCATCATGGGGAAAAAGCCGAAAATTGCCCCGGTTGGAATGAGAGTTCAACTCCAGACCGTCTGAAAATCCTGCGGTTTAAGGCCAGGTCGTGAATCAGCTCTCACTGCAAGGTTTGAGTCTTTAAATTTGCGTTAAACCCGCAATGGTCTCTAACTGGGAAAAGCAGCCAGGAGGGAAAGGGATGGAGAGTTACAGAATTAATTCAATGAAACCGTGTCCTGGGAGTCGGGTCGTAAAAGGTTGTTACCTGGTAATTTTCAGGCTCGGGAGATGTAAAGTGACTTTTACAAGGGAGGTTTTTCCGAGAACCGGGGGCACAGGGGCTGTCGCCGGGGATGCCCTGACCAAACCGGCACCGGGATGCTCGGCCCGGGGCCGGTCCACATTAATACCTGCCGGCAGAGAATTTGGGGTGGCAGCGTTTTGGGGCTGTTTCTCGTGTGTTTTGTGTCATGCGGCAAAACCCCCTGTATGACCCCCGCCCTCGGCACCCTCCGCCCCGAAGCCCCTCGCGGTTGTAGCCGCGGAGTTTCAGCACCAAAACCGGGGAGAGAAGAAATTTAGTAAAACCCATCAGGATGAGGAGGGGATGGAACCTTCGGCTGAAATCGAGTCGAGGAGCGATTGTCAGGATTTGGCCTGAGGTGGAACGGAGCAAAGCCCTCACCCCAGCCGGTTTATCGGCTGTGTTTGGTCCGTCCCGTCAGTGTTTTCCTCCGGGCGGTGATAACGCCCTGAGCGCTCTCCGGCCCTTCCTTCGGAGGCCCATTTGGCATCCTTCGAGTATTTCTAGAAGAAAAACCCCTCGAGAGGGTCCTTTCCGAGGGCTGATCCCTGCGAGGAGTGCAGCCCTCGGGATGCATCTGCCTTTTGCTTCACGCTTTCCCAACAAACAGATTTTTGCTTTAAAAAAGAAAAAACCCCGCAAACCAACACGCTAATATCCACAAAAACACTCCTTTTAGCTTAGCAACTCTGAAACCTCAATCCCGGATTTTCTTTCGCAAGTCCCGCTCCAATTTATCCTTCCCGTTCCCTCCTCCCAAATTCCCCGACGGCTCCCGGGGATGGGGAGACGGTAAAGAGAAGGGAGCAAGTGCAGGGAGCGGGGCTGGGGCTGCAGAGGGCCCGACAGTCGGGGGGGATATTCAAGGTCGGTCCCTCCTCGGGCACACTTTGATTTTATCCCCTGGCTCTCTGAAAACACCCACGGGTGACGTTTGAAGCACAGGATCAATGTGCAAAGCGGGTCTGGACTTCGGTCCCTGAGGGAAGAGGGGAATGAAGGGAAAAGTGCCCCCGTCGGACCGCGGAGCAGAATCAGAGCCTGAAGGAGAAAGGTGGGGATTTTTAATTAAGGAACGCAAAAACCCGTCTTGAAAATAGGGGGAAACGGGTTGGAATTGGAGATGGGAGGCGGAAAGGGGATAAAAAGGGGAAAAGCACCCCAATTTCACAGACACGGCTGCGGCTCCACGAAGCTTGTGCACTGCCCCGGGTCAGTCCCGGCCGGGGCAGCGTCGGGGCAGGAGGCGGCTGCAAAAAGGCTCAGGCCTCTCGGACATGTGTCCCTTCTCCTTCCCCTCCGATTGTTTCATAGTAGAGGTTTGGTTTGGTTTGGGGGTTTGGTTTTTTTCCTGTATGAAGTTTTGGTATATAGTTATGCTTTCCAAAATCTGTAAACCCCCACTCCTCAATATTTTCCCGTATTTTTCTCTATTATTGCCCATTAATGGCTATTTAATTTGGCGTATTTTAGTACTTTTAAGGATATGTAGCGAAAATTGCGAAATACCTTCTACCCTCCCAACCATTGTAGATTTCCTACAATAGCCGGACCTCTCAGGCTCATTTCCAGAAGGAAAAGGATATTAAATTTGGGAAAATTGGATAAATAGATTACATGAAGGAACCGAAATTTCCCTTTTCTCCTTGTTCCCAGTCTGAGTCACTTTGGGAATGGTGCATTCAGCCATCGGAAACCCGCCAGTGCTGTTGGGGTCTGGGTTCTTTTCTCCTTTGCAATGACAGAGGATCGTGCCACAAACCATCATTTTTCTTAAAGACAGAGCCAGAATTAATTCCCGCCCATTATTAAATTGTCCTGTGCGGCCTGGCGTTTAATCCCGCGTATAAATCCTTTCTGAAGCGAGAGGGAGCGGGCTGGGCTCCATCCTCCTGGGAACTCAGGTTTTCTCTGTGCTGGACGTGCCCCCAACCAACCCCCGAACTGGGGACACCAAGCAGAGCCCCGGGGGACGGTCCCCATACAGTGACTGGCCAAGAACTTGAATTCCTGCGGGAGTGGGGTCGGAAAAAGGAGTTGGTTGAGTCCGAACAGGGGGGACAGAGCCGGGAGGGGCTGCTCTGCCTCCTGCCCCCTCCCCGTGCAACCCAACCAGCGTGTGCTGGGAGGGTTTTGCCCCGGGAAGGATGAGTCGAGGCAGGGGGATGCCCAACCTTTGGGGCTCTTGTCATCTCCCGGCTCTTCCCTCCGTTGGTCCCGGCGCTACAGCAAGGAAACCCATCCTGGAGGCCAGGTCGTTTTCACTTCCCTAAAAGAGCCACGACCTTTTTGCATTTAATATAGTATTTAACAGATAATATTTAATTTTTGGCCCCCTCTGCAGCAGCCGCGTGCAGCCTGCAGCTAGGTGCACTGCAAGGAGCCAAAGGCTTCGAATGGGGGAATCTGGGCGTCAGCTCCGCGCAGGACTATTTCTCCTCTTTATTTTTTATTTTTGGGGATGGGCTTTCATGCCTTGACGCAGCCACGGGCTCTCGCTTCACCTCTGCAAAGGGCTTTCCCAAAATAATCCTGGCTCCAAAAATGGGGACCCTGGAAATAGAGGTGTGAGCAAACCTCTTGGGAGCCGAGCGAACGGGGAGGGGCGGTGGTAGCTGCAGGTTTTATATTAAAAAATACATCACCCCCCTCTGCAAAGCAGTGAAGTTTCCCATTAAAACTGACACCAGGGGATGGTCTCAGCAGCCTCGCCCGCCCCGGATTGGTGAGCTCGCCCGCAGACGCAGTTTCTAACAGATAAGTCAATCGTCAGAGACCTTCCCCCACCGCTCTCTACCCCAAAAATAGAGGATTTTCAAAGCCTCAGCCCTCTCCTTTCCCCTCACCGGCGACAGAGACCCTCTCCCCCGCCGTCTCTCCTCCCTCCCTGCCCTCCACCCTAATGCAAAGTAGGGGGGGAGAGGGATCCAACCCCCCACCCGCACCCCCACCTATTTTGGGGATGGAATTGAGCAGCCAGGGCTGCTGGTCCTGCCGCGTCCCCTCCGGGCTCACCCCCCCGGGCAGCCCAGAAGAGCCCTGCCCACCCTTGTCCCCCCCATGGCACAGAAGAGGGGTCCTGCCTGGAAAATGAGGAGGTTGGCACCCCCCTGGCACCCCTCTGGCCCGGGGAAGGGCGGGGGGGACATGCCAGAGAACAGCTCCCGCTTATTTTTTTTTTTTTTTAGGCAGGTCTAAAGATGCTGAAACAGCACGAGAATTCGAAGGTGGGTAAAGCAAATCAATAAAAATTAAACTCCACTCCCCCGTTTTATAGCAGAAGGAGGCAAACAAGAGCAGGAATTAGGGAGGAGCGGGGAAAGCCTGCGGTTCGCCGTCAAAACAGCGATTTGGTCTAGACGGGGAGGGAAGGGGGTTGGGTTTTTTCGCTCTTTTTTT
>VXBX01008880.1:6930-32861 GCA_013400415.1 Scytalopus superciliaris
TTTTTTTTTTTTAACTAGAGATGAAAGTTAAGACCCAGAGAAGGAATTTCTGTAGGACAGAGTGGAAGCCACAATGTCATTTGTCCTCCAGAGAGGAGATTCCTTTGGAACTTGGGTCACAGCATTATTGCTCATGATTTAAGAAGTCTTCTAGAATTTTTGCTAGAGAGTCAAGCTAAGCTTTGAAAAACTTCAGCTGCTTAGTGCTACATTTAAGAGCTGAACTCTGGGCATGTGGCTAGTGCAAGATAGCTTTTGTGATGCTTCTAGCCTCTGTTGATGCTTGAAGGATAAGGCATAACATCTGGAAGTTGACAAATGGATATTTAGGGCTGTTACTTGTAGTGTTTCTCTGTGTGGAGGTTGTTAGTCTTTGTGCTACGCAGTAGCTGGTAAGTCATTAATGGCTCAAACAGACTGGGACTGAACAAGCTGAGTTTGCTTCACTGTATTTAAATGTTGTAACATTGTCACAGCACTATCCATGCTTCCAACCACAAGGTTTGTGGAGGAATCCCTAGAGACAGTCTCTTCTCATTCTTATGTGTTGTTATCCCAGAAATTATATAATATTTATGAATTTGCAAAATCTTAATACGCTTTTTTTTTTTTTTTTTTAATGGCTCAAACAAAGGGAAGGAACTGAAAGCATTTTGGACACATCTATACTTCAAATATTTAGAGATGGGTGGGGACCTGATTATTTAGCTGAATTTTGTGGAGATTTAAAACACTAGCTGTCTACATTGAATGCCAGGAAATGTAGACATCTTGGAAGATACATATGTGTGTGTGTGTGTATGTACTCAATTTATAAAACAATAATAATTCCAGAAGTATAAAATTGGCTGTAGTCCTAGTTTTTCAGTTAAAAATAATAGCAGTGGAGATATTGAATGGAATCTCATGGCTTTAAAACTGTTTTACCAGATCATTGCTAGATGCTTTTCTTATTTAGTAGACTTTAAACATTTCCAAAAGCTCATTATTCCCTTCTCTAGGGAAGAGACTTTGCAGACAACTACAGTTACTGTACATCTCTCCTGGCCTTCTTGAGGGAAGTGGGGGAGGGAAGCAGTGTAATGGATATGTGTTTCCTGACCAAAAATCCAGTCCTGTGTCAATGTCTTATGAGCATTTGGATGAAAAACTGAACAAATTCAACAAAGAAAAGACCCCCTGATTACAGTAGCTGGTGCCTTGGTCCAGATGATCTAGCTTCCTGAATCATATAGGGGAGAGATGTAGAATGGGGAGAAGCTTTTTTCTACTATCTTTGTCAAATGGTGAGAAGTTTACAGAACTAATCTCAGTTCACCATCTGATCCTAATTTTCAGCTGAGTTCAGTTTATCGTTGCCTGTCAGAGCCCTGAGACAAATGAAAACAAAAAGAAATTGGCTGGGTTTCTGAGTAAGAAGAAATTTTTTCTGAATTCTGAAGGACTTTCCTCTGGAATTCTTGAGGAGGATGTTTGATAGTGATGCAATCCCCTACCAACAGCTCTCTCCATTTCATCCTTTCACTGAGTGGTTAGAGTCAGATGGCAGCTTTTCCAAAGCCTGTGAACAATACATTTTACAATTCATCATTTTCATTAGTATAGATCACATAAATTGCAGCTCGCAAAAATAAATTACAAAAATAAAAGGATGGGGTTAAGTAGGATTGATGAAGAGTTGGTATTCCTGACCTTTTGCTGCTATAGGTGCTTCCCTTTTAATCTATTAAATGCAATGTTGCAATGAGATGTACAGTTAAGTAAATAGTTTCAAAGTGTAACACTCTCTCTTGTGCTGTTCTTAGTTTTCAGTTAGCCTTGTTTTTCGTAGCTTTCTGAAGTGAAAGCAATGGCGTTTTCATTCCCTTTTGCATTGCTTGACCACATGATCCAATATGATATGAAGTTCAAAAACAGTTTTGGGTTTTTTGTTTATTGACAGTGAGTAGAGACATTTGCTATTTCTATTTATTTATTTTAGTGTACAGCTGATCCTGCCAGTATGAACAAATCTTATGATGTAATCATTCTGACCCTATTTATATTTTTAGCTAGGAAAGCCTACCAAATATAAAAATTAATCAAACCAAGGTTTAACTCTGTCTTTATCCCGTAAAGGTGGAATTTGAAGACTGAGGGGCAAAGAGAAATACAGATGTCAAGCTCCAAGTAATCTTGTGTAAGAAAAAGAAAATTACCAGTAAGGGAGCCGAGATGAGATTCTTTGTCAGTGCATGACAGTTTACATAAGAGTAACAGCATAATTCTGATTATGATCATTAGTTTATGGATTGTATGCATCCACTGAACTACAACCAGCAAGCGAGGGATGGATTTTGGGGGCCACTTCAGATGCCACAGTGCATGTTTAACATGCACATTTAGATATCTGTCTGATACTGTACAAGTTGGAAGCATTATTATCTATTAACTCACATTTCTTCATAAGAGTTCTCCGCAGGTAAGCTTTTCTTCCCAGAAGGGCAATATGTATGTGTGTGTATTTGCTTCTGCATGACTGGAAGAAAAATTATTGTAATAACTTTCTTCTACTTCCTCCCCACATTTCTGCAAAAAATAAGTATTTGGGGAGTTATCCAGTGTTACTGCTGAAAATGGATTAGGCTGAGCAGGTTCAGTCATTTACAGCCACCCATTAGTGTGTTGGGTCACACGGTGCTTTTGTGAGTGTTCTGTGCTTGGCATGACCTGAACATGTAATGGATTGAAAGCCTTTAAAAAGTCATGTGAATTAGGTGACAGGGACAGGTAATTCAAAGAAACAAGTGGTAGCAGTAGTATTGCAATAGAATAAACCTAATTAACCTTTAACACTTTCTTAGACTATATATTCTATTACTATGAATGTGTTACCAGACCTCTTTCAGAAAACTCAGTCATAGGAAGTACACAGACCATTCAAAAGCTTTGCTTTATGCTAAATAATAATTATTGTTGCCATCTAAGGAAGCTCAAGCTGAGCTTGTTTATTCTCAAGAAGGCATTACAGAAACAGGAAAAGCAAATCCTTGTTTTGATTTTCTTTGTTATGGCTGTGATTACATAGTGTAGACATTGCACAGGAGTAAAATACTCTGCCAGTTTTTCCCGCATGCACATATTTTTTCTGCAAAAGCTATTAAATACCCTTTCCTTACTCAGAAGTTAAGTTTCTGGCTGGCATGAGGTGATGGGATGATTCATCTACACAAGCGAAGTTCTTTGATTTCTTCTGTGATTTAAGAGGCTGTTTTTTGGGAGGCAAGGTGGCCTTAGGAGTTGGTAGAATCCAACTCTATAGTTTTGTGAATGAGTAACCCTAAGAAAGAGTAAAGTTGTATTAACTGGCATTCTTAAACTGCTCCAATTCAGTAGGTGCTACACTGTTCTGCACGTAACACACTCAATGAGTACTCAAGTAGGCCAAGTAGTTCTAACCATGGATGTGAACATTTCAATACTCACCAGACAACAAAGACCAGAAGTCAGGTTAGGGTTAGGAAGTAGGAATGTTAACTAATCTTAGAAGGCAGATGGATCTCTGATCAATAAATCATGAATTGGGGACTTAAACTTACTGAAGTAACTAAGATATGTATTTTAGGCAAGATATCCTGAGCATACCAATTAAAACACTTCTGTTCTCTAATGTCTTTGGAATAGATATGTATAATAACTTTGAATTATTAGTCATAGAATTTACCAGTAATTGCACTTAACAGAAGGTTTTCATTTCAAACACCAAAATAGGAGTATCTGGAATTAGTATAAATCTCTTTCCTTCACGACTCTCTGCAGTCCTTCCACAGTGTTGGGACCTGGGTCTGGTTTCAATGTGCCTTCAATGGTGATTGTATCCAGTAACAATTTCAGCAGCTCATCTCTGAAAAATCAATTTCCCAAGTCCACTAAATTACATACAGAGCTTTTTTGTTGGATTAATATTGATAAATCCATGGTATAAGTGAGTGATGTGCAAAAGGCAAATTATAATATAGGTAGAAATAGAATTTAGAAAAAACTTTAAAATATATTCTTTTTAGCTATTTGCTACATCCTACTCTTGCAATATACCAAAGATGGTTTCTGAGCCAGCTAATCTGAAATGCACATGTGTTCTACAAAATCTATATGCCACAGCCATATCCAAGCATTCTAGTTTAGGTATATTGTTAATTTGTAAGCAGTCTGAAATAAAATCAGAAAAAAATTGCACCTGATTAGTGTGCTTGCCTCTATGGTCTAAAATAGTACATTAAGCATCAATTTCTTACTTTTCTGTGCCAGGCACTGGGAGACCATTTGATGCACCATCTGAGGTTCCCCGAGGAAGGTGTAAATAATACTGTGAAAAAGATAGTGTTTGGCTTAGCAGGGGATTATAAACAGTTCTGAGGAGTGTGCAGCCACTTCCTTTTCTCACTTAGTCCCCAATTATAAGAACTATAATTTTATACAGTGCTCTTTTGAGATCACTGATATAATCCCCAGGATTTTGAATATTTGAGAAGGAACCATTTAGAACTTCTAACCACCTGTTTAAAATGTTAAAATGGAGTTAGAAGGCTTCTGGGACCTTAATTTAGTCTCCAATTAACCTTTTTTCCAGTCACTGTTAATAAATATTTGAATATAAGTTTACCAGTGAGACAGTTTGGACTGAAAAGTTTGAACTTACTTCAAAGGCAATTTTAAGAAAGTTAAGTTCATGATGATAACGTGTAACTCCAGCCAGTAGCACAGCCTGTAATGGTATGTCCAGTGTAGGTCAGCCGAAAGCATTGCCTGTTTTTCAATGTAAAATACAACGTTCATACTTTCCCTTTCTCTTGGGATTTCAGAGAGCTCCTGCAATGAAAGCAAAAGTGGCTATTACTTCTTTATGATGACTTCTGGAAAAAGCATTACTCTTATAAATATACCATTTTATTGAGCTTGAGTATTCTACTTCTATGGCAAAATTTATAAACATTCCTCCAATTTTTCCTGAGTGAAAGTCCCATTAGGAGTGATTTTGAAATTAATATATGAAGTATTGACTTTGTTTAAAATATTAATAGTGGTGGCAACTTCTGAAATATCAAAAAGCCATGAAACGAGATTTTGTTAGTCTTTGAAGGTTTACTTTTTGTGTAGCTTTGAACATTGTGACTCATATAAACCATATTAGTAAAGTTGTAGAAATATGTGTTTCATTTGTAGTATTAAAATGTGACTTTCCCTTAAATTCTGGCTCATATTTTCAAAACAGTAATTACTTGAGTACTTTAAAAAAGTATTCTCTCAGTTTTCTTTTTCTTACCTTTAAACAGGTGACTCTGAAGTTCTTCAGTACGAGGTGTTATTTAAAAATCTGTGATACAGCTCTGACCCAATTTTATGTGGTCGGTCATTGATCCAAGAATGCTTTGGTGTTTTTTTTGTCCCCGTGACTAACTTCTTTCCTGGTTCAGAAGAACCTGAGTTGTTTATCCCATGTGAAATCAGAGAGCAACCAAGCAATTACAACCTGGTTTTGTAATATTGGTGTGAATGGTCAGAAAGCCATGTGTGCTAAGGGAGATGTAAAATGTGCAGTAATTGAGTGGGAAGTGCTCCAGTTTTAGGCCAACTGTCACAAGTCTAGGAGAAATGTTCTTAAAGACAACTGTGTAAATCCTGTAGAGCCCATCTGGACTTCTATTAATTTCTGTTTCCTTCTGCAAGATAATTATTTACTTTAGCTTGCTGTTGCCAACTGCTGCTGATTAAATGTATATTTATTAACTTGGGTTGCAGTTTCCCATGCAGAGTTGATTGGAAAAGCTTTTTATTAATACAGAGCAGTTATCTTATGGCATGACTCAGAAGTGCCTGATGCCTTTATCTTTAGAGAATCCTCTTACAATAATGCATGTTCTGTTTTATATTTCTGCCTGGGAAAGGACAGAAAGAAGGAATAGTGGTGTCTGAGGATCGGCAGGTCACCCCTCACACAAACTACAGGGTTTGGCTGAACACATGCTTACATTAATTTTTATAATGTTTTCTGGTTTGGGGTATCTTATGTGTGATGTGCAGTGATAGCGTTACCTATATTTAGTGATATTTAATTTCTTCTGAATAGCACTGAGCTGGAAAATTAAATTGCACTTGCAGTGCTACTCAAACAGCACCCACTGAGCTTCTGCAAGGAACTAACAGTGCTCTTGGTAGGATGTGTAAGATGAATCTGGTGTCTTTCCTTGGGCATAGTTCTTCTCTGTGTATATCTTTTGTTAGGATAGATTTCAAAATGTTTATAGTCTTGGATAATCTCCCTTGTGTATTACAGTACTTTCTGGCCCTTGTGATGCAAATCTGATTTCCTTCCAAGTGGTCCAAATGTTGCTGCCAAACCCTTCTTCCTCTCCTGGGCTTTGTTCGCACTTCCTCTTGAGAAAGTCTTCTTATTGGCTTTGCTACACCAAAACAGTTTTTGTTCCTTCATGGTTCTACACAGCTTTATTGGTACCTCTAACCCATCTCTGCCTTCCCTTGTTACATCTGCAGCTGACCTTTTTTTTCATTTCCTTCAGATTGCCATTCAAAGCCTGCCTTTTGTAAGTCCTTTTGGCCATCCCAGAGTGCTGTGTCAACAAAATTGATCATTTGGCATTGTATGTTACTGAAACATTGTTCTGGCCATGTCCAATGGACTGCAAGTTTATACAGACAGAAAACATTTTTGTTAACTGAGGCACTGGGTTAGAATCAATTGGGTTTGATGTTTAATTCTTTAAATACAGACATCAGAAAAGATCAGAGTACTATAACACTGGTTATACTCTAACAAATGTAAAGGTGAGATTTCTCTACCCTATTTGATATTCCCTTATCTATACAGCCTTTATTTATGTTAACCTTTTTGGCTGTGATAGTTGCTGAGCAATGGTGTATGTCCGTAGCATTCTTCAGGTCCTTGGTTTATAAATTTACATTGGGACACATTAAAATAAATATATTTCTGTCTTTGCCTACCTTACAAGACAGTACCCTGTTTCATAAGTTATAACTACCTCAATCTTTATGTTGTGCAATCCTTATTATTTGTTATATTTTGCTTATATTATGGATTTGTTATTTAACAACTTTGTATACAGGCATTAGTTCCTATAGAGCTCACCCAAGGGATAAATGCTTCTCTTTTTCTTCCTTCTCATCTTCTTTTATTTAGTTGCCCCTGGATGTGTCTTCCCATGATACTTAGATATTATGTAATGGAGAGCAGAGATTTAGTTGTGTAGTTTAATTGTCAGGTAATCTTAGGAATGCAAATAGACTGAACTGGAAAAAGGGCCAAATGCTTAAGAAATATTGCAGAAAAACATCCTAGAGTCCATGTAGATGGTGTTCTCGGAAAAGAGTCAGAAAAGAAACTGGAAACTGGATGTCGTTTGGGCCTGTATCTGCCACAAAACATAGCATGGTGTAGAGAGCCAGTGAAGTTGTAATTCAGAAGAGGAAAATTGAAGAAAGCTTTAGAAGTGTAACTGTTATTTTATTTATGCATATATATATATATATGGGGTTATATGTGTATATTTATATACAGAAGAAATCCCTTTCCTCCCTCCCCCTTGAATTAGTGATGTTAAAGACCACCATCAAGTCTAGGCATAACAGAATTACTGGTTTTGTGTACAGTGAATTGCTTTCTTCAGAAGAACAGTATGATCTAGTTCTAAAGGCATTAATGTAAATGAAAGTAGGTTTTGCACTCAAAGCCAAATACTATCCTATCGTCATTTTCATTAACTTTCATTACTTACCTTTGAATTATTTCTCACACTGCAAAATTTGTCTTGGCTGAATGAAGAAGGAGGACTTTGTGTTATTATGTCAAATAATCAATGTTCTACGTGTCATATGGTTAGTTAGATTTTATTGTCCATATTCACCTGGAGTGCTGTATCCAGTACAAGTGAGAGATACTGGAGAGTGACTACTGAAGGGCCACTGAGACTGGAGCATCTCCCCTGTGAGGAGAGACTGAGAGCTGAAGCTGTTCAGTGAAGCAGCAGCTCAGAGGGTGTGTACAAGTATCAGGAGGGTTTAAAGAAAGAACCAAGCTGTTTCTAAGTGGTGCCCAGTGACAGGACAAGAGAAAATAAGACTCAAACATTGTGTTTAAATGTAAGAAAAGTTTCAGCTTTAGGAAAAAACCACATTTTACTATCAGGGTGACCAAGCATTGACACAAGTTGCCCAGAGAGGTTGTGGAGTCTCTGTCCCTGCAGATATCCAAAAGATGTCTGGGTGTGGTCCTGCATAGCTTTTCTGTATCTGACCCTGCTTGAGCTGGTGGGTGGATAAGATGATCTCCAGAGGTGCCTGCCAGCCTCAGCTGTTCTGTGATTCTGTGATCCACTGTAATATTCACAGTTCCTCAAGTCAAACAGCACACTGTCTAAATAATGCCTTGAAAATAGTACATTCTACGTTTCTTCAGTGTAGCCTCCAATGTGCTTCTTTTCTCTCAAGTGTAATTTGTATTGTGGGTTCATAAGATATTTTAATGTCACCATCAAGAATTTGGAAAGGGAGGGGTTTGTTTCATAAACAATCAAACAGTATAAATATTATGGAGTGTATTTCATCTATCAGAAATGCTTTACGTATTCCGGTTATAACCTCTTTGGCATTTCTGAAAGATTGTTACTTCTTTGCCTTTTCACAGTCATGGTGAAGGCTGTCAGTGGTGGAATTGAGATTTCCATCTGTTTCATTATAGCTTAAATAGCAGGGAGAAAGAGCAGATGTGCTGCCCCAGGCTTTCTACTAATTTGGCTATCCAACTGAATCTTTTATTTTATGGAAAATGTCTATAAACTCGTACAAATATCATCAAATATGTAAGGAAGTGCAGTCATCTTGGTTTACCCTCCTAAGGCTACTTAGCAATCTTTAGATTCTGGCAAAAGATACAATATCTTTTCCAAAAAGGCATTGCATTTGCTATAAATCACTCAGGCCTGATTCAGCGAGGCATCAAAGCAGGCATTTAAATTAAAGCAAAGGCGTGATCCTGTTGACCCATGCTGGGATTCTCATGTATTTAAGTAAATAATAAGTTAGCCTTTTTTGGAGTAGTATTTTTAAATACTATTAGACTCAGTTAAATAAATACAATTGAAAAATTATTAGGAAACTTTCTGCTGTAAAATTATCAGCCAAGGTTCTCATTTTATTTTTGTTGCTGTAATGCAGACCCTTCCCCCTTTTTGGAAAGGGGCAGATGGGTGTCTGGGCAGTGAATACATGAAAGTTTATTCTCAAGAAAATAAAATGCAGCTTGTTTAAGCAGAATACCACCTTAAAGTGCACACAGTCTATGCAAATCTAATTTGTCCAGACAAAATGAAAGCTTTACCTTTTCCAAGGGGAGCAATACAGAAATATGAGAACTTGTCCGTGCTTAAGGAATCCAGACTTCTTGGAATAGATGGTTCCACTAATCACAGTAATTATGAATAGTACTATATATAAAACAGTATGTTCATACTAAAAGATCCCTAGAGGCCTTCCCTGTGACAGCCCTGTGCGATTGTTGACCACTGTTCAAGTGCTGCTGTGCTTACTTCTTTTTGATAACTTTTGCAAAACTGAAAGTGTTAAAACTCTTGATTAGTAAAGTGTTCAGGTGCATGCCAATACCGGGGCAAACCTCAAAACTGTGGCTTTGCAATGTTTTTCTTGGCAAAGTAAAATTCCTGACGATCTAAGCCAGACAGGAATAGTCACTGATTTAAAGATTGCAGTTGTGAAGTAACCAGGAAACACCCATTTGAACCTAGATTTTAATCTAGCGATTTTAAGCTGTGTAAGAGGACTTGTCGGACAGTGTAGTGTATTGTATACCCTTTTTTCGGTTTTGATAACAATAGTTCTTTTTTTATTTAATGTAAAGCCATTTAGTTAAAATAAAAAAGGAGGCTTAACAAAGACCACTCTATATTTTGGGATGGCAAAAATTGACACACACCTTTAGCTACAGCTAAAGATTCATGAGGAATAAAGCTACTGACTATTTCCATCTGAGATGGATTTCTTTTTTGATTCTCTGTTTTTCTGATTTAGCCTGCTCAAACACTTGACCAATCCATCTGTTCAGTACCCTTCTCTCCCTCAGCCAAAAGTGTCATAGTGCCAAGACTCTAAAGAAGAATTGAAGAGGATGAAAAGAAAAAAAAAATTGTCTTGGATCATCTGTTTCAAATCTGCACTCATCTCTTTTAAGTGAATGTAAAACTAAAGGTAATTTGAGATTGGTCTAAGTCAGAGTTAAAGCAGTAAGTGGTAACACTGAAAAAAGCAGTAGAATAGCTAGGAGAGGTAGAATTACATTTTCAGGCTCCTGGAGTTTTACTTTTGCCTTAGGTGGGGTCAGGATTAACAAGTAAATCAATAAAAATTCATGAGAGAGCATCAAAGTAATTCAATTTGCTGTTTACTTAAAATTCGCATGGAACGTTTTATTTTCTTAAGGAGGAAAACCACCAAAATTTACACTATAGTTTTTTTCCTCTTTGGATTTAACTTGGGAGTTAGGCAAGCCCAGATACCTCTCTGTTTGTGAAAGTTTGTGTGGTGTATTTTTTTCATGGCAGCGATCTAATCTGCTGTGCCTGATGTTTGTGTATGTCAAGAACTGAGTGTAAGAGTTTGGCTCATGTCTGACTTTGTGAAATTTCAAAAGTGTAATTTATTTGTATACTGTGCATTAAACCATATCTCAGTACTGTGTTATTCAGCCACCTTCCTGCTGATGGGGACTGTTTCACAGCGGAGAGGAGAAAACTTGACACAATCCACTGCTGGAAATTGGTTTGACAGCACTCAGTGAAGTGAAGATAGAGAGATGGATTATGTTAAAAGTGTTTAAACAAGTTGATTTTAGTTATTCAGTGTCATGCCTACATTCTCAGTGTCAGCATGTATGTGTTCCTGTGGTCTGACCAGGATTGCTCATGTATGACACTGAAGGCAAAAGGGCCCTGGTTGTCAAGTCCTCAGTCTTTCTCCTGGGCTGCTGGTGGTTTTAGACAAGTCTTCTATGCCTTTAGGATCCAACAATTATACTGGCATAGTCATTCTGCCTCCATACGTTGTTTGTGTCTGCTGTCCATTTGTCTGTATGTCCTCATGTTGGCTTTCTCCAGATTGCAGTATGACTCCTTGCTGTGCCCATAGGACAAGGAGTGGCATACGTGATGTGCTGGGACAGTGATTGTCACTCTTCTGCTGTTGTCAAGATGCAGGATTGTGGTCCCAGTGTTGGCTGTGCTGTGGTCTTACCAGAGCTTAGGCCTGCTCCTCTTGATGTAAATGAGGCATTTTTATTTCCCTGCAGTCAGTTTTGTCCTTCCTTATTCATGTGTGCCACTGTTTTCACCTCAGTTTTGCTGCTGCTTCCAGTAGTGCACACATTTCCAGTTATACATCACTACTAGCACCCTCACTAAGTACAAGATTCTCTACATGTGAACTGGGAAAGTCTAAGTTATGATCAAGCCTAGTTCCTGACAACATTGTTGTGTGCAGTAGTTTAGAACCAATATCAAAATCAAAAATAAAATACAAATAGCTTTGCAATAAGAAGAAATAAAACTTTACAATTATGGTAACTTAGAGTTAATTATTTCATAGCCTTTATATATTACAGTCATGAGGCATCCAAGAATTACCTCAATCAGATATTGAAATAGAACAAATCTAATTCAGGTTCCCTGGTAACCATCCATATTAGTTCTTTAACAGCACTTTGAAAATGCACAGAAACTTAGAGAGGATATGTTTAGAACTGTTTTCAGCATATTGTTTCAGTAGCATGGACTTCTAAGACTTGAATTTAAAGAGCAAACAGTCCTTGCTGCAGAGTGTGATGCAACCAAGCTGATGACAACTGAAGTTAAAAAAATCCAAACCAGACTACCTTTTACTTGCAGTAATTGCTTGTGTTAGTATACTACAAAAGCTTTTGATTTAATTACCTTTTTGTGTAAGAGACAGCCATTATGTCTATAATGCCTGACTGTGGGCAAAGAATCTGGTTTTGCTTCTCTGCTTATGAGCAAAAACTGAGGACCTCCAACATGAAGACCTTCCTAATTGTGAGCACTGCTCTGCTCCCAAGCCTTGCTATTCCCAAGGCCTGTGAAGTCCACACATGTAGCAGTGCTGTTGGCTGGGGGGTGGGGGGAGGGGAGAAAGTTATGGGTCATTTCCAGCCTGTTCTCCTCACTACTGCAGGGATAGAAAGGCTATGGAGCTGAACACCAAATCTGCTCAGGACAGGGCAGGATGAAAGCAGAAGTCTTAGAAGCACCTGCACAAAGCAGGGCTGCACTGCAGACACTGTGGTTCTGCCAGGGAATGTAACATGGAAAGGTTTTGTAGAATTAGATTTCATTAACAGAACATCAGTGGAATGAGGGTCTGCTGATGGTGGGTGCTAAATGCTGCCATCTCCCCTACCTCTGTACGACCTTTGCATATGTACTGACCTCACTGGGGAAGGGATTGGTTTGGCAAGAGAAAGTGGCTATGAAAAATAGTCCTATGAACATAAATGCTTTCTGTAGATAAAATAAAACCAGTGGCTGCCTACAGGAGAATAAAAAAAAAAGAAAGATTTTAAATAGAGTCATTCATGTAGAAAGTAGAGATACTGACAGTTCCTGTTAAGTTCTTCAGAAAATCTCTTCCTGTGAAGAATGTCCTGTCTGACTTGCTGGTCCAATTCAGGACAGAAAAAAATTACTTGTAATTTAATAATACCTTTTCTGGGAAGGTATTTGCATTGTAGTGCTGGCTGGAGCTCAGTGCACCTTGGACAGATTTTTGTCCTGTGCAGCTGTAGCACATCAGGCTGTTAAAAAGGCAGTGTGAGTAGTAACATGTGCTGCAGAGGGGCTGGAGTGCTTACTGGAGGGTATCTCATCCTGGCCACCTTCTCCACAGAACACGTATGTAGCAATTACTGTGGTAAAGCTCTATCCCCCTCATTCAAATCGTGTTAAATTTACCCAGCGGGTTAAAATTGTAGTGGAAGAGGTGCTAGGATGGATGTATGAGCTCATTGCAGCAGTTTAGTTGCTTTGTGAAATGAAGTTAAAGATAGCTTGGGAGAGAGCAGGAGCAAAAGGCATCCAGGTCCTAAGAGCTGTCAGGAGGTGAGCTGGGAAGGCATCCTTTCGTGAAAGCCCTGTCACAAAGAGGAGTTTGTAGCATCACCTTTATGCTTTAAATCTGTTTTGAGCAGTGGGATATATGGTAATGAGCAAAATTACAGCATTTGGAGCAGGGTGGAAGGAGATGATTTCCACATCATCCTGTGGCTGCATGACACATGAGGCAAGGGACGGAACACTGATGTTGGTATCATTTTGGTTTGCTCCTTCTTAGGAATGGGTGGCAGCAAGCACTTCTGATGGTTTCTAAGGCTTTTTCAGTTTTAGGCATGTATGAACCAAAGTAAAAAGTAGTCAAATAGGATTTTGGAAGCTCCGAAAACCTAAAAAGCAACCACTTGTTCCTTTAGGAAGGTTTCCAAAACAATGCTGGCAGTTAGAACAAATGATCTAAATATATTTCCAGAAAAAATTCTTAGCTGTCGAAGTAAGCATGTATTTTACTGATCATATGGTTTGAATTCAAAATGATGCCCAAACTTTTATAGCTCCCACTGGATTCTTGAGGGTTTTCCCTGTTTGAGGTTCTTAAGAGCGTTAAGTTGCCAAAATGCTGGTACTGTACATTTGGGATGGTTAAAGAGCTTTGGACATTTTTCTCCAGTTCGTTACATAAAGATATACTCTGTAGAATTACTTGAAAAATTAACATTGTGGTCACAGACAACTGAATATAAATTTATTTATAAATGGGATAAACTAAACGAAGACTGTCACAAAAATATGTTGTAAATTGGGAGAAGTATTGGAAACATTGTTTTCTGGCAACCACATGTTATTCACTAAGATGGCTCTTTTTTGAATCCATTGTCCAAGATTTGCTTCCCATACTTGATGACAAATCTGAAGTTGCATGCTTGCCTCCTCTCTTTTTCCCTCCATAAAAAAAAAAGGAAATATGGCTTTGAACTTCTGTCCAGTTGGATCCTGATTCAGACTGCCTGTGTGACTTGGAGCAGGAATCTAAGGTCCAAGTACACAGAAAGGCATGGGTGACAAAACAGGATTTACAAGGAGGAACAGTGGTGTGGATTATCACTTTCTAGGGATAATTTATGTTTGTTTAATCAGCTACTGCAGTGACACATCCTAAACAGGCAGAAGAGGGGAATTCACAGCTACAGAACACTTGCAGCAGTCCTAACCAGGACTCAAGCAGTGATACGGCTATCAGAGAAGTGCTTTTCTAGAGCACAAAAATAGTTAAGCATACATTAGGGCATTTCTGATAGTTGCATGCTGAAGAGGAATGTCTCCCACTTTTTTTTTAATTTAATTTTGGTGCTGTAGGATTGGATCCTGTTATTTCTTAGGCTGTTCTGGTTAAGACAGTTTGGGCCCACTGGATATGTTCTTTCTTCTGTTTATTTGTACCACCTTTCAATATGAAAATGCATGTCAGTTATGTCTTCCTGCAGTGTCCAGTTATCCCCTGCATGGCCCTAGGTCAAAAGTAGTTATAGCTACTGTTGTCTCTGTTTTGAGCAAGCTGTAAGGCATGCTGTGGTGTGTGATTCATCTGGGCAGCATTGGAACTGACTACAATATCTGCTCCTGTGATTCTACTGTAGGTGACACATTCAAATTAGAATGTTTTTAGGCACATTGTAAATATGTATGCATTCACATTTCAGATAGGAAGGTGGAATTGTCCTCAGGTATATGATGATCAAGTTTAGCTACCTATATAAGCAGTATGCAGGTTAGCACCCCTATTTTGTACTATCATATTTAATAGGTAGGCCAATACTTTTAAAATATGGAGAAGTACGTCTTACAGCATTTTGTGTCATGGCAGTTCCTTGTGATTTTCCCTCCTAATCTTGTTCTGTCTGAAGTTGCTGGCTTTTAACATGCTTCCTTGAACAGTCAACCACAACCATTCAATGGTGGTTTAAATCTGATTTTGTTTGTAGTAAGTCTGTTACTTTGGCCTGATCAGTCACTCTAAGTCATCTGAGGATACTCAGTAGAGTCAATCTGTGCCAAATCTATATCAAGTATTGATGATAGGTGTTAAGATGGTCACATTTTAGGATAGCTGTATGCTTTGATTTCCATTGCCATGATGTTTCAAAGATAATACGAGTTACAGAACTGGAGTGTGGCCCACAGCTGCTCCAATACAAGTGGTTTGGAAGGCGCAACAGGATTTGATGACTGCACATGGGCAAGCAATAAAGTGCTTGGTTCCCTCCTCATCCAGCAGTTATTTGTCTACCATACCCACATATGGAGAGGTGCACTTCCAAACAGAAAATTTGGAATGAAAGCAGAGTATGAAGTGCAAACAGAGAAGAACTGCTCTGCTTCCGTGAGGGTTGATTCGAACAATTTCCCTTTATAGTGGAGAAACCACAGGCTAAAGCTGTCCATCAGAAAGTGAAAGGGTTGGAAGGATATTGCAACGTAATACAGGAAGGAAAGTGAATCTCAGCTGCTGGCTGTGAACACTGTCTTACGTTTTGGCTCAATTTTTACTTAAAGTTATTGTGATAATAAGATGTGGAATTGATGAATAAGATTTGATGGCTGGTTTGGTATGATTGCTGCTTCCAGAACTGTGTGGCACCTTTGTAACTAATCCCTTATTGCAAGGGGATTTTCTGGAATGCCAGATATTATCTATTTTGTATTACCTCATCTGTATGTCTTGTCTGTTAGTGATTTGAGAACAGGAGTACTCCAAGCAGAGAAACACTGTAATTTTTGTGTCTCTCATGGGTACCCGTCAAGTGGCTTTGATTAGACTTTTTTGAGAACATAGACCTCAAAGTTCACAAGTCTTGTGAGGTACTGTTGGTCATGGGCAGAACTGAAGTCTCAGGTTTTTACCTGGCTGTCATGTACTACACTTGCAATGAATAAGAATGGTGCTTAGAAATTTTTCTGCTATGATACCAAAATCTCAGAGGCCCAGAGTTAGACTGCCTGCTTTTTTCCCATTTTAATTAAACAGCCGTGATATCTGGCTCAGAGTTAGTATGGGTAGTGTGCCCAGTATAGGATGAGTGTTTTCTACAGGGACACTTATTTAATATAACTCATAGGAAGTTTTGGTCTGTGTCTACAAAGGTAATGGATAAGAAAATGGAGAAAAATCAAATGCAGATGAGAAAATGGAATGTTATATATGGTAAAATAAAGAAACAGACCGGCTTAATGATGTCCAAGAAACACATATAACCAAGCTCCAGGATTCCAGAGTGTTAATCTCATTAGTTTCATATTCATATGCAACTGTCAACTCCTGGACCTTTATGCAATAACAGAAATTCATTGCAGAAACTTAATCAGGTTAGAAATTTAAATTAACTATAGAAAGTAGCTCTAGTTTCTTATTTGAACCCACTTTATGATTTACAGTACTGGATTACTGACTTGCCAAATTCTTTTTTAAACAGTTGCCTGACATGCTGCTGAAGAAGTCCAGGTTTTTCCATAAAACCTGAAGATGTATTTATTTTCAGCAGGGATTACCATTCCTGCCAGTGGAATCCCCATAGATTTGGCTAATTGTCATATGGCTGTAAATATGTGATTTCCATGGAAATTAATTTAGTCACAGGAATTTTTGTCCTTTTTTTTAATACTGATGGGTTTGCTTAATGTGCTTGCCAAACACATACATGGTTCAAAGAAAAACTTGATTAACATATTTATACTGAACTGCTCAGTATATTATTATTTATATTGAACTGCTCAGTACCTGTATGTATTGCTTTTCTGGATGAAGCATGAACTGCCTGTCTGTCTTGGATTTGTGGTGTTAGCAAGTAAGGAACACCTCCTCTAGCTCAGTGAGGGTGTGTGCTGTTGTGATCTCGCCCTGTTGGACACTAGGGGTAGTAATTTCATAGCAACACCTTCATGCAATTTTTTTCAAAGTTTTAATCAAGTGGTCCTTAGTCTGTGCAAATTGCTGTTGGGTTTATTTAAGTTTGAAATAGCGTTTTTTAAAATACCTTTTCTTGTAATATTATTCCAGGGTGGGATAATGCTTATGTGATATTTCCAGATCCAGACTTGTGTAGACAGTTTCAGTACTAACACTATATTTTAAATTTTTCATGTTTTAATCTTTTCCCCCCTCCCCCACAGGAGGTTGACAGTATTCAAGTTATATTTGGATTTTTTTCCTGTTGTCAGTGTCTGTGAGCTTGAATTCAGTCTTTACATAGTTTTTGTCTAGAAATGTCTTCATTGTTTTTTGAGGTTTTGTGGGTTTTTTTGCTTTTGTTTTAAGAAAGTACTTGAAAATGCTGTATGTGAATGGCAGGCAAGGGATCCAGAGACAGTACTATTAAAAAACCTGTCTGAGGACTGGAGGATATTTGCAAGAGCTTGTAGGGACAGGACAAGGGGAATGCCTTCAAACTGAAAGAGAGGAGCTTTAGATTAGATATTAGGAAAAAAATTCTTTCCTGTGAGACTGGTGAAGCACTGGAATAGTTTGACCAGAGAAGCTGTGGGTGTGCCATCCCTGGAAGTGTTCAAAGCCAGATTGGATGAAGCCCTGAGCAACCTGGTCTAGACAAAAGGTGTCCCTGGCAGTGGAGTTGGAACTAGGTGACCTTTAAGGTCCCTTCCAACCCAAACCATTCTATGTTTCTATGGCTCTATGATATATAGTAGTAATATTAATATAATTTATTAACTTTTCATTTTAGGAGTAATCTTTTTGGCACATCAAGGCAATTGATCACTGTTAGGTGTTGGCATACAAGTCTAGTGCCAGGAGTCTTCAGTTCCCTTATTGAAAAAAGAAAATAGAATCACAGAATTATGGAGTGGTTTGTGTTGAAAGGTACCCTTAAAGGCCATCTGGTCCAGCTCCCCTGTAGTGAGCAGGGACATCTTCAACTAGATCAGGTTGCTCAGACCCCAGTGTTCCTCTCTTCGACATTTTTTAGATGTACTTGAGGTGCCTTGTGCCTGTTGAAGTCATCATAGGCCACTACCTATAGAAATGGTATGCTTGTGATTGGCATTAACTTTGAGACTGTTACCATGAGGTTCATCAAGTTACTTTTCCTATGCTGTTGAACTAATTTACACAATCATATCACTTAAATGATAGAAATTGTTCAGCTGCATTTTCAAAATACAGTATGTGGAGATTTCAAAGTAGGAAATGCCAATTTGAATTGTTCCATTAGCTACAAGGATGACAAAATGTTAAAATGGATGATCACATTGATTTTTAGAATATTATTTAAGAAACAGAAGATATAAAAAATGTAGGTAGCCTTGTTTTTGCATATACCCAAAGTTTTAATGTATGTTAACCATATGTAACTCAGTGCAAATTTGCAGCTATCCCTTTCCTTCCTTAAGTTGTTCTCACGTGCATTGTTTGCCTGGATTAACCATGGCTTTGGTTGATACTTCTTTTGTAATAAGAATGGTCAAGCATCATGTTATGACTTATTACATGGTTCTGATCTGCATAATGACAATAAAATGAAATCCACATTCTGAATGTGTTGCCTTTTTATTATTTTCCTTCTGGGACCAACTTTTTTTGTTCATTAGCTAATTGCTCAGTGAAGACTTCCTTTGAGATGTGTGCAGAGAGATGAAAGCTTTCACCACTGATCTTTTATTCATAACTTAGAACTGAGTAAATATTACTAGTAGTATAATTATGCCTTCTAGTTAATCTCTGTGAACGTAAAGATACAAAATATAACAGAAACGTATCAATAGATGTATGAATCATATTATACTTGTATTCGAAATATTACTGCCAATGTTAATAGCTTTCTAATGTCTAACTTCGAATTTTTTTAATGTAATGCATACTTTTTTGTCTTTTTAGATACGGCATGAACTGCCTCATTCAGTTTGAGGATTTTGCTAATGCTAATGCATTCCGCCTCCTGCATAAGTACCGTAACAAGTACTGCACTTTCAATGATGACATTCAAGGTAACACTCTTTCTTTTCTCTTCACTAATGTGCTCACAAGCCAGAGAAATAAGTCCTAATTTCCAGAGGGAAACAAATCTATCAGCTTTATTGTGATATTTGTAGATGTACAGGTCACATCTTGGATTGGGTTTCCTCAGCATGGGTTTCTGGTGAGCTGTGTTTGCACTTAACCTTTCCCCTCTCATTTACACCTCATGCTCTATTTAGATGTTCAGTCTTTGGTTGATTTTTTTGTTGTTTGTTCTGTTTGTTTGTTTTAATAGTTTAGTATGTGAATGGCTTCCACAATATAAATTATTGACTTCAGGTCTTTGAGCAGATGTCAAAACTCAAGCCTGGACTGTACTTTCCTCAGTCTTTTTTGTTGCTGCAGTGACAATTGCTCCACTGTTCCTCCATGCAACTGGCTTGACAAATGTCAAATTGTATTTCAGTTCTTAAACTGGCAACTCAGTTAAATATTCATGTAATTTTCCTTGCAGTCTCATTCAGTTTTAGAGGGAAATGATCCCCCTGACTCTGTTTTCCCATCTGAGTCATTTGTGCAGCTGGCAAAAGGAAAATATCTAGGATGGGAAATGTCAGCAAGGGGGATTCCACAGTGCTCAATCTAGACAGGGATCTCATCCCTTCCCTCCCGGGGAGAAAAGGGCTACGTGGCCTATGCTACTGCTTGGGTTGCCTTATATCCAGCTGGGAAAAGAGCACTGGAAAATAACTTTCTCTAGGGCAGTAAGTGCACTGTCTCACATCCTTGGGAGGAGGCTGAAGTCATAAAAAGTGCTGCAGAGAGGTATCCAAGGAGGGCCCTGGTCACTCAGCTGTCTCTTACTCCCCCACGTTTCCTGGGGTAGATGGAGGTCCTCAGCAGTGACAGGTGAAAAACAAGAGTTTAGTTGTCTTCATTGCCCACAGTTTTCAGTGACACTTTAAGCCAACCATAAGGAGCTTGAGTTTTCCAGAAGTCACTATTTTGAGTCATGCTTGGGATCAAGGTCTTATTTCAGGGACTCAGTGCATGGCAGTGGATCCAAATAGCCCTTGTGTTTCTGATGTTAGGGATTTGGCTAGCCACACGAACTATGCTGCTCTTACAAGCCTGGCTGAGCTTTACTTCTGCATCTGAAACAGATTATGGAGGACAACCTCCCACATGGGAAATAAACTAATTATAAAAATGTCATTTCCCTTTGTAAGAGGCATGGTGCTTCCTACCCTGCAGGGTCTGAGTGTAGCCATGGTTACAACAGTCCAATACAGCAGGCCAAACAGCATCTGGAAGTTTCCCTGAGGGTTTAGAGCCTCAGCTCCCACAGGGAATTACCTTTCCTTGCAGGATGACGATACTTAGCCCAAATCATAGAGACACTCAGAAAGTGGTTTCAAAGAAGTAGAAGGAAAGCTTTTCAGCAGAAATGTACCAGCTATGGGTAAACTTTGCTGACAAAGTCTTCTGTGTCTCTATTGCATTTTCAAACGAGTACATTCTCTCTCATGCACATTGGAAGGAGATGTCATATCTGCATAATTACCTTCAGTAACTTTTTATTTTCATAGGATGTCATCTCCCCCTATAAATGGGAGTAGAGTAACAGCCAAAATATAGATCCAGTGATCTTTTATCCCTCTTTCTGTTCCAACTTTATAAACCCTAAGGATCTTTCACCTCACAACTTCAATGAGGATGGATGGTGCATACTTCTTTAGCAATCCTTGGAGATTTTCAGAATCCAAGTGGCATTTTTTCCATGCTGCTTGAAAGAGTGGCTTTTTCTGTACTTAAGTTGTATTCCCTGCCCCTAGAGCACTAAAGCTGACAAGTAGTATCAGGCCAGTAAAAGCAAAGAAACACAACACTGCTTCTAATTAGCCTGTCTTCTGAAGATAGTGCTTACATGATATTTTAAACAGTTTCTCCTAGTCCGAATATTTGTCAAGAGAAAGCTACTATAAGATTAAAGAAATCTTTCATGGAAAGGCTTTTTTCAGGAGGATTCTTTCACTGATATCACTAGGATATCTGGAGAAAGGATTCCTATGTATCTTTGTGATGCGGTGAGGACCATTAAGTATGTCAAATCTAAAAAAGCGAATATATGATCCTGACTTCGGACAGACACTATAAAAGATAAAGAAAACATGGCAAGCTGCACACCCACCTGCAGGTACTAACTTGGACAGGAGCAGTTGCCTTCCCTGAGCACACAGGTATTCACAGGGTGTCAGCATGGCCCTAAGTGACACCATGGCAGAACGTTTGCAAAAAGTCTGCCAAAACATTGATCTTATAAAAGCACTAAATATTGACCATGAAGGGTCACCTACACACATATTTAAGAATTTTTGGGAACAGTTTTGTCTCCATCCCTGCTACAGTATGGTCACATTCTTTGCTTTGGAAAAAGATTTGTAGCTTTTCCTACATCCCCTCTGTACTCAAGGAATTGGGCAAAAGGGTGAACAGGATTCTGACTAATTGCTATAAATCTGTATTGGAATAATAGACTTCTTCATATTTTAGCATTCTAGAAAGCATCTTTCATTTTGGATGGGTGGTGAATTTCTTCCCTCTGCAATTATGATCATTTTTTCATATTTATATTTTCAAAATATTTTTTTACAAACACAATAGTAATAATGTTTCCTTAGGGAGAAAATATTCACTTTTCTCCATGGATTCTTGTCTGGTTTTATTCTGACCACAGATCAGCTGGATGGGTTGTTTTTTTTTTCTTCCCTCTTTGAAATACATGCAGTGATTTGTGGAAAAGATGATCAGTGAAAGCCTTAAGTTTAAAACAAATACTTACATCTGGTTCTCTCTAACTAACATTTTCCAAAATTGAGGGGAGTTTTATCATGATTTCCTGTATGGGAGAAATATTAATTAATTTTGTAATGTCAAACTTCACAACATTTAGAAATTCCAGGATTAGATTAGGTTGCTAGCATTGCTCATCTCCAATATATTTATGAAGGAGGATTCATAAGGAAAGGGTGGAATTTTCTTGAAGATATGGTATGTGACTTTATTTTTCCTCTCCAGCCTGTGCCTGGGAAGGGACCAGAGTCAGAAGAATATGGAAAGAGCTTTTGCTGCTCCAGCACAGTCAGTGGCTTAAAGCATGTTGGCACATCTTTAGAGCAGTGCATTTGTTTTATTGGGTCTCTCAGTGCTTATCCTGTGGTAGCTGGTTGTAGTCATTGCTGACACAGGTACATTTCAAATAGTGGCATAAATTTCTCTAGCCTTGCTGTCTCCATGCAGGTCAATTATTTCAATTATTTAAGTTGCTTTCATCTTTTAACCCACTCCTGTACTTTAAAATTGTCTCAAGTCTCAATTGACAATTACAAACTTCTGCAGTATAAGCCAATCCACATAAAGTATTTCTGTCCCACAATGCATCCCCCCATTATGGACACAGTGCCTGTATTTTATGCCAACAAAAATATTTACTCAGAGAGATTGCACTAAATTGGAATTAATTTTTGTATCCATCATGACCTTAGGTGTCGTTAGTTTTTAACAGCTGTGCTCTTTAATTGCATCAACATCTTATGAAAAGAAAGAGACCTAAAGTAAAAACGTAGAGCACATATAATTTAAGATTATTATTTCATTTTACATGTGTGCTTCAATTTAAAATATGTGCTAAATGTTCACCAGACTGCCATTTGGATAAATAGGAAAATTATACCTGGAAGTTACGTTATGACCAATTTAGCATTAAGTCAGTGCCGTTCTCAGAAATCAGAATTCCTCTGTCACAAGTGTTCTCCTTTTTAAGATTTAATTCTTTTTAACATTAACATGAAGAAGTATACATCTGGTACCTGGAAATTCCAGTTCTTGAAATTGAATTGTAAAGAAGGTTTGGGGTTTGTTGTTGTTGTGATGGTGGTCACGGGGCTTCCAATTCGTTCTCTGACCAAGAATTTGAGGAAATGCAAACTTGAATGGCATGTAATAGCTCATATATTGATATTGTATATCTCAAATTCTGATATGATGTGCAAACAGTAAGAAACTTCTTTCATAATGTGAAGAGAAATTTGCTTCCAAGTGAAGCACACTGAGATTTTGGAAATAAAATAATATTTAAAAAAACTATTAAAACATGTGCTGTAGGGTTATATGAAATGTGTTTTTCTTCTGGTATATTCAGGGTATCGCTTCTCCACCTATCACCTTTCTCTGCAGTGAATTTACATTGAAATCAATATGCTTTCAAGTAACTCCCCTGCTATAGCTTTTGTATAATTTTCCATACAAGTACATGTATGTACAAGTATTCATCTTTTTAATTTTTTTTTCTCATTATGAGTTTAAAAAAGAAGTCCATTTGCCACCAGCTTGAGCAAGGAGTTGCACCAAATGACCTCCCAGCCACAGCCACCCTGTGCTGCTGGGACTCAGTATCCCTTTCCAAGTAGGCCAAATAGCTGCTGTTTTAAAAAGGATATGCTGCCCTTCCCCAGAGCCTTTCCCTCTTTGCACTGCCTGCTGCAGGGCCGGGCAGTGTGAACACACAGCTTTGGGAAGCCGCTTCATGGCAAGGAGAAGGAGCTTCCAGTCCCCTAAAAGAGGGTCTTTTGAACTACCCACAGCCACAGCATTTACCTCAATAGCAACTGAAATTAACACCTTTTTGATATGATCTTCACTCTCATTTTTTCCCCAGCAAGTGTAGGAGATGGGAATGGGTTTCTGGTTTTATTCCCTGGCACTCTGTGAAGTGCTCTTTGGATGACTGGCCATGTTAACATATGATATCTGTTATGTTGTGTGTTGAGAAATATGAATTTTACTTTTACCACTTCCTAATCTTTTAGTCCAGAATAAATACCTTAGGATGTGCTGCAGAAAGTTCTTCCCTCTTCTTGCTTGCTAGGTTTTTAAGATGAGGTAGGTCAAATTACGTAAAGGAACTACTAATACCTGATTACAAGTTTTTTGTTGGTTTTTTTTTTTTTAACTGAATTATGGACTAATGCTTCAGTGTCATAAGCCATTTCTTGCTAATTTAAATTAAATTACATATAAATTACAATATAAGTTCTTATTCCTCACGTTTTGAGGCTTTTTCCCCCCGTTTTTTTCTTCAATTGTGTATCTCCTGAAAGAATACTCTGTGCTCCAAAGCATTTATAGTATGCCAACCCCAAAAGGCCGTGGATTTCCTGTGACATATTCATACACTGTTGTACAGTTTACATTAATAAGTAAGGGTAAAGAATCTTGCACAGAAAACAAAGACTTCTATACAATGGTGTACCTTGAAATTTCACATCTGTTGTATTCTTACAAGACTTACCTTCCTAGAAAACTATAATGAAAGTTTGCTGTCACAGCAGTTGACACAGCTTTAGACAAATATCCTTTGTTAAATTTGCTTTGGTTATTGTTCTAGAAATCTGTGAAAAATAGAATGAGTTTTCAAAATCATATCCATGAACAATGTCTATCTTATTCTGCACACAAGGGATGTAACCTGTGCTCTGTAGGAGAGGGGCAAGTTAATTCTCTCCTTCCTATAGCAATGACAGTCAGAAAAGCAGCAAAATTCTCTTTCTGCTTCATCATGTCTGCGTGCAGTGGTTAGGCTTTGGCACATGGATGTGAATTGCATTTTGATTCTTTTCAAAAACTGGAGTCAGTATTGAGGGTGAAATTTAAGGTCATGCCGTTAGTCAGAGCAGTTCCGGTTAAACAGATCTGCTATTCAGGCTGATGGTGCCCCCCTTTCAGTAGGAAGGAATAAGGGAAGCTGCTGACGAGGAGTGATGACAGTCACTGCCAGCAGCAGGGATAGTGGGCTCAGTAATCTAATAAATTGGGTTATTATCCCTTTTAGAATAAAAAGGCTGAATAAAATTGGTGTGGACTACTTTTAAATACCCTTTTTGGAGCAGTACTGTGCAAATCGTGATTTGAGAGAAATGTCATATTTAAGCCTTTATATATTGCTGTTATAACCTTTGTTCTGAATCAGCCTCATGATGAACATACAGGCGCTGCTAGCTCACATCCCATGCAAATAATCAATGCAAAATGTTATCAACGTTCAGTGTAGTATTTATGTTTCATGTATCCTTTACCTTAAAACATATGATGGCACACTAATAGAGTTTGTAAAAGTATCCCAACTGGTAATACTTAATTGCAGGCTCTTTTGCTGGTTAGCAAACAGCAACAGTACTTGAAGATAAGATGGTGTCCAATCTTTCTGGTGTCCCAGCATTCCCATTTGTTATAAACTGAGTGTTTCACCAGGAAGCAGCTGGAAGTGCAGCTTTCACTGCTTTCTGAGGAGCTCTCTGATGAGGGCAAGGTGCTGAGGTGGCCACAATTTTGGTCTTCAGGGGGTAGAAACAGGACCTTACAGTGCTCCAGCTCAGCTTTCCTTTTTAGGAGACCAGATTGCTGGTCTTAGGAATAAGCTGTGTTGTGTAGGCTCTCTCCTCCTCCTCCCCTGCAAGAACAGCTGCGTAATATAAAACAGAAGTAAGAATTTAGCATCCAATGAGAGGATGGGATTTTTTTCTTGCTGGTTATGAAGGTTGCTTGGTAGAGCACCAAGGAAAACTGAGAGCACACTCTGACGTCTCTATTTTGCCATTTCTGGTCTTTGCCAATTTGCCACTTGCCAGAGGAAGACTTAATTTCATCTGGGAAAGAAACACGCTGGCTCTCGGAGTCTGTGGGGTGGAAGTGTCTCAGCCTGATGGTTGCTGTTCCCAGAAGCATGCCTAGAGAAACTGTTTTTGAGATTTTTTTTTTTT
>VXBX01008880.1:32866-70964 GCA_013400415.1 Scytalopus superciliaris
TTTTTTTTTAAATTTAGAACTGAGGGGGACAGAACAAGTAATAAAAATGACTAAATAACTAAAAATGCCAAATTTCTATGGTTAAGCATTAAGTGGGCTGAGAACAAGGTGTGCTGTATTTCTGATGACTGAAGGGAAAAGTCGTAATCAAAAGCACATAATAAACTTTTCAGTTCTGAAGACACATGTTTTTTAAGTGACTTTCTATCTTTAAAATATGTTCTTAGATTCTATTAAGCATTACCTTTTCTTTTTTGAAAAGTAACCGTTCTTGAAACTCATCTGATCCTACCTATAAACCACAGACTGAAACCCAGCCTTCAAGACATAAATGATGTCATTTAAGGAAAGACATACTCAGTACCAGGCTTCTTATTACTTCTGTTCTTTTAGTCTCTTAGCTACATGTCTTTGAAAATCACTGGTCTGTGTGCCTGCAGTATGAATGGCTGTTTTGAGCATCTCCTAGAGTTTAATGTGGAACTTACTGTTCTCTCAGCTTTAAAATTTGCCTTGTTTATGAGAAAGTGAAATTTAGGGGAGCTGCATGTTAAGGGCAAGTGTCCAATGTGCAGATTCTGGGCCACATGCTTTTGGAGGGCTGTTTGTAACTATGTCACACTTTTTATGAAGGAAAAATCAGTAGCAATGTGAATTTTCCCCTCAAAAGCAACTGGGTGGCTTGTAGGCAATTGCGGTTAGGGCACTGGTGATCAGGAACAGATTTGTAGGAGCCAGCAGACCTCCTCCTTCTAAGTTATTGCAGGCTTCTCACAATCATTTGTGGCCTCATCTTTCATTTCCTAAGGTCAGTCAGTGGCAGCCACTGCCTGGTGAAGGAAGGACTCGGCTTTTCCTAGAACTGGACATCTCAGGGCCTCTGTGTTTGTCTTCCTGTGGTTCAGCTCTCTTTGAATCAGATAGGCACTAGAACTTTTGAAACACTGTTGAAACCCATTTTTTTGTTTTCAATACCTAATTGTTAGTGTCCAGTACAGCTTTTTCAATTCTGATGGAATCAGTGCTGTCTCATATTGGTTCTGCAGAAGCTCCTCTAAAAAAACACATTGAGCGCAACTTTGCTGCTGGCATTATCTAGCTCATTATCATATCACCATCCACAGGATGTCTTTATGGGTTTTGTGAACTTCTTGAAATCTAATGCGCTTTCTCAGCTCTTTTTTTCAGTATTTAATGGATCCTTACAAGAATAGAGTCTGACTGGTTCGGGGGTTTTTTTGTCAACCTCACGCCTGGGCTTTCGTGAGGATAATAACTTGTGAAAAATACAAGTTTGTTGCCTGAAGTCAGTAATCTGTGAAAGAAGATCTTCCCCCTCCAGCAGGCTTTTCTGGGCAGGAGTCACCTTGGATCTTTGGGTCAAAAGAGCAAGATATGAGGTCCTGGTGACTAAATACAACTGTCTGGAGCATGACAGGAGTTGACAGCTAGACTCAGCAGTGCTGACAACTCACCTGCAGTGCAGTGTATTGATTTGATGCTGCAGTTCAAGGAATAGAAGAAGCAGTCCCAGAGGAGAGAAATGAGTGCTAATGGTTTTAGAAAACATAGCTTTCTGAAAGAGTGGAAGAATTCAGATTGTTCCACGTAAGAAAAGCAGGTTGGGACACCATTAGTCCTCAAATGTAATACATAACTTGTTGCAAAGACAAAAGAACAGGTTTTCCAGTTGTAGATAAGAGGCCAAATTAGAAGAACAAAATTTTCAACTGAAAGTATTAATTAAGCACTGGAAGAGCTTTCTGAGGACATCATAGGAGCATTTGAAAGAAGACAAAGAAGACTTTAGGGACAAGTTAGACAAAGATATGTGGGCAATCACAGAGAAAATATCCTAACCAGAATATTCTATAGTAGTTTTAATGCCCCAGCTGTTATACCCCTACAGTAGAATTAATTAACCATATTTTATTTCATGGTAGTCTGACACTATTCCGACTTAATTTAACTTTTGTAAGAATAAAGTAGAACTAACTCCAATTCCACTGAACTATTTGCTACTACCCTCACTAATTGTATCTTTCAGTGAAAAGATACTGTGGAATTAGTTAAAATGTTATTTTTTGCAGTTGTGTCCAGAATAACCAGATATATTCTTTTTTTTTTCTCATTTCAGGAACTGCATCTGTTGCTGTTGCAGGTCTTCTTGCAGCTCTGCGTATCACCAAGAACAGGTTGTCAGATCACATGGTGTTGTTCCAGGGAGCTGGAGAGGTGTGTGTTTTTATACATCACAAAAAATTGTCTTCAACCCCGTGCAGGCTTCTTGAATTTCATTAAATACTTGGTGCTGTGTCTGTAGATTTCAGAACTACTTGTGTCAATGTCTGGTGTGTCAATGCCTTAGTGGATCAAGACTATCCATCTCTTTGGAATTCCTTCTCCTGGGTTTGCTCCACGTTCAGTGGACAGATAAATCCACAGTCCAGTGTTTGGATTTTTAGTATCTGTCGGTGTGCTTGTTGCTGCAAAGAGATAATGGTAGATGTCATCCTTCTTGCAGGAGCTCCTTTTTAATAAAACTACTTATTTCCTAACAAAAAAATGGGAATCGCACTTGATTCTCAGTGAACAAGAAACAGAATCCACCCCATAAATATGTATATGAGTAAGTAACCAGAAATACTGAGTAGTTTCTTGGCTGGTTTTGTTGCCCGGTCTTCAATCTGTACCCATATGACATCTGATCTGTTGGATGAAATACTGTAAAATCCAGTAAGAATTATACACGTTTCAGCAAAATACTGATAAGTGAGTTTTTCTCACCCCTGCTTTCACTGGGAGCCAAGCCTAGAGTTACAAAACACATGAATAGTAGGTAAAAGGAGACTTACACTCCTGATGAACGTTTAAAAAAAAGATAAGAGCAAAAAAATCTTTTAGGACTGTGTTGTACTGTCTGGCATGCAGACTGTGAATTCCTTTGGGTTAAATTACAAAAATTTCAAGGAAGAAAAATTATTTAATGCGTTCTGAGATGAATATCATAGAATGATAGAATGGTTTGGGTTGGAAGAGACCTTAAAGATCATCTAGTTCCACCCCTGCTGCCATGGGCAGGGAACCTTCCACTAGACCAGGTTGCTCAGAGCCCCATCCAGTGTGCCTTGAACACTTCCAGGGGTGGAAGTGCTATTATGCGGAATAAATGTTAGTTCTAGCATTTTGTAGTTTAAA
The DNA here is from genome assembly GCA_013400415.1 of Scytalopus superciliaris. NCBI lineage: Eukaryota > Metazoa > Chordata > Aves > Passeriformes > Rhinocryptidae > Scytalopus > Scytalopus superciliaris. The sequence continues at coordinate 36,065 of VXBX01008880.1, forward strand.
CGTTTATTGCACTCTCCACAGTCTAAGTGTCATCTGAAGATTTATCTGTGCTATGATTTATCTATATGATTTAATATTTATCTATGATACTTTTCTTCATTATGGTTTCTAATTACCAAATGGTAGCAACAGTTTGTTACATTTACTTTATGAAAAAATAATTATTCAGTTTTATTGTTTAATAAAACTAAGAAGCCCAAAATAGTGGGTAAAGGAAACAAGTGAGCAGGGGACTTCTTTTATTTCTTGCTTTTTTATCCTACTTTTCTTCTTTCTCCTTCAGGCTGCACTAGGGATAGCAAACCTCATTGTTATGGCTATGGAAAAAGAAGGCGTATCCAAAGAGACAGCTACCAAAAGGATATGGTTGGTTGACTCAAAGGGATTAGTAGTAAAGGTAATATGATTTTGTCATTCCTTTAAATGTCATGAAATTACTTGCACTCCGTAGATAAAACCAAGAACATATTCTTTGTGAAAGTGACTACAGCAATGTATCTCTCTTGGCATGGCAGGTTGTTTTTATTTTCTAAAGTTTATTGAATTAATGACAGACTTCCATGTTACTTTCGGAAGGGGGATGATTATGCTTGGAGTTCCTGTGCTGTTTCTATTAGGGATGAGCACATAATGAAGAGAATTTTTCAGCAGTTCATTAAAAAAATGTGTAAAGAAAGAAATGTTCACCTTAAGGGTTTAATATTTCCCATGTTAATGCAACTCCTGTTTTTGAGCACAGTCTTGCACAAAGACGTATATACATCGTTAGGGTGATGGGCAAGTCATCCTTCTGCAAGAACTGAGATACATTGCAACAAATAGCTTCTCTGCACAGTGATACAGCTCATGTTGCAGATGTTGTGGTCTGCAGTGCTATCAACACTGGTCAGAATTTGAAGCTGCTGAGAGACTTCATCAGTCACCCTTACCTCATTCCTTCCATGTGCCAAAATAAAGAAACCTATGAATTCCATGTGCCAGAATAAAGAAACTGGTATGTTTTAAAAGGTGGTTATGTATTTAATAGTTTGTGAGCTACTTAAAGGAAATGAACGAGAGGCCAGTTGGCTTTGGTTTTTCACCTTACTGGTTGGTTTGCAGCATTTGTGGTCATGTTTGTTCTGCCAGGTGTTCTTTAACTATCTGATACTAAAGAGTTTTTGTGGTTCATATACCTTTGCATCAGGAGGGTGCATTCCACAGTCAGTATCTGTTGGCTTATTGAACAGCATCACAGCACCTTTCACTCATACTGTTAAAGGGAAAATAGTAGGATCACAGTCTCTGAGATGGGAGAGTGCTACTAAGGTCATCTTGGATATCCCTTCCCAGAAGGCACAAAAGTAAGCCTGATAAGGTAGAGATGAATGCAGGTATTTACCACTATCTAGGACACAGGTGGTTTTGGTTTGGGGTGGGTTTTTTTGTGCTTTTCTTTTTGTTTGTTTGTTTGTTTATTTTTAATGAGTGTTTTTAATCCTTTTGGTTTTCATCTAATAATCTTGAAGTGATTTTTCAGCCATACATACGTGACTGAATGCCTGTGTATTGTCTGTGGCTGTTGAAACCTCCAGGCTGCCCAAGAGGAATGGGGTGTCACACCATTTCTGCCACCATAGAGACTGGGATTATCAAATAATATAGTTGAGATAAAATCACTTCTTGATAAGAAACAAACTAACAGGGGCAGAAGTGTAGGAACTTCACAGCCCTAAGGCAGTAAAACGGGTCTTGGCTGCTTGTCTGTCCAGTGGAGGTGGTTAACCAGCCTTCCTCCTCTCTCCCTCATTTCTCTCCCTGCCTCTTTACACCTCTCACTGCTAATTTGCTAGTCAGCTGAGAAGTCGGGTTGTTGCTCTTGGTACAGAGTGACTGATTCCCTTCACAGGTTCTAAATTTTTAGTGACTGGGTGACTGCATACTTTCCTCACCACCTCTGAGCTGCTGCGCTCTCAAGCAGTGCCAAAACCAATCAGTGTCTCACACAGCCTCGATGTTCCTTTCCTCTGCTTATTCTTCTTGGTGGAGCTTTAATTTGGGTTTTTTCCAAAAAGCAGTCCACTGAATTTCATGTCCTGCCTGGAGTATATTTGTGAACTGTTTGTGATAGCCAGACATAACAGCTGTCTGAGGTGGATTAGGGCTGAATTTGTGGCCAGATGTTGATGCAAGCAGCAGGAGCTGATAGTGTAGGTTTCAGGTCATTGCTTGTGTTCCTGGAAGACCTGGAAGCTCTGATTTTCCCATCTAGCCGTCCTGGGAGGCTTGAGAATGAGTGGGTGCTTACTGCTGCACTGTGTTTGTGAAGAGCCTGCTGGGTCTGGAAGCTGGAGATGTGTCAGTGCAAGGCCTGAGCTGGGCATAAGGAAACATGTCCTTGGTCCAGGGCTCTGCGAGTCCCCTCTTGGTTTTCTTCTGCAGCAAAATGTTCCCCTGAAAAGTAAGAAAAAAATAGAAGAAAAATGCCCTCCCCCAGAAGAAAGAAAATACAATGTAAGCCTCTTGGGGCTTGAGAGACAACTGTGGGGAAGTAATATATACAGCAAGTAAATAATTAAGCTATTCCTGGTTCCTTTTTCTGGCCTGAGAGAGAATGCTGTGATTTAGATCCACTTAGGAAATTATTTTGGCTTTAGCTGATTGCAGAAAAGTGCTGCAATGGCTTCTAAGACTTTCCAAACTCTTAGAAGTGAGATAAGAGAAGTAAAATGGGAAAAATTTATGAGAATATTGTACAGTCAGAAGGACTCTGTTGTTAGCAACCTTTTCATTATTGCAAAGATAAGAATTGCCAAGCCACAGCACAGATCACCAGTTAACCACCTTTTGCATAAACTGAACTGACACACTACTAAGGATGTGTATCAATGGAAATCTGTTCAACAAGAGTCCCTTCAAATTTGCCTCACAAAAACCTGCTTGCTCAAAAGAGTTTTAATTGAAGCAGGGAGACCTTTTCAGTCCTGGAAACATTCTGATCTGTTGCTTTAGCAGTATGAGAAATAACAGAATCTCTGAACGCTCAGCAATTATTTTGTCCAACTAAATTAATTTTATATCATTTATATCCTATGCCGTCCTTTGATCATTAATCTTGCAATGCATGATTATAGATTTAAACATTGTTTCTCCTTTCATCTACTTTCTGTAATATTTCAACCAGTTCTAACCAAAGTAAAATAACCTTGGAACTTTTGTTGACCTAACTGCAGTTTCCACCTTTTTCTTCTTCCCCACCCTCAAAAGCTGCCACGAAGTCACTTATCAGGCTTTTGTTGCTGAATTTTTCCTTTGTGGCTTTTTAGTTTTAGTTCAAGTGCAGCTGTGTTTTCATTTTCCTGTTAATTTTATTTTCCCCCCATGGGAACCATCTGTTTTCATTAAACCAAGCCTGATGAACAACTTTTCTGCTATGTTGTGGTGAAAGAGCTGGTGATGAAGGCTGTGTTCGTTATACTGTCTATAGTTGTGTTCTATACTTCATTCTAGAGACTTCACAGCATTGTTGGTATCAGTTTGGGGTTGTTGCTTGGTCTTTTAAAATGTATCCAGAATCCGTTTACCATTTGAAATTAGTGGTTTTCCAAAAGTAGGTGAGGAAGGTTTGCAGATCATCATATCATTAGAATTTTGCCACACTTAAACTGTGTGACTTCTTGAAACTTCCAGTCTTAAGTATCCCAGTGCATTCAAATGGAAGTTTTAATGTTTAATTAAAAGACACTTTTAAAGTTGCTTTTGCACTCCTGTGTACTTGGAGATGTATCAGGTTTTGGTAGTGGGGAGGCTACAGGGACGGCTTCTGTGAGAAGCTGCTAGAAGCTTCTGCCATGTCCAGCAGAGCCAATGCCAGCCAGCTCTGAGGCAGACCTGCCACTGGCCAAGGCCGAGCCACTCAGGAATGACCGTAACACTCGGTGACAACATACTTCAGAAGGAAAGGAAAAAGTTATTGCACAGATGTGATTGCAGCCAGAGAAGAGCAGAGTGAGAACATGTGAGAGGAACAGCTCTGCAGACACCGAGGTCAGTGCAGAAGGAGAGGGAGGAGGTGCCCCAGGCACCAGAACTGAGATTCCCCTGCAGCTCCTCATGAACCCCACGGTAAAGAATGCTACCCTCCTGCAGGTCCTGAAGGACCATGGGGATGTAGAGATCCCTCTGCAGCCTGTGGAGGAGACCCATGCTGGAGCGGGGCTGTGAACCCGTGGGAAACCTGTGCAGGGACCTGTAGGTAGAGGAGCCTGTGCTGGAGCCTGGTTAGCTCAGTAGTAGAGCATAAGACTCTTAATATCAGGTTATCTTAATCTCAGTTTTTATATCTGAGCTGTCACTGTAGGGTATGGAATATCCCTTTGGTTAATTTGGGTCAGCTGGCCTAGCTGTTTCCCTTCCCAGGATCCTGCCCACCCAAGCTCCTTGATGTGGGGGAATGCTGGAGAGAGTGTGCTGGTGCTGTGCCAGCGCTGCTGAGCAGGAGCCAAAGCACTGAGTGTTACCCACACCCTTCCAGCCACCAACGCAAAGCACAGCACTGTGAGGGCTGCTCTGGGGAACTAAAGTCCTTCTCAGCCAGACCCAATAAAGAAGATTCTATGTAAACACTTGGAACTCATTTTTAATTCTGAATTCTGTCCCATGATCACATTCTGTCTGATTGATGAATAAATCTTTACCTATATAACAAAATTGATGGGTAATGTCTTCCACATTCCCTTCCATTCCCATATTCTCAGTGTTCCCATTTTATTTTTTTCTGTTAATCACACAAATTGCATCAATGTGTGATGGACACATTTTGTGTCTTCTTTAAAGCTGCCACAATGTCATGTTTAGCTATATTAGTGGCCAAATCTTCACCCATGAACTTCGAAGACAGTAAATTTTCTTTGTGTCAAGTAGCCGAGAAGAGGCAGAATGTGATAATCAGTTTTAGGATGTTCATGAGGTTCACCATTGTCTGAGCATTTCAATAATGTGTTGCAAAGGCTTCTAGTTTCTTATTTTCTTCTTTTTGTTTTCTTTTTTTTTAAGGCCATACCAAGAACAGGGTAGGGGGAGATAGGCAAGATGATTCTTGGAATTTCCCAGGAATATGGTGCAAATAACAAGGCATTCTTAATATTTAAAGGGACTCGGTAGAAGTCCTCTGTCCTCTGCCAAGGATGGCTGCTCCTGTGCTGAGGATGGACAATGCTGATGGGAATGTTCCTGGGCTGCCAAACACGCTTCTCTTGCGGTGAAGTTTGTCTGTAATTTGCAAGGCAGCATTAGATTTTTGTATGTCACATAATCTCTAGTGCACAAAAGAAGTTCCTTTGCATAGGCATGAATGTTATCCTTAAAGAGCATGTCAAAATGGAGCAGTGTTGCTTTTGACAGTCTTGTACCTTGTTCTTTCTAGTTCAGCACAGTAATACTCGTGTCTAGTTGAGTGATTGGTGTTTTAAATGTCCGCTAGATATGTGATCTTACCCCCTGTATGGCAAGCACGAGGTCTAATGGTTGAAGGCCTCTGAAGATTGATCCTTCTAAGACAAGGACTGAAATAGGTCCCAAAAGTTTACCAGTTTCTGTGGTCCTAATTAATTGGAATGGAGATAACCAGGTAAACCTGTAGATAATCCCCTAAAATGATTTCATTTTCCTTCCTCCTTCTGTCATTTCATTATCCCTAGCCATCTTATTTGGAAAAGATCCTCATGAGCAATTAACTCTCAGTGGATATGACCTTGATTAAAGTTTATGGTTTGGTCAAAGCTGGGTACATATATAATTCAAGTCTTTGCTTGGAGAATGATGGAAGAGAAAGAGGGACATTTTGGACTGACATCAGAATTTTAGTGCCATATAGGTGTGGTCACTCTCGTAAGAGTCAGCAGACCTCATGTAACCAGTGAAGGAGTCTCCAGACCTCACAACTAAATAATGTAGTATTGAGCTGAATCCCATCCAGACTGTTTGTTACTGATTTTTTTTTTATTATTATTTTATCAATAATCACCCTTTAAAAAAGTTTTCATGTCATTCTAGATACTAATTTGATAATGGTTTTAATGTTAACTTTTATATACCACTTAATGTTCTGCCTGCCTGTTCTGCTAACTTTTAATAATTCCTAGCTTTCTTTTTATCAACAGTCTATTATTCTGACACTTCTGTCAGAATGGCTGACTGCAACTGGCTAGGTCCTTTTGAGCCAAAAAGAAATGATTCATATTTTAGCAAAGATGCGATGCCTTGGCTATCTCCAAAGTACCACAATCACTCAGAGCACTTTCTGCCTTATTTTTCTCCCGTAACATGCTAATGAAGCAATCCTTGTTTGCTTTATCAGTTATTTTGATGTCTTGGGAATTAATGTGTGCACTTCATCTTTCATTTATCATATTCTATATGAAATAACAGTTTTGCGGAAAGGAAACGCATTAATTTGTCTCTGAACACTCCTGGCATTACTCATGGTTGGTGAGTAATGTATGGAAACAAGTGAGGACAAGGCAAAAGGGTGATTGGTGGGGTGTTTCTCTTAAAGAGACACCACCAAAAGCCATTAACTTTGTTGGCATGTAACACTTTGACACTGTGTACATTAGATGTACTGATGTGATAGTACCTAATTTGGATGGTTTATGATTTCTTTTACTCATGCTCTGTTATTGAAAAGAATGATTGTTTTGCTCAATTTTCAGTTGTTCTGTGGATTTGTGATTTGCCCCACTTCTCAGATCTTATTTTCTTGAAATAATTGTCTTTATAACTTCTGTCCTGCCTGTTAACCTTGGTAACCCGTTAACCATATGTGCTTATTTACATGGAAAGGGTACTTTATAAATTTTACGGGATTTAAACAGCTTAAAGTTAACACCACAATTACATTTCTTACCTAAATTGTATCTTTTACTGCCAACCATATGACATTATCTCCTCAAGATGTGTTTTTTCTCACAGTTGGCAACAAACTGTTCTGTGTCCAAGTTGCCTGGCCTGGTTTTAATGTGCTCTCTTCACCTTTAGATGTTCAGTGATGGGCCTGATCAGGAGGCACTCACTTTATAATTAGAGCCCTGGTATGGGGATTTGGGAGGGCTTGTATGTCTCTGCTTTTCTGGTTCCTGAATGAGGTGGCACATGAGTGCCTGTCACCTGCAGGAACTGGACTTCAGTTCACCCCTGAGCAGTGAGTCCATGTCCATACCTTCACTTGTTTTATTCTGCATTTTGTGACTCCTTGTACCTGATGCTGTCCTGAAGTTGTGGCTACAGGGGCAGCCGGGCCTGTCTCCTCCCAGCCTGCTCTGTCTGCCTCTCCTGTCCCTTCCCTTTCATGACATTGTGGGGCTCCCCAGGGAGGTCCCTCAACTCCCAGTGCTGTCTGCAGTCCCTGCCAAGAGCTCTGCAGAAAGTTCATCAACAACCTTTAGACCACAGATTTGCTTGTGATGAAAGAGATAAAAAGCCATGTAGAGACCATCTTCCAAAAGGGAGATGTTTCATTACCTTCATTACCCTTCTCCCATGACTCTTAACCACATTTTTTTTTTTCACAACTGCTTTTTTGTTTGTTTTGCTCTTAACTCTGCAGTGGGAAACTCACAGGAAAAATGCAAATAAAACCAAAATATTTGCAGTTGGAAATGCTCTACTTACTGATGGGCTGCTTTGCTCTCTAGTCTACAGTTCTCATGTCTTTTGTGGTTCTCATGTCTTCAGTGTTTAAGAACCTCAAGCGAATTTATTAATTTATCTGTGTACTGATCTCTCTGTTCCCTTGTTTCAATGAGCCGCAGTTGACACAGTCAAATGGAGGCAAGTGTTTATATAAATAGCTCTGTGCCTCCGTGGTTGTGAGATGGGACGAGTGCCAGCGCTGCTCTAACGTGGGACAGTGCAGTGGCCAGGCTGCTCAGGCTCATTTGCAGCTGCCTCCCAGCTGATGGAAGGAGCGGCTCCTGGAGAGCCTCCAGCCCTGCCTCTGTCGCCTCGCTGGCATCAGAGCCGCTCTGCTCCTCAGCCACGGGGCAGCCCCGACAGAGCCAGCCCAAACGGGCCATGGCATTAGGCTTCACTGTGCTGGTACTTGCAAGATTTGCCTCCTCTTCTCTAATATCCCATATAGATGTCTGCTGTGCAGTCTGGACTCTTGTTTTTACAGCTGTTTTCTATGAATTTTCTCAGGGTTTTATTGATGGGTCATTTTTGTTTGTTATCTGAGCCTCAATTTGGCTATAATATGATGATAGGAGTAACTTTCTGTGAAAACTGTGATGTGCATTTGCTTGGAACCTGATCCCTGTTGATCAGACACTAAAACTAAAAACTTCAGGACCCTTCCCTACAACTAAGAACTGCTTATATTTCAAATCCAACATACAAGCAGTTTTTTCTAAAACTGTTAACTACTGAGTACTGTTGCTTTCTTTTGCTCCTTGAATTGAAAAGTCCTGTTGTTCAAGTGACTGTGTTTTACTATTTGTAATATATATATAATACCAATGACTCTGATCGATTAAGGATATAGACACTTTAGGATTGCCAAGATCTTTCATACATAATGGCACAATCAGAGAATGCTGCTATTGTTTCTTTATCTCTGTACTTCATCTGCTGATTTAACACAGTCTACATTTGCTAATAAAGAATTTAGTTTATATTACTTTCCATCTGAGATAGCATGGTGACTTCTAATATATGTTTTCAGGTTGCTTTGTTCTCTGTTGTTCAAATCCAAAATATGCCGTATGTTTCTTGGTACAGAATTATACTGTGATAGAGGCAGTACTTTCCCCCCCCAAAGTAATTTCTGAAATTTATTAATCTTTTTTGAGGGTTATTCTCAACCTTCAGCGTTCTAGTGAAAATTTATTGCACAGTTCATTCAGGCAACCTGATTATGCTTTAAAGATGCCATGATTGTCATCATAATACATTAGCTTTTAGTAGTTTTTTGGTTGGTTGGTTTTGTTGTTTTGGTTTTGTTTGTTTGTTTTTAATTCAGTCACATTTCTTATAATACCCCTGGCGACATACTTATTCTATAAAAGATAAGAAAATCACACAAGAACATAGAGCATTGCAAAGTATAAGGAAATGTTGGTGCTATTTTTTTGTTTGTTTGTTTTTCTCTTGGGATGCTGAATACATTTGGGAAGTAAAAGCAAGAATACATAGTCTCTTTTTCTAACTTTACCTTTTTTCTGTTGAAAGAGTTTGTGAGTTTGTATCTTCCCCTCTGAACAGCTGCACAGGTATCACATTAAATCTGTTAAATTCACCTGTGGATTTAATTGTGAAAGACTTTCTTTTTGGATGTGGGGAGTATCACCTGATGGAGGAAAGGTACATGTATCTTTATGTACATCTACGTATGTTATACATAATAGAAAACATCATACAACTTCAGACAGCTGATGTCTGGCCTAGATGAGACTTCATAGGGCTATTTGAACTACGGTGTAGTCACACCTGGAAGAATCCCTGGAAAAAATCTCTGCCCCGTTTGGTGAGCGTTGAAGTCCTGCAGTGAAACAATGAAACTGGATGAGGGCTTGGTGTACTGAAAAGGGGTGTGTTTGAACAGCTGATTCTTCTGAGCCTTTTACCTTGAATTGAATGGATTTTTAATAACTCTAAAAGAGCAAGACAGTGGACTTAGAAGACAAATCTGAATGTGACTGAAGATGATGTTTCTGCTGAAAAGACTCAGAGTTTCATACACCAGAACTCATTCAAATTCCTTCTTAGTATGGAGTATTTCACCTTTTTTCTTTTTCCTATTAGAAGAAGAAAGGAAATATCAGTGAGCTGTGTGCCATGTTAGTATCTTAGGATTCTGGAGAATCAAGGACATCAGAGCAATTTTTGATTTATGCTGCCTTGTGTTGATCCTCCACAGTTCATTTCCTAGCAGCCAGAGTACAGAAGGTGGCTAAAGCTATGGCTGGAAGTGGAAGCATCAGAAGACAGGCTCTGTGCTTCTGGAAGATGTTTTAGTCAGAGCAGCTCAACACCGACATGTCCATCCATGCTGCATCTCTCCAGTGTCAGGAGGGGGAGGCAAGGCAGCCAACCACACAAATCCAGAACTGAGACTTCTGCATTTTGGCTCCATTCTCTGCTTTCTGGTGACTGACAAAAGCTCTGTAATTTCTTATTCCAGCTATAGGCATTCAGGGATGGATGTCTGGAATCTTGTACTAAGTGGACTGGAAACCCCTTAGTTTGAGGTTAACATGCACAAAACTGACTTGTTTCTTCCTGCAAGCCATTACTTGCCCTGTTGGCAGGGCACAGAGGAAAGCTAGCCATGCTCTTGCTGCCACTTCTCTACTTGGTGGTGAACAGAACTTAAGAATGTGTCAATTTGGGGAGAAAAGAAATACTACCTAAAGCAGTATCCCCCCAATGATCAGAATTTTCTAACCAAATCAACTGTCTGGTCTCAAAATCTTGGACACAGTTTTTAGGGAGGTGTTATGTAGCTCCTTTAGGATCACTGAATAAAATACATTTCTGACACCGCTCATATGAGGAAAGGCTGAGAGAATTGGGATTGTTCAGCCTGGAGAGCAGAAGGCTCCAGGGAGATCTTTTAACAGCCTTACGGTACCTAAAGGGGCCTGCAAGAAAGCTGGAGAGGCTTTTTACAAGGGCATGGAGTATCAGAGTAAGGGATTACAGCTTTAAACTGAACGAGGGTCAATTCAGATTAGATATCAGGAAGGGGTTTTTTTACAATGAGGGTGGTGAGACATTGGCAGCGGGTGCCCAGAGAAGCTGTGGCTGCCTCATCCCTGGAAGTGTTCAAGGCCAGGCTGGATGGGAGTCTGAGCAACCTGGTCTAGAGAAAGGTCTCCATGGCAGGGGGGTTGAACTACATGACCTTTAAAAAGTCCCTTCCAAACCAAATCATTCTGAGATTCTAATCTCTTTTAAAATATATATTTTAAAAGCCCTTAACCATAGAATTTATTTTAGAAGCATTTTCCAAGCAAAAATCTCTATGTACCTAGCTGCTGTTATTTTTGCTAAGCCACACAATTTAATATTTCATTCTTAGTTAATATACTAGAAAAATATTTACTTGGAGACATGATTCGTTCTGACTGATGGGATCAAGCTAATTCAGACCGAAGCTGAATGAATAAATAAATTTAAAATTTGTTTGGGGTTTGACTTGGGTTTTGTTTGTCTGTTTGTTGGTTGGGTTTTTTAGAATGGTGAAATTAAGAGCAGGTAGAAACTAAGATAAGGCAGAAGTGAATCTAAGATGACCTATCTGACTAGCACTCCTCTCGCTAGCTAGTGGCCTGAAAAATATTGCAGTGAATCACATCCTTACTGTCTGAGCACTCCTTTGTAGCTAATTAAATGAGAGATGATCATCAGCATCAGGACTTTGAATCCTTGATGTTGCATCAATAAGTGTTTTATCAGCTCTATCATTATATTAATTTTGAAATATTCAAGTACCTTCATGAAAATGAAAGAATATCAACATTTTTATCCACTAAGGTGTCAGCCTGACATTTTTGCTGTCATGCACTGTGGAAAAAATCGAAGTTTGCCTTTCCCGAGTGATCTGCCCAGATTTGCAGGTCCTGGAGGTGCTCAGAACTGCCAGCCCACAACAGCCTGAAAAGAATGAGCTGGTGGCAGCTCTTGGTGGTGATTTCTTTTTTTCTTGGTAGCCCAAGGCAATCTCCTAGAGATTGGGGTTTTTTAAGGCTGTCAAAAACTGGCTTCCTCAACAGCAGTGTGACAAGCCATGGAGGAACCAGCTGAAGAAGCAGCCTGGGATCAGACGGTAGCCCACAGCACCCATTCCTGGCTCCCCGGGAATCTGCCTCCAACTCCAGCCAGCAGTTTAGAATGAAAAGTGGCTTTTATTGTAGTATTTTGAGTTATTCCTAGCAACAAGCTTTCAGCCTGGAAGTCATAAATGCCTGTTTTGTTTTTCCTTTGCTGACTGAAAAGAAAGCTTCATATTTTTCCCCTGAAAACTCTCCGGAAAATTCCTGCTTTAAAATGAGATGGGTGTAAAGCATGTGTGCAGACTGTGGGGACATCTGCTGGGATGCTGGAAAATGGCTGACTGCAAAGTGTGTATTCATGGTGGAATGCTTTGAGCAGGAATATGCCAAAAATTATTGAGGCTGAGAATTTCACACTCTATCTACAAAGGAAACCAATTGCCTGTATCTTAGTATTTCTGTGCTAATGGCTCTAGGAGAACACTTAAGACCTGCATAAGCCCATCCAGACATAAAAATCTGTAGAAGAGAAATCTCTGGAAATTCCTTGTAATCACAGATGAGCATAGAGAAGCTGGCATCCTGTGAGGCAGACCAGCTCTGTCAGCCCCGACCACATAACAGCCTTCTGTAGCTTCCAGTGGTACCCTTGGGATGGAAGTGCTTTCCTGGCAGCTGGACATGAAAAACAGCCTTTTCTTCTGCCCACCAGCTCTTGCAGTGGCTGTCCCAGGACCAGCAGAGGAGCTTTTGTGATGGGACTGGCACAGCCATACGTTGCCACATTGCAGAATTGGGGTCTGAAATGCTGCACCAACTTTCTTGGTTTTGTTACAATTGAGCAAACGTGCCATTAAAAAGCTAACCCTGACTTATATCCAATGGTATATGCAGGCCTAAATGGAACCAAAATGGTCAAATTCATAGACTTTGGTGGAATCATGGAATGAATTCTGTTCCAATACTCAGTATAGTCTTAATAGACTTGCTAAGATGAAGGAAACTTTCATCTTGTCAGTTGGAAAAGGTGTGGCTGGGGAACTGATACATACCTGTTCTTGCTATTTGGTCACAATTACACTTAGCATTCAATTTTCCTTGTGTACTTCTCTATATATATATGTTTAATCTGCTTCTTTCTGCTGAAATTGTAAGATGTCTGAGGGACTGGAACTGTCTTCTACTTTTGTGTTTGAAAAGTGCTTTTGCAGTGATGTTTTCTGCAGGCATGAGACTAAAATGAGGGATGGAGGTGCATACATCTAAACTCTGCTGCTGAAATTTTCAGATGCCTCTGTACTGACAGAGCTCTGCACATTGAGACAACTAATATAATTTTCACAAATCCTGGCCCCTTCTTGCCCTGCACTCCACATTACCTACACTGAGCTCAAATCCTCTTTGCAGCCCAGTCCATGTCCATGGTACTCTATAGCCCTTTCTCCTGCATCTGTTATATTCCATTCAGAAACCTTGTTGGGCATTGGCGGGTGGAAATTGCCGGTATCGATCAGGGCAAAAGTTGTTTCACAGCTAAGTCAATTTTGTTAATGTAAAAACAGTGCACCAGACATCTGGGTAGAATTATTTTTATTCCATCCTTAATAGTGAATGACTTAAATAATGTGAAGCAAAATACAGGCTCCCCCACAGTCTACATGCTCACCCCACAGAGTCTCTGTTCTTTCGAGACAAGAGCAAAACTGAAAAACCTGGCAGAAACAGTTTTTGTGTTGCTAAGTTATTAATCCATTCCCCGTCACCCTGGCACATCTGTACTGTTTGCTCTATAAATATATTTATGCTTTATCATTAGTAATTTTCAGCATTTGACTAAATGTTAACATATGAAACAGCTTTAAGAGTGCTTCAAACAAGAAATTAATGATGCTTTCATATAATTGTTAATCCAGTGGTGTTCTACAGTTGCTTTGAATTTAAAGTAAAATTACTGAATTCATCTACTGGTTGGAGCAATAGATTAGTCCTAAATTATCCTAAGCATGTTAGTTGTACACAGTGTAACTTTGTCTACTATGATAGATGCAAAAGTAAAAATGAAAATAGGACGTGTTAAACCGGATACTTTGTAGACTGATTATCCTACAATATTAAGTTGCATTAAACTCAAAATAAATACATTTTTCGTCCTGTTCCTTACTCAGGGCCGTGCCTCCTTAACGCCTGAGAAGCTGCGGTTTGCCCACGAACACGCTGAAATGAAGAATCTAGAAGATATTGTTAAAGATATAAAACCGTCCGTGCTAATAGGTGATTTCTTTGACTCTAAAGCAATGACCTTATTCTTTGTTGAATCAAAATGGGGATGTGGCTTTGTCTGAAGGCAGGATCGGGTTCCTCTGAACAGAGTTTACCTTTGTGTGTTTGTAGAAAACACTGGGTGCATAATGGACTCTATTAAGTGACTGAACAAACAGCAACTATCCAAGCATGCAACACTGCTTTCCCCCTGAGCCACCCGCTTAAAGGGGGAATAATCCGGGTTGATTTAAACATCTGATGGAGGACCTTACCACCTTCCTAAATTATTTCTGATTGAATGTGGATGGTGTAATACAAATAACCTCAAACTTAGTGAGAAAACTGAGCTAAGCACATACATACTGTGTGAATATGAGCGTGCTGTATCGGAGTCTTCCTTCCTATTTAGGACCTTAGCCAGCAGTCCTTTATGCAGACCAAAATGCAGATTTTACAAAGACTTTCTCCTTTGTAAAAGCTGCAGGACTGTGATCTCAGTAATGGATTGCTCAGCTTTCTGTAGTTTGGTTGTAGCATTTCAGTGACAGTTTCAGGAATGAACTGCAAGTACTCAAATTATATTTTTTTAATACATATATCTTATACTTAAAGATTATCTGGCTAGTAAAAGCACTCATCAGATGCTAGAAAAACTGAAATGGCACAGTGAAAATTATCCTACATTTTAAGAGCCATTTTATGGCTATGCCTAGACTACATGGTCCTTTTGACAATGATTGTGAATGAGGTAAACGAAGTTTATCTTTTCCTATGCTACAGGAAGATACAATTGTAAGACAAAGACCAAGTGGTCTTGAAATTTAATTAGTGGAATACAAGGCTGAGAAAGCTGAAAGAGCTGAAGAATAGGTTGAATGATCTGTGATGATTTGTATAGATAAAGATGTGTGGATGCTTAGGGAAAATTTGCTGTTATGAAACACAGATGTTTGCTGTGTGTCATTTTTATACATAAAACTATGTGACTCTCCCTCAAGGTCGCTTTCTTTTACCAGTTCTGTATAATGAAGGCTCCATCAGAAACAGCAATGGAAACTAGTATTGGGGATTTTTGGTTTGGGTGACTGGCCATTCAGTGTCTTCCTTGGGGCAGCAGGAGCATTTTGTTTTAACTTTTATCTGAAGATAGTTGTCATTTTTAATATTGGCTGTACAGAAGCAGTTTTAGAAGACATCAAACATTTGGCAAGTGAAGATTTAATCCAAAACCAAGGTGTATTAACAGGGTCTTATACAAGAAGGTCAAAATCATGACTGCCATAACTGTTCATCAAACATAGAGCAACCCAACTGGTGTAGCAGAGCTTTTGCATCTAAGCATTCTTGTCCTTTCATAGAAGGTGAAGTACAGAGAGCTCAGAGTTGCAAAAACAGTACTATGAGACAGATGATACCATACTTCACATGGAATCAGCCAGAAAATACTCTGAGATGCCTTAAAGAAATGTTAGTCCTGAAGCATGACCTTCTAGCCAGCTCTGTGAAGCGAGGGCCCCTCTCACATCCCTCCAAGGACCTTGTGCTTTCCTCAGGCACACACCAAGCTGTCCTTTCAGACTGGGCAATGTCAGGATCCTCATTTGAGCATGAGTGCCTAGAGGTTACAGTACTGACCCAAGTTCCAGACTCTCCTCTCCCAGCCCAGGTTTTAATCAATTTCCACTCCCCAAGAGAGGGAAAATCAGTTCTTTTTCTTGGTTTTGAGACTCAGATGCTGTGTGGAAAGCAGAATGGGGTGTCAGGCACTGGGAGCTCTAAGCAAGGAGACTACCTTGTCTCCAAGGCAGATGAGAGGGGCCTCCTGGAAAACAAAAATGCTTCATTTTATTCCAAGATCTTGCTTTTCACTGAAGGTGTGGGGAGGAAGGACCTTACCCTTAGATTCTCAGCTCTTGTAGATTAGTCAGAAGTATGGGTATAACTTGCATCTCAAAAATATCTCACACCCCTCTTTTCGGTTAAGTGTGTGAGGTTCAAGGTGTAATACTGGCTGCATGTCTGCAATGCAGCAAAATGCAACCTAAGTTAGATGCTTTCATGCTGCAAGGCTGGCATTCGGTTCTGTGAAAGGCATTTGTAAGTGTGGACAGAATGGGGAACAGAAGAGTGTCTCTGGTGGGATGAAAAGGGATGGATTTTAAAAAAGTTGTTGCTGTAAGGGAAGGCTTAGACTCCAAATTGGGATTATTCATCAGTTTAGCTGTAGAAAGCAGACATTTTACTTGTCATGTCAGAAAAGACTGACACACTGGATTAGGAAGAAACTATCCAGTCTTTTGCATAAGACTTCAGGAGTCAGAGTTGCATCTCTCTGTTCCTTAGTGAACTTACCTGCAGTCTGGGAGACACATTTCTATTTTACATAAAGGGCCTCAGAAAAGTGAAAGGAAAAATTCACCAAATCATAGAGGGGTGAATAGGTTCTGCCTTATGTTAGGGATAATACTGAAGTTTCACTGTTGCAAAATCTTTTATACAAAACTTTATTTTAAGCACATGTTAGGAAAAAGATTGAGCTTAATTTTAAAGTGGGAGATAGGCAGTAAAAAGAGCTCTGTTCCTTTACAAGAACCTTGAACTGATTTCATTTGCCTACTGTTGTTTTTCTTCTTTAGGAGTTGCTGCAGTTGGTGGTGCTTTTACTAAACAAATTCTTCAGGATATGGCTGCTTTAAACAAACGTCCTATAATTTTTGCCCTCAGCAATCCTACCAGCAAAGCAGAATGCACTGCTGAGCAGTGCTACAAATATACAGAGGTAACCAAAGACTAACATCTCTCCTGTATACATTGTGAAAAGTAAATCTGAAATTAAATTTTAAGTGGGAGCAGTCAGGTGTAGTAGCAAGTACTATTCATGTCTCTGTGCCCAGATAAAGTAAGCTAAATTAAGTAACAGGTTTTTCAGATTTTTATTGAGACAATTGCACTGAATTCACTACATGCCTGAACACTCATGAAAACATTTAATAGCTTTTATTGGTGTCAGGCAAGACTCATAACCTTTATTATAACTGAAGCATCAGTAGCCATCAATCATTAAAGCCTTTTGCCTGTTCTTGAACTGTATCACTTCATGTATTATATACACACAGCAGCATGCTTTTCATTTGAGATTTTATAAATACTCTGCAGGGTAAGAAAATCCTTCAATACATGAAACAAAATCTTTAAAATCATTCTTTGTTAAGAGCTGGGGTAATTGACTCCTCTTACAAAGATTTCTATTATAGAAACATAGGTGAAAATTAAGAGAACCATGCTTGCTTATTTATTATTGTATTACAGAAATGCTAACAATCATTATCCTGTAATTCAGCCTAGAATTTGAAGTGTATGAGTACTTGACTTGTATGTGTTTCTTAGTGAACTGTGTTTGAATTTTTTGTCAAATGCAGGGCAGTTTGAGTGACAGTTTCACAGTGTTTAAAAGACAAATTTAGCATGTCCATTCCCCAGAGCACAGATGGAATTACAGCACAGTGCAGGTGCCAGGGAAGCAGCTGACATGAGGGGTTGGTTATAGTGGTAACCACATCTGGTGAACAGAGCAAAAGACACACTGGAGTATTTGATCTGTCACCAAAGTGTATAATAAGCTGGCCATGATAATAGTGCATGACACCAAACCAAACAGAATATTCTTCTGAAGAGCTGGATAGAACAGTGGTATATTTTAAAATGCATGTCTCCAGTTCTCTAAAACAGGCATAGGTATTTTGATATAAAGTGCCTCTGAAGTATTTAATGGTGACATTTATCACTTTAGCAGTGCTAGCATAAATAAAGGTTGGCTTTTCTTCCCCATCTAAATTCACTGCTTAAATTTGAGGGTGCTCCCTCCCCAGAGAGGCAAGAACCAGGGCCCTTTGGCCTGTGGACACAGGGCTTGTGCAGTGGCACTCCACTCCTCAGTCTGGACAGTAGAAATCACTTCTCCCTGTGTATCAGGAATGATCTGGGGAGAGCCAGTAGTGCTGTGGGTGAGTCACCTCTGAGGTGCCACCTCTGAACAGCACTTGATGGTGCTGCCACTGGGGTGTTCCCTGTCCCAGGGGAACTGTGCTGCTCCATCAGACTCACATCCCTGACAGCCCATCTCTCACAGCTCACGTGGCATCACAGCTCTGAACGTGCAGGCCACCAAATGACACCAGCCCTAATATTCCTCTTACCTAATGTCAACCCACTAGCAACATGAGCCCTGTTGCCACCTCTGGGCCACTCCACAGGCTTCTGTCCCTCTCTGTGCCAGTATGTGGGCCTGTGTTTGGATCCTGGAAAGAGATGCAGAGATCCCACATGAGCTACAACATAAACTGGAGTTTTCCTCAGGACAAGTGTTATGGTGTAACTTGTACCCCTACAGCTAAATTCTTTAATTCCCCCAGCCAGGCTGGCTCTTCCATACTGTCCATCTGCACCAGTCTGGGCATGGTGCCTGGGCCCTGTTAGCCACAGCCCTACTGGGCATTACCCAAAAATCTGCTGGGAGGCATTCTCATGGTTTATCAGTACTGGCCAGTGCTTCACTTGATGCCCTCACCCTGCTCAGTATATTACTAGTTGGGGGCAGAGGGGTTCCCATGCTAACACGTGCTGCAGGTGCTGTGGGATGATGTTCCTGGGACAGAGCTTGGCCCTCTGTTTTTCTGTTGAGCTGTGGAGTGGGCCCAAGGGCCTGAAATGGGGAACTGGGAAGATCAGAGAGCTCTGCCTGTCCACAGCTCCTCAGAAATTGGCCCATCCAAAAATGCAACACTTAGTTGCCTTAGTGTTATTTTTGTGGATGATTTGCTGTTGGGAAAAAAAAATCCAGTAGCTTCACCCGTTGCTACCATGGCTGTATTGTCCAGTGTGGGTTTTACAGCTCCATATGTACCTGCATTCACCTGCTTCCCATGTACCCTTCACAAAGTGAATAATGAGTGCTGCCTTTCAGTTTCTCCCCTTCTAAGTTGTATGGACAGCTCTTACCTGCATAAGGCAGCCGTGGCTCTCTGACATCAGACATTCAGAGAACCATCAGTCATCTCTGGGATCAGCATCCTGCTGTTTTTGAGATGTGTTCAGTCAAATTGCTCTAACACCCTCAGAAAAGATACTGAATACGTGGTGGATATTTAGAAGGATGTGTGAAACATTTCAACAGCAATCTCTCAACTAACCTACTCTTTTTGGCTTTCTTGTTACAATTTAGGGACGTGGCATTTTTGCCAGTGGAAGTCCTTTTGATCCTGTCACTCTTCCAAGTGGACAAACTCTTTATCCTGGACAGGGTAACAATTCCTACGTGTTCCCAGGAGTTGCCCTTGGTGTTATTTCATGTGGACTGAGACATATCGATGAGGATGTTTTCCTAACAACTGCTGAGGTACTGTATTTTTTATTCAAAATTATTTGAATTCCTTTATTTAGTAACTTATTATTAATGAGCAGTTAAACAGAAACAGCTAAATTTTATCTTTAAAATTGGAAAAGTACTGCTTCCTGTGTAAGGCCTTTTTATGCAAAGTGTGTTGTTTTTTGTAAGTTCTATTTGAATAAGTTATTTTTTAAAAGTTAGTATTTGGCCTAAGGTCACCTGAAATAAACTTCACTTTCTGTTGGGAAGAAAAAAAGGGAAAGACTTCGGTACTGTATTATCACAGGTAAATGCACATATGTACAGTTTGCATGCACAGGCACATAGGTTTGATTTTAGATTGAAAGGAATTATTACTATCAATGTTAGTAGCTTTGGGGTGACTTCTGTGTGTTTTGCTTACAAAAATAGATTGTATTTCTTTTTTTTTTTTTTNTCACATTATTTTTTGTGGGCCTCTCTTGTCAACAGGTGGAAGTGCTGCATTGATTTGCGGTTCCTTGTACCACAGTTCTACATAAATGCCATGTTATTCTTCCCATTTTCTTTCCTATCCTTTTCTCCATTGGTTCTTTTCTTCAGGCAGTTTTTAATGATCTTTGATCTAATGTTATCCAACATGTTCTCCCTCCTCCTTTATCTCCACTCAGTGGGCAAGAGATGAACAGAAAGCAAACACTTTTGGTTCTGGGAGCCATTCACCACCTGCTTCCAGTGATGGTTCCAAATCTCACATCCACTGTCTTACATTATGATATCATAAGTGCACAAGATTGTATCTTTAACACATATGGGAGAAGAATCTGGCCTTTATTATTGTAGAATCTCTTATTCAAACAAAATAAGTTGGCATCAGGGATTGAAATTAAATGCTTAGCACATTTTATTTTTTTACAAAAAATCACCCCAAACAGTAAGTCAGCCTTTCTGCAGCTGTTTCTCACTTAAGAAAATATGAAGTTTCTGTGGCTTTCTGAGTCCAGTGTCTTTGTTCCTCATCTACTGCAGTGTCATTGCACCCTTACCACTCCTGCCGCTGACTCACTCTTTCTTCTCTTTCTGCATTCTCCTGGAGTTCCTGTCTCCTCCATTGCTTCTGTTGGTTCTGCTCTAGGCTGGTACCAAGATCAGCATAATGAGCCTCGCAGGACTCAGCTGCTTTCTGTCCAGAGTGATTGGGGTTATCCCTGTATAAGCTCCTGGCTACTCAGCCCCCAGGAATGCATTCCCAAGCTCATCCTGCTCAGGAAGAGCCCAGGTTCTGGTACTAGAAAGCCCTGGGCAGTGCATGTTGGTCTGACCTTGTCCAAGCCAAGTAATTAAAAGTCTAATGCTTTGGGTTTTTTGAAGGGTATGTAAATAAGGAAGAAGGGTACCTCCAGTATCCCATGTTAACTGTAACTGACCTAGGTTCACTTCAGTGGGAATTCCTCCCAGTCTGGTTCATACCAGTTACAGTCCACAGAACTTCATCAGTGTGCAGTGTCCTAGTCTTCAGAGAAGCTGTGTCAGCACACTTGGGAATACTTGGGTAGTGTAGGTAGCACAAAGAGGAGGGTTCAAAGCCATGAAATTAGAACATGAGAATTATGTGACAATGGAAAAGGAAAAAAAGCTGCACCAATTAGCAGATGTGTGGATGCCTGACTCAACTCCTGCAGGGCTGACTCTACTCCCCCTAAGGGATATTGCATTTCAGATTCTTGTTCCTTTCATGGATTAAAGGGAATAAAATGGTTCTTGGTTATCACTCAAAGGCAACTGATAGGCAGTGTGATCCCATGACAGGCAGTATGTCACATAAAGCTTTGTTAAAGGGTGGGCACTCACACACTACCCTTGCTGGATTTTGAAAGGTTTTTTAAGGTGCATACTTATGGCATCTTTAAAAAAGTTTGCCAGCGCCCTGCCCTCTGTAAGAAAGACATTCACAATTTCCATATTTAAAATTAGTAAAAAGCCCAGACTGTCTCCACTGGCTTTAACCATCTTAGAAGGGCAGGGATCCATCTCCTAAGTCTTTGGATAATTATATCTTCCCTTTAAATCCTCCCCTGTAATTTCAGTTGGATACGGTGATCTTTGCTTCCCAGTCTAAACTGCTGTGTTGCACAGTTGCCTTACTTCATTGTAGAAGTTGCTTCAATTTTGTTTGTGTGAAATGGTTCTATATATAGGGTGCTGATGGGTGAAAGGTGGCACCTATGTGGATTGAACTGCGTTTCAAGTGAGAAAAAAATCTGTTCTGAACAAAGAAATGTAACAGGGAAGTACAACAGTGTCCTAAATGGCGTGAAAGCTTTTAAATTCTTTCTTGAGGCAGAGGTTCTCTCCTGACTCTTCTGTTTGGTAAAGGTTTTGCTACACTACTGCCTTCTTCTAGTGAAATCCCTAGAGAAGGTTGAAATGTAAAAATGTATTTTTCATCTTGCATAGAAGGTCTGTGTTGGTGGAAGGTCCCTGGACAGCCACTTGCCTTACAGCTCAGAACTCAGGGCTTTCCATGTGGTGCCCTTATGCATGTGAGAGGCAGCGAGTGGCTGGGCTTGGGTTACTGAGCACGGCAACGCTCACGGATGGCAGAGGAGTCTTTGCCAGAAGAGGTGTCAGGGCGGGTGTGAAGGCTGGGAGGGCTGTGTAGGCCCTTAGCTAAAATTACAGTACAAAGCAAAGGCAAAAGTGCTTTTTTTTGGTTTGTTTTCTTGGCTTTTTTAATGGAAGGATAAAATCAGAATAGTTTCATGTGGGTTTTAGAATAATGCTTAGTATTCTTCATTTGAAATGGAAGCATCCATGATGCTGCAAAATTTAAAGCACCAAACCTTCTTAGATTGTAGCTTACTGAAAAAAAAGAAGTGATAAAAAGTAGGCAGCCCAGGCTGCATGCCTGCCCTTCCTGTCTTCTTGCTTTGCCAACTCTCCAATTAAATATGATAGAAGTTACAAATAGCTTATTGTAACTACAACAGATTTTACTTTCAATGTTCTTTTCTTTCTGCCAAGTAAAATAGAATGTAACTTTGATTCTGGATGATAAATCTAAGATGCTGTAATACCTCTTAATTGCAGGCAATTGCTCTGTGATGACAAGGGATGTTACCTGTTCTTCTAAGTCCTACCAAACACAAGAGACAGAGAATTGTGAACTAATGAAATATCCTTGGCATGCGTGACTTACAGTTCAGTTATTCCAGAAATAATCCTTTTCATTATAATAATCTTTTCATTATAAAGAATATGTCCTCCAAACCCCAAGATGCTCCCACTTGCTTTATGCCATCTTTGTCTTGGTTGCCTTTCACTTAGGTTCTGCAATAAGGCTTAGCTGATTTTTCTAAGCTCAGTATCTTCCTGTGAAAGTAATCACTAGCAGAAGCTGAGGAAAAGAGGATAAATAAGGGAGAAATACAGAGTGATCCTTCTGCTGAAATGGCTTCTCAGTTTCTGGCAGCCTGTACTGTATGGCCTTCCTGTACAAGATATTTTATCCCTGTATGGATTTCTCATTCATAACTGAGCCTAGTGGCTTTCTAAACATGTTTATACATTCAAATGTCTTTTGGCAATTAGTGTCACAATTATGAGTTCTGTGGTAAAAGAAACTCTCCTCTTACGATTTTTTGCTGCCTGATGATTTGGTTTCCCTACAGCACCAGGAGAAATGTTCACCTTCAGTTGTCTTTTGCATTTTCTTTCAGTCTTCCATTTTTTGTCTCCTTGTACAAAAAATAACCTTTTGATCATCCTTGTTATTCTTTATCCCCCTCATGATTCTATTCCATTCTTGTTTGGAGTATGTGGAGCAAACCCACACCCTGCTCAAAGCAGCGTTACATTGTGGATTCATATATTGGTTCAGTTACATTTTCTATGTTGCCTCTTACTTTCTCAATAATTCCAAATGTTGATTCATCATTTTTTCTCCTGTCATTGAGCTGATGTTCTCAAGGAGTGTTTTTCAAAGATCACATGAAGGTCCCTTTGAAAAATGCTTGTTTCTGTTTTGTTGCATAGTTTTTAATGATGTTACAGGATTATGTCAGAAGGAACAGCATGGCATCTCTACAGCTGAGCTTGCTACCTGTCCCACTCTGAGCACTGCCCAAATATTTTGTGTCTTACTTTCTATCAACCCTGTCACAAAAAGAGTTACTCTACTCCCGAACCATTTTTCTTCAGTGATGCATTACACTAACAGCAGCTTGCTGTTATTTCTTCAGATTTCATCTTTCCTGCAGGGCCGTGTTGAGCTGTTAACATCAGAGATCTCATGCTGTAAGCTCCTCTTTACACATTCAGATGCACATCAAAGGGCTGCGTACCATTTTGAAATAACCCAGTTACTATTATGGAGAGCAGTAACCAGATTTCATGTTCTCTTAGCTCCCCCTAGAGGGTTTTTCTCTGCTGAATTTCTCAGTATCAGATTTAAATGTAAACAAATAATTTTCCTTTACTTGTTATACTCAAGAGTATAATCTCCTATTACTCTTCTGGATTGCCTTTTTACTCCAAATGGAAAAACTTACCACACCTACCAACGTGCAGGTTAGATTGCACAAGAGGACATTTGGTTCTCTTTGAACCTGGAGTTACTTTAGTTCAAACTGTTTACCTACTTCTCCCAGAACAGATGCATTGATGATATCCAGGCATCTGTTCTGATGCCATTCTAGTTGTTTCCAAGTAATGTATAGAAGGTCCTATTTCCCATATGCAACAGGAACTGTTGGAAGCACTTTGCTCAGTTTCAAGTATCTTCATAATAAGTTCCCTCATAAGTGCACTTCTTGCTTTCTCTTTGGACCATGTTATCAGTTACATTTCTCAGTGTTTCCTGGACTTGCCTGGTGTTTTCAGAACCTCTTGGTGGGTCATACATCTTGCCACCAGATGCTATCCAAACCAGAGTTTTTCTTCCATCCACATCTGGATTACCCTGAAAGGCTATTTTCTATTTCAAGTCCCCAGATGACATGTAGATTTTTTGCTAATGATAGCATAAATATCATTAGACCCAAAGGCAGCCCCAGGGCCCTCAGCTTCTTGAAAGGTCTCTGTTGCAGGAATAGAGGAAGTTCATGAAGTGAGCCCATAAGCAGACAGTGCAAGCAGTGTCTCCTCACTCTGCACAGAATGTCCTCACACCCTGTGGTAACAGCAGGTTTGTCATATGGCCAAGGAGTAAACAGCAAAAAAGCAACTTCTCCAGCTTGCTGTGCTTTCCTGATCTGTCACTGCTGGCAATGGCAACAAAATGTTTCCAGTTTTGCTAGGAAGACCAAGCAAGCATATTCAGGCCATAGAGGAGATGGTGCTCTCAGATGTGCATCAGAACCCCTGCACTGTTCCTTGTTTCCCCTGGTCAGTCTAGTGAAAAATCAAGCAAAGAGCAAAGTAATTTCTTTAGTTACTTGATATGGTTGAGATGACAGATTCACTTCAGCCTTCAAGTATAGTGGACAGACTATTCTAACAGCGTGTTTTTTCCATCCCAGCAAGCCAGAATTTAGCATTAGACCTTCTATTTTGAAACCTAACTGCAACCAGCAGGGCTTTAAAAGGGCCTAAATAATCTTATTTTCCCTTGTTCTGTGGCTGGCCATACCTACTTTTATGATCTTGTACAGGCTAGATGTGTGAGCTGGACACACAGCAAACCTACTCAGACACCAGTAATTTCATTCAGAGCATTTTACATTAAAGGTTCCAGCTGTTCACTGCACAGGTTGACTTGACAACTGTCAGAATAACAGGTGGTTTGAATTTTAGAAGTCTTTGACCCAATTACAATTGTTGGCTTATTGGCTGGAATTTATATCTCACAATGAACTATTTACTAGTTTATGTGTGTCCTGGATTTACTCAAAACTTGAGTAAGTCTTATTGTCTGAGTGAGAAAAGGGTATAACTCCTCAAACTTCTAGTTCCTGTGTACATACTCCTAATGACAAGGCTGGTTCTAAAAAACACTGCCTAGGTTGATTAAGCAGTATCTGTGTGATTTGCCAAAGCAGAAACATTTTTTTTGCTTAAGACTAGATCACTGTCTTAGAAAGCTAGAGCTGCATTTGCATGCCAAGTTAAAAATGTCTGCTTGATTTCTAGGTTATAGCTCAGCAAGTTTCAGAGGAGAATCTACAGGAAGGTCGTCTCTATCCTCCATTAGTCACTATTCAGGATGTGTCACTGAAAATTGCTGTGAGGGTAAGTCATTTCAGTCTTTTGTGGCTTCTTCCCACACTCTACATAACTGAGCATTTGATTTGGTCAACTAACACACCTTCACACAAGTTGAAGTTGGTTTATGTCAATCAATATTGCACATGTAGCAGTTTCAGAATTAAATTTAAATACATAAATGTAAATGTAATCCCAAATACAAGGGGAGTTATGGAATTACAGCAAGTGTTTATGTCTGTAGAGCCCAGACTGTGCTGTTCACCACTCAGGAGCAGTTCCCAGGCCCCAGTTGGCACAGCTGGAGGCTTTTGGCCCTTCATGGTTATCAGTTGTCTATCGAGAGAGTAAATGTCCGTCTGTGTCCAGGCACTGTTCCCTCTTGTTCCAGTTGCTACTCTGGCCTATCAAAATAATTAACTACAGGGGATGCTTTTTGTTTATGCCTCAGGTTTGGGTCAGCAGATAATTGGTTGGTTGTTTTTTACCGGAAAATACAGAGCTGATGAGGATGGATTTTCAGAAACTGACCTAAATCTGCAGTTTTCCAAGAAATTTGGCTGTCCTGGAGAGAAGAGGAAGCTTTCAAATAATGCCTTTATCTCAGTTCCTCCCTAATTCTATTTTTAGGGAGGGGTTTCAACGTTTTAGGAGGTTATTTTGCTGGTCTTCTGTGACGTTTTTTTCTCTAATTCGTGTGGTCACCTGACTGTGAATAATTCCACTTACTCCATATTCTTTTGAAAGAATAACAAGAAGCCCTCATGCATGAGACAGTTTTTCTAGCTTCATTCATTTTGCATATTTAAGGAAAAAAATCCTTCTTAAAATTCATGTCATCTTAGACCTGTAAAAACTCTGTTCTGTAGATGCCAAAATGTTACCTGGATTCCTCAAGCAAAATCAAACTGGCTGTGTGTTTGGCAGACACACAGTGAGAGAAATTCCTCTTCTACTTGTGCATGTTATATAAAATACAAAAAAAAGGAAAATGCTACCCAGTGATTCTCTCTACCTGTTCTCTGTTGAAACTGTATTCCTGCAAATCCTTACTTGGGTTCATACAGCCCAAGAGGTTTAGCAATGGTCTCTGCCTTCTGCAGGAGAGTAACACTATCAAAATATTTTGGAATACCAAATGCTGGGTATAAATTCAGACCTTATTCAACCGTGATGATTACGTGCACAGACCTCAAGATAAGCCCTTACATAAACACCGAAAGTGCTTCTCAGTCAAATCGAGCTGGGGTTCCAATTAATCCTAGAAAAGAAATCTAAATACAGTGACTTTGGGTATCAGCTTCTTGCCAAACTAAAACATTTATGTTTTAAAGAGAGCTAAGGGGAGCAGGAAGAGGGCTATCTCCCTTTTATTCAAAGGAAGAGCATTAGTCTGTTTGCCAAATACAGTTGCAAGCAGATCTCTCCAAAAAGTGCTGCTGCATAAAACGAGTCTGCCAGATTCCTTGTTTCGTAGATGAAACGTCCAGTCTAAAGATATGTTTCTCGTGTAGGTGTTCTTCAGATGAGAAAGGCTACTTTGATGTGCTGAGTGGGCTCCAACCCCTTCTAAACTCAAATTTAACTTAATTGCACCTGTACTTTTGATGCATAATTGATTCGCTTAGGTGTGGTCTGGGTGAGAAAGGATCAAGCAAATATTTGTATTTCCCCCAGCCATCCCTGGAATTAAACCTGTGCACTGTGTAGGACTAATTTTTTTCTCATGAGTTTACTTTTTTGAAGTATATTATCAAACTATGGCAAATAATAAACTAATATTCAGGGAGCATGGAAGCTTTGAACAAATCACACTTTTCTTACAGTGCTTTGGAGAAGATGGTAGACCAGGGTAGTGTGATGATAGAAAAGCAGTAATTGTATCTCAGTGCCTGGAGCTTGTGCAATATTCTATCCACCACTGCACAGTAAAAGCTAAGATATTACTGGGCAAGGAGGGAGGAGCACTGGATTTCTAACAGTAAAGACATGTAATCCTGTTCAAAACTAGCATGAGTCAGACCCACTTAAATACAAACATCCTCCTGTTCTGAGCCTTATTTGCTGTGTATTAGCCCAGATCCAGTGTGAATGTAAGTGACTGTCGGTACACGGGAAGAGCAAGTCTCATGTTGATATTGACTAATTCCTACTTTTAAATCCTGTTAAACATACTCAACTAGTTCATGAGCGCTAATTGGGATTCTGCATCTTTGCAGATCGCAGAAGAAGCCTACAAGAATAACACTGCCTCCACCTACCCTCAGCCCAAGGACCTAGAAGCCTTCATCCGCTCTCAGGTTTACAGTACCGACTACAACAGCTTTGTGGCTGACTCCTACACCTGGCCTGAGGAAGCCATGAAAGTGAAACTGTAAATATTTAATGAAGAACAAACAAACCAGCAGCGGTTAAAAAGCATTAAACTATTAAGATCATCTCTGCCTAGAAAGCCTAAGAATAGCTAATTTTTTAAGATGCAGAAAACTTTTTCTAAATCATAGTATTTGGTTAGAAACTCAGATCACGAAATCATGAATTATACATCAGAAAATAAAAATTACTCTGAGAAATATATTTGCATTGTTTGGTTATTTTGATTGTTATTTGAGATACACTACAGTCTGACAGATCTTTTTGAAATAAGTGCTTGTATCTTGAGTTAAGAGTTTTGTCACAAACATTGAAGGGAACTTAAACAGACCAATTGTGCTCTGGTCAAATAAAAAATGCATATAATGACTGCTTAATCCACTACATGTCACAGTAATTTGTCAACCTATTATTTTAAAAAGCCCCAAACTTTAAACAACTTTAAGGTTAGAAACTGTAAGGTTCCAAAGAAAAACCCTATCAGTCACTCCCGTGTAATGAAAATTTTCTAACAAGAACTGAGCCTGCAGGGCCTCTTGTCGACATGAAATTAGAATATTTTAACGTTACTAACAACAGCATTTAACATTACGAACATTTAACATTAGCTATGCTAATATCCTGTAAATCATCACAGATTAATTCTCCCACCAAGGTGACTGCTATTCTGACATGCTGCAAATGTTTGACCTGACCTCCACGTTCTTGACAAAAATGGATATCAAAATGCTAGGAATAGGCTTTGAAGAATTATAAGTTGTTAAAAATTACCACTTCAAGAAAAATGTAATATATTTTCTGGATGGTTCTGGAAACATGGTGTACTTGAACTTTTTTTTCTCCTATTTCTTTCTAATCCCTGTTGTAGAGATTATCTCTAGAAAATAAAAAAATTACCTTTATTTGTCCAGCTCCTCAGTTCTATCATGGCTGCAGACTGCAGGTCCCGAATTCACAAAGAGGAGAGGCACTTTCTGCCTCATTGTGTAATGGGAAGCTGTAAACAATTTCTTCCTTGCTGTACTTTTGGCCAAAGTTATGATCACTCAAACACTACATTTACAACAGTGATGGAATGTACAATAATCATCATTCTGAGCAACCAGAAATACTGCTGTCCTTTGCATTTCAACCTATTGCTATTGTGAGAAGAGTATTAATAAACACTTCCTTGTGCTTTATTTGAAATAAAATAATATCTGTTATTTTTGTAGTCACCAACAGAGTGTACTGAAACACAGTCTTTAAACAGCTGGTGTTGAGTGGCCTGGGGTTTAGATTTGATCAGCCAGACCTCTGCAGCTCAGCAGTGTCTGCTGTTACCGCTCGGTGCCGATTTGCACGTTATGGACTCAGGCACAAACTGGAAGGCAGGGGGCTGGTGGTCCTTCAAGGCACAGCTGCTGGGGACTTGCCAGTAGCATCCTGCAACAACCTATTATACTGATGACCTTTGAATATGATCATCCGTTATAAACTGGAAAACTCACCATCTAAATATGCATTTGGCACACTACCCCATAGGAAAACGCTGCCTAATGAACCAGCAGTATCATTTCCTATTACAGGCTGATGGAAAATTGTCTCTCAATACTAATTTGACATAGAAAGGATTCTTAAACGTAGATGTATTTTTATGTAATATATAACATATAATATACATAGGATGTTTTATTCCTATTTTCTATATTTTACATGTATTTCCTCATGTAATGGAGGGGAAAAACAGAGGAAACAATAAATTTTATCTCATCTTACACATTGTCATTTCCAAGGTGCTTGGGCTAACAGTGAAAACATAAAATGCCCTGAGTTGAGCAGATGAAAAATAACTATTAATATAACCAGACACTTTCCTACATGACATCCCGGTGTCTAAATTGAAGAGATACGGATTTGACAGACAGACCACTCGGTAGATAAGGAATTGGTTGGATGGTCACTAAGAGCTATGGTCAATGGTTCCATGTCCAAGTGGAGACCAGTGACAAGTGGCATTCCTCTGGGATTGGTACTGTGACTGGCACTGTTTTAACATCTTTTGTCAGTGACATGGACAGTGGGATTGAGCACACCCTCAGCAAGTTTGTGGATGACTCTCAGCTGTGTGGTGGTCAGCACAATGGAGGGAATAAAGGATGCCATCCAGCGAGATCCTGACAGGCTTGATCCTGAGGTGGGTCTGTGCAAACCTCATGAAGTTCAACAAGGCCGAGTGCAAGGTCCTGCACCGGGGTCAGAGCAATGCCAAGCACAAATACAGGCTGGCTGAAGAATGGATTGAGAGCAGCCCTGGGGAGAAGGACCTGGGGGTGTTGGTCAATGAGAAACTCAACATGACGCAGCAATGTGCGCTTGCAGCCCAGAGAGCCAGCTACATCAAACAACCAGCAGCTTGAAGGAGGTGATTCTCCCCCTCTACTCCACTTCTGTGAGACCCTAAATGGAGTACTGCATCCAGCTGTGGGGCCCCAACATAAGAAGGACATGGACCTGTCGGGGAAAATCCAGAGGACTGCCACAAAAAGGATCAGAGGGCTGGAGCAACTCTCCTATGAAAACTGGCTGAGACAGCTGGGGTTGTTCAGCTTTGGGGAGAGAAGGCTTTGGGGAGACCTTATAGCACCTTACGGTACCTAAAGGGGGCCTACAACAAGGCTGGAAAGGAACTTTTTACAAGAGCATGTAGTGACAGGACAAGAGGGGATGGTTTTAAGGTGAAAGAGAGCAGGTTTAGATTAGATACTGGGAAGCAATTCTTTATTATGAGGGTGGTGAGGTACTGGAACAGGTTGCCCAAAGAAGCTGTGGGTGCCCCATCCCTGGCAGTGTTCAAGGCCAGGCTGGATGGGGGTCTGAGCAGCCTGGTCTAGTGGAAGGTGTCCCTGCCCATGGCAGGGTGGTTGGAGCTAAATGATCTTTAAGGTCCCTTCCAACGCAAACCATTCTATGATAGGAAGAGAAATGCAAAAATAGTCGTTTTGGCAATATAATTGTACAGGTACTACCAGAACCATACAAGCAATGAGGTGATGTGGGCTTCTTTCTCCTCTCTCCTACTCTTTATTGAAAAGCAAAACTTTGTCCTGTGGCTGGACACAAGCCCTTGCATTTAATGGATAATTTGAATGAATGAAAGCAGTGGGACACTGGATGCATGAACTCATGAATGCAGCAGTGAGCCTTCCTTGAGCTGGATGTGCTTTTGCATTGGAAACCACGTTTACCTGTGACTGCAGCCACTTTGGTATCCCACAGCTGTTATGTAGAAGTTAACTACAGGCCTGCACAGCACCTTAGTAACACACAGCACAGCACAGATGAGGAGACGAGCATGTAATTGAGGATACGCTACAAGCACTTTGAGGTGTGGCTCAAAGTCACAAATGCCAATTCTAGGGTCTTGGGAAATCAGTGAACACTTCTCAAAAATATGTGGCAATTCAGAACAGAAGTTAAGATTAATTATTTGAACCATTTTCTCAGATGTTAAAGTTTCCCTTTTCAGAGTGCCTGTAAGGCACTGTAAGGCACGGTGATTGCTCTCCAAAATTAGAACTCCTTACACAGTTTCTCTTATTTGTCTGAAAGTTTGCCTTCAAGACCAAATAAAATCTGAAAAATGTGTCCACTTTGATGCTGTTTCAGGAATTCTAGGAACTGGCCAAGATCCATGTGATAGTCATTCCTCAGGCCATAATCACCATGTGCCTGAAACTGCAGGTCTTCAAAACCACGGAAGAGACGAAGATTATCAATGCTTCCCTCCGTTTCTATACTGTCCACGTGCTTGCATGAAATGTGCTTCCAGTTGGGATACCTAATAACACGCCAGAACTCTTCACAGTTTTCTTGGAGCCCCTCCACACAGATGACACCAGGTTTCCCAGTTAGGCAGAAGCCAGTCAGATTTAACTTCTTTGCAGAGTCAAAAATCTTTTTTCTCAGTTCCTGCCTGTATATATGGTGGCTGTAGATCCACATGCGATGCAAAGTTTCTTTAACTCTGGCTTCTTTTGAAGCACATTCAGAAGAGGTCTTACTGTTTTCCAAGTAAGGCAGGCTGTTGTCCTTCACCCATTGCACAGCTTCACATACACACAGATCACCTGGATCCAGAGAGCTGATGTGAGAAGCGAGACGAGTGTTGAGCTGCAACTGTTGCTGTCTGTGCAGCGCATCCGATCTGGCAAAAAGCTGAGGAGCTGCCTGAGGATACATATGAGGGAGGAGAACCTGCAATTCCACCTTTACCTTAAAAACAGAACACACACACACACAGAGAAAATCAATTCTGCA
The DNA here is from genome assembly GCA_013400415.1 of Scytalopus superciliaris. NCBI lineage: Eukaryota > Metazoa > Chordata > Aves > Passeriformes > Rhinocryptidae > Scytalopus > Scytalopus superciliaris. The sequence continues at coordinate 68,318 of VXBX01008880.1, forward strand.
GCTACTGAAGGCATGCTAGATTCTTCTTCCCTGTCAAAGGCAGATTATAAGGAGATGCAATTAAGATTGCAGCATCACAGTGACTGCAATTCCACTTTCCTTTTGTCCCAATAACCCATTCTTTTGTCTGCTCCTTTTCTTTTGTTGCATCATGCTGTTACTTTCCCAAAATGTTAGCTGTGGTGCTCTTCTGCTGTTCACAGAACTAATGCCATGGCTTGGGAGAAGGTACACAGTTACCCTCCAGGGATATTTCTAGTGCATGTACTCAGTATGTGCTCAGGGTTGCTACAGCAATGAAGTGAGTCTGTCAGAGTTGAGGGCTTTTGAGAATCTTATCCCTTACCAAGCATGCATCTGATCAATGAACTCAGCCCAGTTGCTGGATCTACCCCAGGAAAATAAGGCCAGGAGTTACATGAAATAGTGTTTATGATTGTACATCCTGTGATTGTACATGTGGCTTGGGGGGGGTGGAATTAGATGATCTTTAAGGTTGCTCCCAACCCAAACCATTCTGTGATTCTATGCATTATTTTAAGCAAGTATTCACAATAAAGAGCAAACATTCTCAGGATGAGAGGGGATAAAAAGATTTATGAGCATTTTAGGTCAGGGAAACCGCTAGATTATTTTGTCTGATCTCTTGTGAATCCTGGGCTATTGAATTTCTCGTGATTACCTCTGCAGTGCCTTCAAATGGAGCTGCAGTTCTCTGGAAACTGAACCCTGCTGCAGGTCCAAGAGCAAGAGAGGATTTATGTGTCCTAGTGCTTGTGGCTCCTGTAGAACTTTAGGGGATTCTCACTACAGTGTACAATTATATGATTAGTCCTGCAGAGACAAGTTAATCGTGAAATGACTAATTATCTTTTCCAAGTTCCTTGACAATCTGCCAGAGGAAAAAAAACCCTGCTCCTGCACAAACCCTCCCTACATGGTTCATAAAACTTCCCTCTGAAGGCTGGTGAAAGGGTGCATTCTAAGTTTCCAAATAATCACGAGGCCACCTCATTACTCAGTAAATTTTTCTAATGTTTAATTAATAATTAATAACTAAGGAAAATGGTTTCAAGGCTGTTTGCCTGTTTTCAATTTCTAGTCATTGCATTATTATACACTCAGACCTATGTTCTCTATGCAAGTACTTAGATTATTTGGTTGTCATCTTGTAGCCCCTTCTTCAATCAAATAATCTTATTGTCATTCCTTATACCCTAAGTTTGGTTTTCCTGCTCATAGGCTGGTTCTGTTTTAGTGTTTGTGTGATTCTTCTTTATTGTAGGCTGCTATTTTTACATTCCTGTATTTAAATGCAGATCAGTGAATGTTTGTACATGTGGCAAGGGTAGAAGAGAGAAATAAGAGTGATTTTGCTAGAATAATGTAAAATCCAAATATGTATTCCCATGCAGGTAATGCTGCCTTTGAAACACCCAGCTCTGTGTAAACCAGTAAACTCTTGAGTGCCCAGCCACTTGTGAATGTGTGCCACTGATACTGGTGTCTATTCCTGTGTGCCATTCTATAACCCTTTATGACCAGGAGAAGTTAGTACTCAAATAAGTAACAGCCAAGACTTTTTTGTTGCTCTTGGCCATTGAAGCAGCAAACAAAAATGAGGTGGGTTTTTCCCCCCTTTTTTTCAGAGCAGAGTTTTTAAGCATGTGCAGGAGCACAGAAAACCACACACATGAACACGTCTACCTGGAAGCTCTTACCTTTGCCTCCCCAACCTCAACAGCGATGCAGTACTGGAGCTGCGGGGGCAGAGCCCCATCAGCGGTTCTCAGGTAGCGCTGGATGCTGGGCACGGCCTCCTCACCCAGGCTGATTTCGCCTCTTTTGGGAAACATCGACAGGAGCATTTCCACTTCCAGCAGCTGGAGCTCCAGGCATTCTTTCACCGTGACAGCCATTGCGCCGCCCTCCACACACGCCTGGAACGAGAGGCCTGGAGTCAAACCCCGGGGTTTAACACTCGGCGAGGTTCAGCACCGCGCAACCAGGGCAGAATTCGATTAAACACTGCTGGGCACAGGACGGGCAGCGGCCTGTCCCTCACAGGAGCGCTGCACGCACCCGGGGCACGGCTGTGGCACNCAGGTTCCGCCAGCCGCGGGAGATGCGACGTGTCACTCTGGGAAGACAAACGCCACCCCTCCAAGCGCCCCGCCCTTCCTGCTCCTGCCCCTGTCCCGCTCTCAGTGCCGCGGTACGGAACATCCCCCCGGCAGTTCGGGTCACCTGTGCCGGCCGTGCCTCCTCCCCTGAGCCCCCTGGGCGGCCGGCGCTGTGTCTGTGCAGCCGCTGCCCGGCAGTGCCACCCCCGCTCTCTGTGCCCGCTCCGCGCCNACACCCCGGGCAGGGCTGTGGTACCCGGGGCAGGGCTGTGACACCCGGGCAGGGCTGTGACACCCGGGGCAGGGCTGTGACACCCGGGCAGGGCTGTGACACCCCGGGTAGGGCTGTGGCATCCCGGGGCAGGGCTGTCTCCCCGGTGCCTGCCGGTGCCCACAGAGCCAGGCGGGGCCCTGCAGGCCGTGCCGGGCTCCGTGATGGGAAGGAGCACAGAATGGAGCCCGTGTTCATGTGCGTGGGCAGGGCCTGCCGTGTCTGGGAGTAAATTCGCTGCTCCCATGGGCCA
>VXBX01008880.1:70976-108347 GCA_013400415.1 Scytalopus superciliaris
GGCCGCGCCCGCTCGGTGAGGGGCGGGGGGTGCCCGGCCCTTCCTTTCCTTTCCCTTCCTTACCCTTCCCTTCCTTTCCATCCCTTCCCTTCCCTTTCCATCCCTTCCCGTCCCTTCCCGCGGGTGGATCAGTCGTGCAGGGAGGCGGCTGCTGAGCCGCTGTTGGTGGCGTGTGCCGGCCCGGCCCCGTGGCCTGCGCGCCTCGGGCGTTGCGGGTGGAACCGGCTGCGGTGAGTTGCGCTGCCCCGGCCGCGCTGCCCCCGCCCCGGGCATGGATCCCGAGGCCCTTGGGAAGGCCGCGGCCCTGCACCCCAGGCCAGCCGGGCTGGCCCTGCAGTACGGCACCGCCGGGTTCCGCAGCCGGGCCCAGCTGCTGGATCACGCCGTGTTCCGCATGGGCCTCCTGGCCGCCCTCCGTTCCAGGGCCNTCAGTGCCGCGGTACGGAACATCCCCCCGGCAGTTCGGGTCACCTGTGCCGGCCGTGCCTCCTCCCCTGAGCCCCCTGGGCGGCCGGCGCTGTGTCTGTGCAGCCGCTGCCCGGCAGTGCCACCCCCGCTCTCTGTGCCCGCTCCGCGCCNTGAGTTGCGCTGCCCCGGCCGCGCTGCCCCCGCCCCGGGCATGGATCCCGAGGCCCTTGGGAAGGCCGCGGCCCTGCACCCCAGGCCAGCCGGGCTGGCCCTGCAGTACGGCACCGCCGGGTTCCGCAGCCGGGCCCAGCTGCTGGATCACGCCGTGTTCCGCATGGGCCTCCTGGCCGCCCTCCGTTCCAGGGCCGTGCCCGCGGCCATCGGCGTCATGGTTACAGCATCGCACAACCCCGAGGTGAGAACCGCCTGCCCCCCAGACATGGGCCGGGTGCGGTCAGAGCTCCCCATGGCACTCGGAGGGCAGAGCCTGAAAACACTTCAGACCCGCTTAAAGCACGCGTTTAGCCTGCTCCCTGTAAATGCCATCTCTGGCACGTTTGAAGTTACTTTTCGCTCTACGCACAAACATCACCTTCTTTTTCTTGTGAGGAAATGCTGTAAGGTAGAAAGCGTTGTAAGTTACGCTGCCATGTAATTTTCTAATGTCAAGCTAGGAGCACCTCGAGGAGAGAGGAACTTGTGAGCAAAGTCTGTAAGTTTTAAAAATGAACACCCAAATGCAGCAATTACAAATCAGGCATTTAGACCTGTGCTGCTGGAGAGCATTGCAGGTTATTAGAATCTCTCCTTATGTCATTGTAATGTCGAATGAATTTCATTCCAAAATTACAAGGGAGAAGAATTGGTTATGTAATATGCTGGTTATGGTACTTTTGGGGGGCTTGTTGAAAGTTTAAATAAACAGCTCAGCTGCTGTGTCCCAGAAGTTCTCCACCTTTAAAGAATCAATGTGATTGAATGATGTGTTGCTGTCTTCAAAGGGGTTTTATTAAGTTCCCTATTTGCAGACTTAGTAACTTTTTTTTTTTTCTTTCCTACTAAGGAAGACAATGGCATAAAGCTAGTTGATCCTCTTGGAGAAATGCTGCATCCTTCCTGGGAAGAGTATGCCACACAACTAGTGAATGCAGAGGAGCAAGAATTACAGGAAGTGATAACTGAGATCTGCCAGAAAGCAGCAGTGAATCTGCACAAAGATGCTTTGGTTTTTATTGGTAGAGACACCAGGTAATTACAAAATGCTGTAGATCTGTGCTGCTTTTATGGAAGTGCCAGTGATGTGTTCATGGGTGCTTTTGGGATGTTTTGCCCTCTGCAGCCAGATTATGCTTTTTAATGCCTAAATTTATGATTGTAGCGATAAGCAAGAGTTTTCCAATGCTGTTCTTTTGTTAGCTTCCCTGGTAGCCATGAGAACTTCCTAGAGCTGTTCTGAATGTGAGGTTTTATTGTGGTGTGGGGCTTTTTTGTGGGTCCTGTGGGATGTCCAGCTCTGTTCAGTAGTTTACTTTGCAATTCCCTGGGTTGTTGACTTTCAAACTTCTTTACTGGGAATTACCTACAATAGAAAAGTTACTGATTTCTTCACAGTGAGTCTAAATCTACTGGCAGGAAGCTTGTGGAGTCTTCCACACGTGTTTCTTTCCCAAGTCCACATGTAAATGTCTTTGCAAAGGTCATCAGTTGTATTTGTTGTTTTCCAGGCCAAGCAGCGAGAAACTCTCACAGTCAGTAATAGATGGTATCCTTGTTCTAGGTGGTCAGTACCATGGTATGTTAAACTTCTGCAAGTCTAGTCTAATTTCAAATTTTCTATGTAGATGTGACATAAAGCAGTAGCCCAGACACATTTCCATTCTTACTTGTAACAATGTTCTTTCAGGGTAGTTGTATGGCTTTAATGCAAGAGGTCGGGTGGATGGGTCATCATTTCATAACAAAACTTGAAAACTTTCGTATGCGTTTCCTGCACTGCATTTGTCTGTATGCTGTACAATTTTTAATCATCAGTTAATTTACAGTTCCCTTTCTGAATATTGTGCCTTTTATTTCATGCTAGATTATGGTCTGGTGACAACACCACAGCTACATTACATGGTCCGCTGTCAGAACACCCAAGGGCAGTATGGGAAAGCAACACTGGAAGGCTATTATGAAAAACTATCCAAAGCTTTTATGGAACTGATAAAACAGGTGAATAGTGGGTGTTGTCTTCTTCCTGCAAATGTACAACATAAATATCTTCTGGTTGTTAGCCTGCTTAGGCCTGAAGTTTTGAATTCAGGATGCCTCTATGTGTGGTTTCACTAGGGTAAGAGTTCACTTTGCCCCTTCTTCCCTTGTGCCAAGTCTCACAGCTCTGGAGAGAGCCAGAGGCACCTGAAGATTGACTGTGCCAATGGAATAGGAGCCCTGAAACTATCAGAAATGAAACCCTACTTTCCACAAGAGGTGCTAATTCACATATATAATGATGGAACCAAGGCGAAACTCAATCACTTATGTGGTGCAGATTTTGTGAAAGTTCACCAGAAACCCCCTGTAGGTATGTAGTTGGTAATTTTATATCCCTTTACCTCCTCTCTGGGTCTGAAAGTGCAGGGTCTAGCAAGGGTGCATAATCATCAGATAAGCTGAGCTCCCTGTTTCTTACTAAGTGACTGCATGAATCGTTCTGCTTGTGCAATGGAGAGAGAATTGTATGGCCAGGTCGGGCACATCCCTGGCTCATGTTACTCTGAATCTCTGGAGTACAGTATCTCTCTGACTGGTTGAAATGTTTGACACTCTGTTCTGAATGTTAAGCTGTCGAAGTCCAAAGATCAGTCAGAACTGGCTTAATGTTATTTGTTTTACTTCCCTTTGTGATGTGAAGAAACATTTACATTGTGGGCTGGGTTTGCAGATGCTTTTCCGTGTTCCTGAAGAAGATCTGGGATAATTAACATCTTGGTGCCAGCAGACTAGGGTATTGACATATGAGTGACTGACATAAACCAGTGAGGAAATGATTTCAACCCATTTCCTGCAAAGTGTATAAAAGAAAATCTCTGAACTGGGAGAGCAGGCTGGTTTGGATATGAGGTTATTTGAGGCTAAAGTGGACAGCTGCATTCTCACTGCAGCTGCTGGCCAAGTCTGAACACTGAATTATGGTGTGGTTTCCCCTTCCCATGCTGCTTGTGTGCTGGAGAAGCACAGTAATGGGAGCAGCACCATGGCAGTCCCTGCCAGGGACAGATGTTTGTGCATCACCCCTGGATCCTGGCTCTAACTGTGCCTGAGGAGGGACTCCTTTCCATGCAGGCATGTGCTCTGAAAAGAAAAGGTGTTTTCTTAATCACTCACTGAAATAAACCATGTGATTTCTCTGAAGGGTTAAGTGGTTATCAGCTGCCTCTTTAAGGTCATAGGGAGCCTCAGCCTGTTACATGTTGCCGTTGCCATTACCTTCTGCTTTGGCTTCAGGACCTCACTGGCGGTGGATATATTGTTCTGTATCACTTTAGGCAAGTACGAGAAGAAAAAGGCAAGGTTTGGGGTATAATTTCCTGTGCTCTGAAGGACAAGGTGTCACCAAGAGGGGCCAGTTTTCCTGTCTACTTGTGTACTAAAGTATTTTTTCCAAGAGTGGGTTACAGGATGGGGCATGTCCTTAGAGGCTCCCTGCTGAGTTCCTGAGGGACTCTGAAACCAGCCTAGGGAAGGGGCAGCTGCAGTTTCTGAGAAAGAGACTCTGAGATTAATGTGATCTTACTGCATCTAAGGACAAGATGTATCTTAACTAAAGCAGTTCATGTCTGTGGCGTTGCTGTGTCAGTGAGGACTGTTTCTGAGCTGTTTCTCTCGTGGCATTAAGCAGGTACTCTGTAAGCAGTATATACATTGTTGTGTAAATTGAATATGAAGCACACTAAATGTGAGGCATTTTAAAGCCAGCAGATTCACTTGCATATTTTTTGTACAGCTCTGAGAAATGTTGGTGATGGCTGCTTTGGAGAGGGGTGGTTTTTTTGATGTTTGGATTTCTGTGCCACCTCCTGTTGTTATTGCACTTCAGGGATGGCTTTGCTGGTGTGGGGGCGCGTGCTGGCCTTGCATTAGGAAAGTATGTCTCCTGCGTGAAAGGAATCAAAGGGAGGTGCAGGTCTGGCAAGTGGGAGTGGAATAAAATTAAACAGGCCAGCAATATTTCCTGAGCAAGCATTTTTTGATGCAAGGGAAAAGTGATTAATTCCCACGTGTCTTGGAGGGAAGTACAGAGTGTGCAACGGAGCTGCCAGGAGCAGGGAAGTGCGAGTGACGTGGCCCTGGAGCCCTCCTCTGCCTGGATGGGGTTTGTCTCCAGGCTCGGAGCTGCCAGCCCACTCAGGGGAGCAGTGAGGCAGGGCTGGGTGCTGCCCATGTGTGGCTGAGGCCAGCCATCTGCCACTTGCTGCCCCAGGCTCCTGCCAGGTGCCAGGCAGGGTGTCGCTCGGCAAGGCTGGCTCACTTTGCCGTGCAGTGGGGGGAGGAGATTTGCCTCCATCTGTGGGTGTTGTGTGTGGTCTGTCTGTGGTGTGTGGGTGTCTGCTTGGTGGTGACTGGGTGCGTGAGACAGGGGTGGGTGTTCTGCTGCTGCAAGGTGTTTTATCTTGTGCCATCGCTGACATTCTGCCCTTATTTACAAAACTCAGAGAGATGCGACTACACGCAGTAGTTCTGGGGCTGTTCTTCCTACACATCTAGAAAGGTGTAACATCATTAATGTTTAGACAGCCTGCATTTTTGATGTTAGTATTTATGTTTTTGATCTGAATATGCAGTTTGCAGTTGCCATTCAATACAGGTTCCCTGTTGCATGACTCTTAGTCTGCTTGAGAGCATTATTTTTGTGTGTGTTCACAGAGCTAATTTCCGGATGAGATCCACACTGGGACTAATTTAAATATTTTGTTTCTTTTTCTGTCTCTGACTTGCCTTTGTAACTGTGTGCACTAGGGCTAGACATGAAGCCCAATGAGAGATGCTGCTCATTTGATGGTGATGCAGATAGAATTGTTTATTACTACCAGGATGCAACCGGCCAATTTCATCTGATCGATGGAGATAAAATAGCAACTTTAATTAGTATCTTCCTTAAAGAACTTCTTGCCAAGGTAACTTTTAACATGTGAAGTGAATGCTGGCACTTTAATTTGTAGAGTGTAAAATAGTCTAAGGAACTTGGTTATAGCAGTCAAGGGAATGTATGTTATCATTCCAAAACCACTCTCTGCCACATAGCATCCTCTCCCCATGGGGCATAGAGAGGAAAAGCTTTTCTTTTTTGCAGAAGTCCTCTTGGACTCACTCAAGTGTCTGTGATACTAAACCTAGGCAAGGTAGCCTGGTTTTGTTTTGTTGGAGACCAGCTCATTTCTGTGGCAGAGAAGCTGGCTGGTGAGGAGAACTTGTGCTTGCCACCAGCCTGTGCTTGCTTGGCATTGGAAGCTTTGACTTTACTGGTTGTGGCCTCATGCAATGCCATGTGTCTGGCCTGTGCACAGAGCTAGCTGAATCTGAAAAAGGGCTTTGCAAAGTCTGAGCTTGGAGAGTGGCTTCAGCCAGCCACAAATAAAAACAAAACAGAATCCGCAAAGACTTGAACAGAATTCATGCTGTTTTAAACATACAGAAGTTCTGTGAGCTCATGCCTTCCCTCTGATGCCCAGGAATTTTAGATGAATGTTTAGCAGTTCTGATTAGCCTCCAATTTATCCTACTTGTTTGGCTCTGTGCCCATTGGACAGTAAAGCACTTGGCTTCTTGGTTTGCTCAGGTGGGACAGAACTTCAAGATGGCCGTGGTACAAACAGCATATGCCAATGGGAGTTCAACACGCTACCTTGAGGAAACACTGAAGGTATTCTCCATGTTTTTCCTTGGCAGTTTTCTGCAAATGTTGTTTAATGCAAACTTGTTAGTTTTAAACTAAATGCTTCTGTAATATGTTTGCTAGGAAAACTTAAATTGGGTGAAAATAAATTACTCCTTTAAACCTGCAGTACTAAGTTCTCAGTGGCAAAGGAAACTCAAGAGAGCAAAGCTGAAAAAGTTCTAGTCAGCTTTTACTAATTTAAAAAAAGTTAAGCAAAATCCCTTGTTACTTGTCAAACAAGTTGAGGACTTAGAGCTTTGCAACAAAATGAGTTGGTAAAAGCTCCCTTACTGTGATTATTTAATTTTCTGCAGCAAGCTAAATGTTGTACACGACATAAACTGAGTGGAGGTATTTTCTGTTTGTATAGTAATCAGATGTGTTCCCCAAAACCATAAGCTGAATTGGATTTTTCTAGGTTTGGAGTTTATTTCTTGATTTCTTTAATTAGCCTTTACTTACACTTGAATAAATGACATATTTTTTTAACTGAGTCTGCAGAAATAGTGGAGAATTTTAGTTCTGGGGAGTCAATGGCTGTGAAACATGGGTTAGTTTATAAGTCTGTCCAGGCTGGTGCTCAGTTCCCTGCGTTTCACCTGCAGTTCCCACCTTCTGAGAACAGTCTGTAACATCGTTGTCACTCTCTTCATATCCTTGGGCTACAGGTACCTGTGCACTGTGTCAAAACAGGAGTGAAACACTTGCATCACAAAGCCCAGGAGTTTGATGTTGGTGTTTATTTTGAGGCAAATGGACATGGCACAGTAAGTATGAGCATGTGATGCATGATCAGCCACTGTGTACAAAATTTTAGTTACATCGGCTGGAGAAGAACGTCTTTTCACTCTCTGCTTACTTTTATAAACTAGACTTTTCTCTCCTTGTTTGAAAACAGACTTATTTTCCCCCTCTGTCTTTATCATAGCATTGCCACCAACTCCTCTGTGGGTTATGTGGGCATGGGAATTCGTGGCAGTAAATATTAACGATGGTTGTTTGGGCTTAGATGGTAAGAGTTTTTTCCTCATTTCTGCACATACCTGAGTTTGATCTTGACATGCCCTCATCTTTTTATTCTAGGTATTATTTAGCAAAGCTGCTGAAACTACAATAAGACAATTGGCAAAAGAGGAGAAAGATGATGAAAAAAGAGAAGCAGCGAAGGTGCTTGAAAACATGATTGACCTGATTAATCAGGTAAAAACTGAGAGAAATGAATTCCCTATGTTGGCAGTCATGAGGCTAATCCTGTTTGCCTGTGCCTGTCAGGCTGCTGCTGGGAACTTCTGGAGCAGGGAGTCGGGTGCCATAAGGGGCCAAGAAGAGGAGGGTGGGACCAATCTGTAGAAAGATGTGATACTTTCTTATGAGTGGATGCAGAATGCTTTTATCTGGTGCAGTCTGCTGGCTGCAGGACCTAAAAAGGGAGTGGGATAGCACGGGAACCTAGTGCTAGGATGTGATTTATTGATGATTCAACCAATAGTACAATCTTCCATCTGAAGTTTTTCAGTAAGGTGTGCAGTACAGGAGGATGGGGATGCTCCAGTGCCTGGAGACTCCATGCCTTAGCACAGATGTTATTTGTCTGTGGTAGTGCCAAAGAGCTGAAACAACAATGAGGTGCCAGTCCTCCTTAGGAGAGGCAAGGACTAGGCACCTGCCTTTGGCAGAGCTGTACACAAATGCTGCTGTTCTTACCTCCTCCCCCCTCCAACCAAACCAGCCAAGCTTGGCTACACACACTGGGCAAGTCGACCTGGCTGCACTTTCACTGACTCTCTTCAGCTGGAAGCTTGAACAAATCCTGCCTTCCTTTCTTCACTGTTGCCTGCTCCAGTGTTTTTCCCTTCCTGCTAACAGACCGTTGGTGATGCCATCTCGGACATGCTTGTCATTGAAGCGATCCTGGCTTTGAAAGGTCTGACTGTGCAACAGTGGGATGCCATCTACACTGACCTTCCCAACCGCCTGCTCAAAGTTCAGGTGAGTTACACACTGTGCTGGCTCTGGCTGCAGCAGCCTCTTGGGACCCTGCTGTGACCATCTTCTGCCTGCAGATATTTAGATAAGCTTTATTTTAAAGCTGAAACAGACCATTAAAGGGCAGAAGTTGGCCAAACAAGCCATGAAACCACCCTGAGGAGGGACTAGAATTTCACTTGGACTAAAATAAAAATGCTACTTAGAAAAGGGAGGAAATAATAGCCAGCTATCTTAAATGGAAAAACCTGCCCAAAACTCTTCAAATTTTAACTTAGAATGTCCTTCTTAACTTTCAAATTAGAAAAATCCTATTTTTCTAAGGCCCCTGCCTGCTGGGCAGATGAATTTTTCTTGCTGTGTGACTTTGTATAACTTGAATGTTCAAGCTCTTGCTTCTTATCCTCTCCAGTATTCAGACAAAGAGTGTGAGCAGAACAGGCTGCCACATGGTAGCATTCTGTTAGACACAGTAAGGGAGCTCTGGGCTTTAAATTAATCAGAGGAGAGAGTTTAAACTTTCTGATCTACAGGGAGATGCTGCAGCTTCACTTCAGAGACTGGCCAAGGAGGCATGTTCAGAACTGACCCTTTTTCCAAACCAAGCAGCTGAACCCTATCAGGATGTGGTTAATACGTGCTGAGCAGGGATCCCAAGGGTTGGAGTAGCCCTTTATTAACTCCCAAATTGAACTCTTCCTCAGGCAGCACAACATATCAATGAATTAGCGTGTTACCCATGCCACGAATGAATTGTGTTTCTGGTGCTGCAGGTTGCAGACAGGCGCGTTATTGACACAACGGATGCAGAAAGACGTGCGGTTACACCTCTGGGGCTGCAGGAGAAGATCGATGGCCTTGTGAAGAAGTACAAGTTGTCACGAGCCTTTGTCCGTCCCTCAGGAACAGAGGACGTCGTTAGAATATACGCCGAGGCAGACACACAGGTCAGAGCCTGAACAGCTTGTTTGTGTTAATCATCTGCGAAGCATGGGGGGACAGAGGAAGTATGTTTACATAGTCATCATTTAATCACAGTTAACAAAGGCTAAATTTGGAAAAAAGACTTAGTGATCACAAAAGTCTATCTGGATTTTCTTTTATTTAGAAAAGTAATGTTTCATGTTCTCACTGCTTATCTTTAAAAGGAAAATATAAGTGTTTATAATGGCACATTTACCACTAAATGATTTTGAAAAGCCAGTCAACCTTCTGAGAGCTCAGGGTTAAGAAGAAAGTTACCAAAGCTGTCCCTAACTGCATGATTTTGTAAGAGGCAAAATAGAAAAAAAAAATTCTGGCTGCTAAGTTAGTCCACATCTGAACTTGAAGCTGACAGCAAAAGCAGTAGTCCTGCTCTCCCCCGTTCACATGCTCCTGCCTGGCTCTCCCTGCCAGCATGGTGGCAGTGGCAGAAGATACCTCAGGCTGATGGAGCAATATAGGGAAATGCAGGAAAATGCATGCCTTATTATCACATATTTGCTGAATGTTTCCCAACATTCCACAGGAGAATGCAGATGCCCTCGCCCACGAAGTGAGCCTGGCCGTTTACCACCTCGCTGGGGGAAAAGGAGCACCACCCCAGCCCATATAATGACTGGTACAACAGCAGTTAAAGTACACAACTTCACTTAGCTTTTAATACTACTTTTTTTACCACGTGCTGGTGTGCAGCTGGTGTACACTTTCCTGGGAGCAGCCAGGATTGATCAGAACTGAGCAGAATACTATTCTGCTTATTCTTTACCTCCTTTAGCAACTTACCTCTTAATGAGATGCACTTGTTGCTGAACATTCCCTTCCTCATGTTCATCTAAGTTCTTGATAGGCCATGGCCATGCCCAGAAGCAAATCTGCCTTGGCCCAGTTTCTGTCCTTGTCACATTGTGCCTGAAATCCAACTCCCTCACCTTCAGAGCACTGGCTGTGGCTGCAGCACAGCACCTGCTGCAGCAGCATCATCCCCCCCTTCCCACGGCAGCCCAATCAGCTGTGGGTAAACAGTGTAAGGCACAGGCTGCCACTGGTCTCAGTTCGAGGGGGAAACAATAAATTAAAAAGAACATTTGCAAATAATAACCTATTATTGCAATATTATGTTCATTAGATACTTCATTAAATTAATTAGAAAGTGATTTGCAGTAATAACGTTTATAATCACACTTCAGAGGGGAGGGACAGAGACAAGTTTGTCTTCTGTGGCCCTTACTGCTCCCCAGCACCACAAAAGGGCTGGGCCAAGGGGATGCAATGTTTTAAACACACAGATACCCTCCTCAGCTTACTTCAGTTCAGGGTGTCTACCTCTGACTTTGTCCAGTGTAGTCCTGTGTTAAGTCCTGCCATAATGGCATTTTTCAGATTATTAAATAAGCACAAGTTCTAATAGATTTAAAAAAAAAGACAAAAATAAACTGGAAACAAATTGAAAAAATGTGCACCTTGTATTTTTTTTTTAGGTTTTTTTAAAGACAGAGCTCAAGACAAGAAAACATTTACTGTAAATAGTAGGCACCATAATCAATATGAGCCACCAATATTTAAACTTGATTCAGGCCACATTCAGAACTTTTCTCTTATTTACAAATATTTAACTTAAATACAACATTAAATATGTCATTACATACAAAGTAAGAAAAGAATACTATACAACTGGGAAAGATACAGTATTTCATTTAAATAGTTACACTTCATATAGACGGAGTAGTACCAGTTTGGTTCATGATTTTATGACGCCTTCAAGAAAATCCTTCTCAACCATCTCTTCTATCTTCTGTCTTGCTTTGCTGGAGAAGGTCTTGAGATTCTCCATTTTTATGTCCTTACTTGGAAAACAGTTGGGGTAAAGGACAGGGCTCCCTGAGTGTCCAACACATCTGCTTGTGACTTTGCTGTTAAAAACTTGGCTGAGCACATTGAAGAAAGGCAAAAGCTGCTCAATGCTGCGAACGGCATAGATGGTTAAAAGCAAGTGACCAGGTTCCCAACTCAGTGTCTTCCCTGAGCCATCCTCCTCAGGGTTTTTCTGTAAATACAGAGACATGGCAAATAATACAGGACAGAACAGAAAAACACGGGTTAAAAAATAAAAGAGCAATGTCTAGTAAAGTTCTAGTAAAGTATTTTCATATGCTCCAAAAGTATTTATCCTGTCAACAAAACACACATATGCTGGAGCGCAGCTACCAAAGCAGATCCCTTGCTCCTCCTCACCATGCCCTGCAGAGACGGTGTCTGGGAGTGGACAGGTGGCAGTCAGTCAGTTGGTGCTAACAGGAGGGTTGCAGTGGGAATTTTAGTCCAATGCCGCAGCCCAGGGCTGCCCCAAAGCAAGGCAGCCGTGGCTGTGCCGCCCTGCAGAGCTGCTCCTGGTGCAGCACCCCATGGGATAAATACACATGGCCTGAGCTGGTGACAGCTGGGGGAAGTTGTGAGCTACTGCAGCTCTTTCCAAAGCAGGCTCCTCCCCGATGACACTCACACTTCACCCTGCTGCCAGCTAAATACCAGAGGAAGTTAAAATATGTACAAAGTATTTTTGCATTGCAGCTTGAGTTCAGAGTTTTTGGGAAGAGCAAAAGCAATGCTGTTTTTAGTATCAGATACACCACACCTTGAGATTCTGAGAAACACCTGAAGTTGTCCTCAAAGGAAAATGGTTCAGTTACTTATTGTGTGTTCTCAGAAGAACTCAGTTACACTCCTTTTATTTCATGGGGGGAATTTCAAGGGAGAGAATTTCAGGAACCCCACAAGCGAAGGCAGCAGTCACACCAGATGCTCACTGGCAGTGTCAGCACACTGCTGCAACCCTTTTTAGGTTGCTTTAAATATCTGTACTGAAATACCTAAGCACCAACATCCAGGTTCTTATATGGTAGTCTTCACTCATTTCCTTTTTGAGTCAAACAACATAACCAAATCTAGACAATAAGGTACTATCACCACTAGAAACACCTTGTTTGTACTGTTACTAACAAACTAGTACAGGAGAGCTTCTACCATGGAGTAGACTTCCAGCAATACTGGGTTTTATTCTGTGAGGAAGGAGAAGTGAAGCACAAAGACCCCACCAAGGAGAACCATGTCCTGATCCACCCCTGAGCAGCACCTCTGTCCTGCTGCCCTGGCAGTGCTGGGGATCTGAGACTGCTGAGGGTTGCAAAGCTGCTGCAGCACAGCAGGAGAATGAAGGGGAAGGAACAGCAGTGGGAGCAGAGTGCAAGGCAAGGATTACTGACTGCACAGCCTTTGAGCAGATTTTTTTCAAGAGATGATACTTTGTCAAATACAGGTTTTACCCTGCAATTCAGGAGCCTACATGACACATTTCACAAAATCCAGTTAGCTTAATATGAACCTATTTAATATTTTAACCTGGTGGCTTGGCTCCCTGCCACAGGAGATCACTATTACAGGTCTAAAATACTCCAGAAAGGAAAGGCTCACACTAAACAAAGGGAAGACTGAATTTCCAGCACAGGAGTTGTTGATGCTTCTTCTTTTAATGAAACTACTAGTTTTTAGAGTTTCTCCTTTAAAAACGTCACACTGGATTCACAGCAGAAAAGCTTTTCCATGCTGGTACTGTACTGTGCTTAGCATTACCCAGTGGTGAGCACAGGCTGCCTCCCACACACAGCAAGTGTCAGTGTCACACACCACCCAGCCAAACGGGGTGCAATGCTAACCCTCTCTGAGCAATGAAATACAACCCACCCAGGCCATTTCCTCATGGCCATATCTGCTAAGCAAACACCACTAATTCCACAGATAGTTAAAAACAAGAGCTAACGTGACAGACCAATTAGGGATTGTGTGTTTTATACCTAGTGTTTGACAAAAATTATCATTTAATTTTATGATTTGTGATCATAATTCTTCTTAGAACTAACATTCGCTTTTTGTAGTCTATTTCATATACGAAATCAACTTGTATTTTTTTTTGAGTTACTATAAAAACAAAGGTCCTTAGGATTCTTTCACCTCAAAAATCTCTCAGCTTTGTTCTGTAACAAATCTGATCTCTCTCAGTTCTTACTGAACACTAAATAGTGCCCAGGGCCTTGAGGTGATGGTGTTATTATGGTGAGCTTGTTTCACAACTCAAGCATCAAAGGCCACCCTCACCTGATGCTTGGCCATCTCCATTCCCTCCAAAACCACCGTCTTAAAGTCCTCCTGTTTGTCCTGTGGAAGGAAAGAGGAGAACTTTCAGACTCTATTTCATATATGAAAATGATACTTTGCCATGAAGGCCGTGCAGTTGCTTGGTTGGGTGCTAGAACAATCACCCGCCCCAGTGAGTCCACAATCCAGAAATGGCAGACTCAAGCTAGTGTGGCCAAGACACTATTAGACAGAAACAGCACTGCCAGTTTGTTCTGTTTATTTCCAGCAGTGCTGAAGAATGTTTCTAAGCACATTTCCCTCAGATAACACAACCTCAGCAATACCATACTACGTGAATCTAAGCATTAGTCAGTGCCCTGAAAGAAAATTAAGATCCACTCCATTTTGCTCACAAATAGCTATTGTCTAAGAAAATCCCACAGCTATATGCAATGGTATTCTCTGCATAAAGCAGAAATGGCCTGAAGTCAATATTCATTACCTCCTGTTTATCTTCATATGCCTGCCTATGGTTCAGTGTGCAACTGCTGCTGTGACTAGGGGGTTCCAGAAATTCCAGGAAGTTTTCTATATTCTTGAAGAATATTGTGGAAGTTCTGACTTCAGAAGTCTATCTCAACATACAGTACTTACCAGCAGCAAGCATATCTGATACATCGTATGTGCTTTATAACTCATGCACAGAGATCACTTGGAGTGTGACAACCTTCTAACATACAGCACACTACACTGAACACCAGGGTTAGAGGCTGTGCCTGGGGAGCAGCCAGTTAAAATTGATTATTCCTCTAAACATGCAAGAAGAGAAATTCAGTCTCATCTTCATGGTTCAAAAATGACAAAATGAAGAAAGCAAATTTGCTTCAGATACTTCTTTTATCCCCTACAGTTGTGAGCCTTGCTTGAATAGTTCAGATCTTCCCACAACTAAGCTATCCCTAAATTTTATGTAGCCACTTGTATCTCAGCAGTAGTTTCTTGACTCAGTGAAAACACTCATGGGAGAATGTACATGCAGTAGCTACAGCAAGCTGCCACTGTTACAGGCCTGACAGCGCCATCTATTCCGAGGGAACCCTGGAATAAATCTGGCTTTGCACTTCCTCCCTGCTTCCCTTTGCCAGGGCAGTGCCTGCCCATGGGGGCTCTGTCCTCACAGCAGAACCAGCAAAGTATCTGACAGCAATAGTCTTACTTTGTGGCAGCAGAAGGAACTTCCCTGAGACAAAGCTTGGCCAGCTGGATGAGGCCTCTGCCTCACTCAAACTGGGGTTTTACATGCAAGGACATGACACCCCTAATTCTGCTCCCACTATACAAACTGTGCAGCCAGTGTTTCCCCAGAACTGTTTCTACTGATCTCTGCCTTCTTTCCTTGTAGCAACTCCAGGGAAGAAACCCACCCCCACTCCTTGCACAGTCTCAGCACTCTTGGTTCTGTTATATTTAGGAATGTAACTGTTTTCAAAATATTTAAATGTGATTATTATTAACAAAAATGCTTTTCTACTTCAAAAGAGAGTTAGTTAACTAGTATCTATATATATAACTATCTGAAAGTGATTTTATGTTGAAATACATTAGACAATGAAGCACATTTTACCTTTTACAAAAACAATACTTGGAAAATCCAATTTATTTTTTTTAACTCAAAGGGTTTTTTAATGATGGTTTGGGGTTTTTAAGCAGGTTTGGGGGTTTTCTGTTGTCTATTTTGTTTGGTTGGTTGGTTTGTGGGGTTTTTTTGTTTCCTTTTGGTTTGGGTTTGGTTTTTGGTTTTGTTTGGGGCTTTTATTTGGTTTTGGGTTGTTTGGTTTTTGTTTGGGCTTTGGGTTTGTTTGTTTGTTTTCAATATTTACATGTGGTTTTTATCTGATGCTGACTTGAGATTACTTGAATCGCCCACACCAGATAAAGTCCTTTTCATTCTCCGTTATTTAACAAAAGCAAAATACCCAAATGGAAACACTGCTGTGAGTTACTGCACAGGAAACCTTCCAGTGAAAAGCGAAAGGGGAAGAAAGCAACATACCTTTGCTTTTTTTCGCAGCAGTTTTGCCAGACGCACCACATACGGTTTGAATTCCCTCTGATGTGTCCCCTGTCTTCGCACTTCCAAGCCTGAATCATCTGATGCTTCTGGAATAAAAGCCCAGCGATACCTGTCATGAGGTAACACAAGCAGGCATTACCCTTACTGGATACGTAAGCTTTTCCAGTGGATCTAAAAATACGAGTCAATGGGGAAATCTAGTGAAGTATCAGAGAAGGAGTGAGGAAAAAAAAAAAAAAACAACAAATCAATCCCCACAAGAGACCATTAGTATTTGACAAGAAAGAATAAGAAAGGCACATTGTGAAAAGCAGGAGGCAACATGGCCTTGTATTTTTCCTTTAGTTTCTTATTTAAGGATGCCAAGAGCAAGATAGTGCAGGGAAGCTAAAACCAGTGGTATTCACATCCTCACTGTGTGCAAGAGAATTGAAAGCAGTTCTGAATTATAAAAAAAATATATAAATTACTGAAGTTTTGCTGCACATATGCAATGTGTACACACAAAATATTCTCAATATACCATGTTGATAACAACAACTCATTTATTTTATCTATTCATAGGCCAGTGAGACCAAGTGGACCATTATGTTACCTGCACCTTGCTGCACTGTGAGGACTGGCTACTTGTATTATGAATATAAAGGAAAACAAAGCTTCTGTCCTTAAAAGTTTCAATCCAAGCTTCCATAAGAACTCCATAAAATTAGTAACATTAGCTTTAGATTTAGAAATACTACAGGGCACAAACGGACACAGCGTATGCAAGTCCTTCCATCCTTTGACCCACATGAGGGTCTTCTAAACAACAGAATAACTAGGGGTGACCAAATGTCTACAGAGCTGTGCTAGGGCAGCATCTCTCACACAGTCACCACTGTGCAGTGTAAAGGAGGAGACAAGATATTTTCTTCTGTCCTTGGTGGCCTTTAATTTCCAGGGTCTTCAGCAAATTCCAGTTGTTTTGCATTCACTTTTTCTCCAACGGAACAGGATTGCATGGGCACCCAGGAAGTAGTTTGCACATGTGAATGCTACTGACCAAGAAAAGCCCATGGGGTCCCGTTTTTAAGTAGGTTTGTTGCCACATCTTCCAGACTGTGCAGGAGTAATTTAAGCAAGTCATGCTGAGATGACATGTAGTGCTCTGATCTCATGCATTAGTCACTGAGAGTTGGGTGTACTTTGAGTTCTTAGGTATTACTGCAACCAAGTAATTTAGAAAGAGAATATTTGAATAAATCACTGCTACTGATTAGCTCACAAGTGTGGAGAATCTCTTGTCACAGGCTAAATAAAACCACCTTGAACTAATTTGATGTGCAGCATAATTTGCCCTGGAGGGCACTCAGATACTGTGGGGGAACAAAATATGGGCTGCCCTGAGTGAAGTCCAAAAAAAGGCAACAGGAGAACAAAGATTTTTATACACTAGAATTTTTACCAAGAGGCATAGACAAACATCCCAAACCTTAAATGACAGCGTCTTCTACTCACATCTGAAACTGAGGCAGGTTTTCAGATGGTAACGCTAGGGCCAAGTCCAGAAATTTACAGGCAGACAAATACAGGTTCAACCACCTCTGGCTGTTGTAGGATGTGGAGAAACCATTGCCACCTGTGTAAGTTGTCTCCAGACCAGCAACAGATGGGCCAGAAGTTCTAAAATAAATCAGAGCAAGCAGGAGAGTCATAACAACCTTCTGCCACAACATAAACTTTATCTTTCTTACTTGCCGTTATATATATANTATATAATAAACGTGTTGCATGGTATCCTATTCCCATCAGACATCCAAATTAAGAGAAAGTTTAAACTTGCCAGTCATGTAAATATTATTTTATTTGAGGGAAAAATTCTCCAAACAAACAAAGAGAACATAGGAAAAATGTGAACAAGACTTGGGCAAATAATTCTGGCTCATTTGAGAAATCTGCCACTGCTGCTAGCATTGACTGGAATGGGATCACACTGTGCAGAAGGTAGATGGGATAAAAATGGACAACGAAACAAGAAAAATAATCTATCTCACTTTTATGTCTTTCTAATATGAGACAAAACTACATCTTTTAGACCCAAAAAAAAAAGTGCATCAGTCTTATTTAGAATCAGTGTATGATACAGAAAAGGTATAAAGTCATGCCATGAATAATTTAATTGCAGCAGCAGTCATTTTATCCAGGAAGACACTGTAAGAACTCACGCACTTGTATAATTTATCTTAGTGACTTATGAGCAATCTGACAGTGGGACTTCTTTTGTTTTGTCCTGAACAGTATGTCCCTGGTCCTGCAGTCCGACTGAACTACCCTTTACTTCTACTTCTCATTTGAGCTCAACAACTCATTCTAAGACCAATTATTCAAAAGAATGACTCAATTCCCCACCAGCATGCCAAAGGGACTGTCATAAGTTAAACAAGCAGGAAGTTCATAAGTTTACCTGGAAATGTCTTCATCAGCAGTGAGCTCCTGTTCCATCAGTAAAAACACTTGCACCTGAAGATCAAATGCTACATTTTAACACCATATTTTAATGGATTGTAACTCAGGAAAACACTACAGGGAGGCCCGAGTATTAAGTTTTAGACAAACTGTCTGTAGCTTTGTTTCTGTTTCTGGATGATGAAATAACTCCCTGAACCATGAGTGGATTCTGCCATCCTAAAGCTCTTTTATTCCTTATGTACGGCCTGAGTAGCACGAGGGCCATAAGAAACTGTCTTGTTTATGGCCAGGAAAGCTCTCAAAGGTTAATCCCCTCCAATGCTTAGAAAGAGAGCAAGATCTAAAGGAAATGAGAATGAAGAATCAATCATTTAATAGAGCAGTCAAGCTCAGATGTGAATTCCCAGAAGCAACACAGTCCTGTAGACTGAAAGTTCCAAGACTGTGCTAACTTGTGTAAAGGTGAGGGGACAGCACAGAAATCAGAAGACTCACTGAGCAGAATGGGTTTTGTGGTACTTCTACTATTGGCAGGCTTAAAATTAAATCCATCTATTGCTAAAACAATGCAACTGATCTTTAAAATATAGCTTTTCTTCTTCTATTGCTTGGATCTGTGGTTAACCAAGGACTACAATTAGGCACCTGCAGATTGAAAAAAGGAATCATCACAGCAGTGATTCTGATTTGCTATCTGTGTTATCCAGTCCCTTTAGAACAGGCTTGGATAACAGGCTAAATGGGTCACAGGATGCTGTGATCTACTCTCCTCCATTCCCACTGCCTAAGCTGAAACTCAAAAGAGGGTGTCAAACAACCAACACTGGAAACTTCAGAGGTAGCAGCTCTGAAAACAGATGTTCTTACTGTTTTGTTATGCAAAGTAAAACAAGGAAAAGAAGAAATCTGAGTCAACCCTTGTATAAATCAAGTTAAAAAATTCAGCCTGATCTGAATGATCATCAACTGCCAATAGAAGATGGATTCCAATTCCTTTACACCGGTTCCCATCCCCATTGCTGGAGGAAGATGGCTGAATGACCAGGAAAGTAGAAATAGGGACATTAAGAAAGAAGAGCAGAAGTGAGACTAGTGGAGAGGGTACGTAAGCAGAAACTGAAGTAGGAGTCAGCAGGGAACAATGAGGGCAAATGCAAATCTAATTCAGGAGACAGCTGAACAGTTTAAATAGTGTAAGCCAACAGATGTTCAATTTGGTTACAAAACAGACATCAGGACTATGAAAGTAAGTCAGCTTTCAATTTGTGTCCATTGTACATTCACATGCGCAATCCCTAGAAGAGATTTTCTTAAAAATATTGAGGAAGAGGGAGGCTGTGTCTCAGATAGGCACCAGCCTTCCAAATAATGAATGCCAGCTGCAACTCACCAGTTCAGTGATCATGGTTGGCCAAAGTGAGGTAAGGTGCTGTGGAGACATTCTTAAAAGCAATACTCTGAAAAACAGGAACACTTGGGAATGAAGGGTGGGCACCTGTGGCAACCGGAGACTTTCTACCAGCCTTTCTGAAACAAAAAGCCAAGAAGGATTCCTCAGTTCAGAATATTCCAATGAGCATTTTCTCCTTCCCTCATTTAATCACTCTCAATTTGAACTACTTTTTAAGTATCTGCCATGTTACTGTTTCAGTACTTTACCAGTTTTATTCTGCCAATATAAAAAAATAATCACTTTCACCAAGCAAAGAACAAAAGAGACCCCTCAAAACAATGCAGTTCCCTATTTTGGTTAAGTTCCCCACATAAATGCAATAGTGCATCTGCTGAGCTCATCTTATGTAGAGTTTCACCCATTACAAAAAGAGGAGTTACCAGATTCCAAACAATACAACAACAGCTGGAACAGCTAGGATTATTATTGTTATAGCTATTATTATTAAAAGGCTGCACCATCACAGTACATGGGAAATTACACAGGTACAATACGGTCTTATTTAACTATAATCACCTCTAAGCATTCAGCATATACAGAAGCAGATACAGTCAAACCAACAGACATGCATGTTGCAGTTCACACTAGTAAAAGCACCTGGTACCATGAACACAGCAATCTCAGCTACTGACTTGACTGGGAATTAAAAAAACCCACAAACACTCAACAAAAAAAACCCAAGCTACTTGAAAAAAAAGATCCTGGAACAAATGAAACAAGAAAGATGATGCAATTGATTTTTCATATGGGAGACCTAAATGTCCACCCTAGTGGCACAAAAAGATGATAGATCTAGAAAATGCTGCTGGAGCTATTTGCATCATCTTAAAATAAACCCAAGCAGTTCCTATTCCCAATCACTTTACATAAAAGGTCACTGTAAGAGATAAACTTCAGTGATAAATAGGACAGATAAACAAAACAGCAGCAAAAGCAGCAAGAGAAATCAAAAGCTGAAAACTTCAAGGTCAGCTTTTCTATTTATCCCTAACTGTTTATACCTCAGATGTTCTTGTCAAAACATATGATGCAGGTATCCAAGGATATCCGTACAGGTCTAAAGTGACAGATCAGTGAAATAATCTGGATACTACAAAGTCTTGCATAGTTTGTAGTCATTTAAGACTGAAAACATTTTAACCAAAATCTGCAGAGACATGGACACAGTACCACACACTGATATTCCAGGGGACAAATTTACCAGCTGTTATTCACTCATACAAACATTCCACAGGAAACAGCAGAGTCCAGGAGTCCACTAAATGATACATTTTCACTGACCTTGTATGTCTGGAAGGTATTTCTGGTATTGGTCTATCTCACTGCTGAAAATGGCGAAGGCGAGTCTCTTCAGGAGCATAGCGCGCTGCTCCAGCTCTGCGTCCCGATTAGCAAACAGGTTCAGGGAACTGCTCTGAGCCACAGCCACTCGTGCTGAAACAGAAAAGGCAAACTGCAGAGAAGAACTTGAAAATTTCCCTTTTCTTTCACTTTAAGGCACAAATAACTCTTATTTTCTTTGCATTGAGTTCAAAAGCAGATGTTAAGAACGTGCTTGTTCTGCAGTTTTTACTTTTAACCGCAGTGACTTAAAACACATGTTGAAAGAATTGTAAGTATACACAAGGCTGGGTTTAGCAGCTTCTGGGAGGGAGTTTAGCCATTTTTTAAAACAAAACTTGCATGTATAGATGCTCCGAAGTTTCAAATGTGCAGAATCAATGTCTTTTTAAGCAGAGTTCGTGTCAGATCCTAAAGAAACCCTCAAAACCCAAACAACAAACAAACAAAAATACCCCACCAAAACAAAAAGCCACCCCCACCCACTCTGCTTCATCAACTTTTCAATACAGGCAAAATTCACTGTGTGCCCAGATGGTCTCAAACTCTCTCAAAGTTATCCTATTTATGGGTCTACAGAAGCAAATATTATAAGAAAACATGAAACACATTGAATAAATCACACAAATTAGAATAAACGCTGAACAAGTATTTTTTTCAAGATATTTTTCCCATTTATTTAGCATTTATATTGGAGAAAAGTCACTGCTACATCAATAAATACTTACTCATCAAATCTCTGAATGTGGTTTTGTCATGTGTCATCAAATTATCCATAATAGCTCTCCAGCTAAAAGAACAAGATTGTACAGAAATCAGAAATGCAAGAAAAAAAGCAAGACTCTTCAGGAATATTTATGGAGCTTTTTCTGCTCTTTTAATTCAGGCTACGACTTCCAATTCAAGCTCTCTGCCTCAGAGGTACCAATTACATGGTGCAATTTGATCTGAAACTTTATTTCTTGAACCTCCTTGTCAAAGAAAATAGGAGATGCCATCCAGAGGGTCATGGACAGGCTTGAGAGGTGGGCCCATGTGGAGTTCATGAAGTTCAACAAGGTCAAGTGCAAGGTCCTGCACAAGGGCCAGAGTAATTCCAAGCAAAAGTACACGCTGGGCAGAAAATGGATTGAGAGCAGCCCTGGGGAGGAGTTGGGGTGTTGGTGGATGAAAAACTGAATTTGAGCTGCCAATGTGCACTCACAGCCCAGAAGGCCAATCACATCCTGGGCTGCATCAGAAATGTGGCCAGCAGGTCAACAGAGGTGATTCTGCCACTCTGCTCTGTTCTGGTGAGAATCCATCTGGAGTACTGCATCCAGCTCTGGGTTGCAGATCCTTGACATAAGAAAGACATGAACCTGTTTGAGTGGGTCACAAGGAGGACCACAAAGATGATCAGTGGGCAGGAGCATCTCTCCTGTGAAGGCCAGGCTGAGGGAGTTGGGGTTGTTCAGCCTGGAGAAGAGAAGTCTCCAGGAAGACCTTAGAGCACCTGCCAGGGCCTAAAGGGGGCCTACAATAAAGGTGGAGAGGGACTTTCTACAAGGACAGAGTGACAGGAACAAGGGGGAACATTTCTAAACAGAAAGAGGGCAGATTCAGATTAGATATTAGGAAAAATTCTTTACTGTAGGGGTGGTGAGGCACTGGAACAGGCTGCCCAGAGAAGCTGTGGATGTCCCATCCCTGGAAGTGTTCAAGGCCAGGCTGGATGGGGCTCTGAGCAACCTGGGTGAGTGGAAGGTGTCCCTGCCCATGGCAGGGGGGTTGGAACTGGATGATCTTTAAGGCCTCTTCCAATGAAAACCATTCTATGATTCTAGAAAATGTTAACTACTTTTTCCTCACAGAAAATGTATTTTTTTCAATATTATTATTTTTAAAATACATTTGTGTATAGTAATATATCTTATGGAAACAAGTTTCACATTTCATGTGGTAATCTAAACCACAGAACATCTCTCTTTATTCCTCTCAACAGATACCTGTTGGGAAATTTTGGTCCACATGCTGGCAACATACACAAAATTTTTAAGGGCTATTGACATAAGCAGGAAAGAGAGTCTTACTGGTTAACACACGAAGCATCCATCTGGAAGAAACTGGAATCCATAAAGAGGTCAAATGCTTCCTTTTTCCATGCTCTCCTGGTATACTGATACCCACTAAGACTGCTCAATAACTGGACACAGGCTCGATAGCTGGATGCATTGTGAGCACTAAACAAAAATGAGTCAACATAAACCAATTTTGAATTTTTGCTTTATAGAAGGTCTAGTAGGCATCTAATCATTATCATGGTTGTTTCAGCTTAAGTGTCACCCTCCAAGTTTCAGCTACATCAACTCAATAAACTGTAAAGATACCTGTGATTACGAAGGTAGGGCACAACATAGTGCATGATGTTTACAAGCAGAGGAATAACTCTCTCTTTTTCATCACTATAGAAAACCATATCCAAGAGATGAGCCAAAACCTATAAAAAGAGAGGAAGATATGTTATCATGTATTCCTAAATTGATTTTTATCTACTATTCAGCAATTTTTTGTATAATACTCTTGACTGAGCATTCAAGTTTATGATAGAAGTGATCAAATTTCAGGTACCATACAAAGTCCAGAAAATAAAGATCCCATAATTTTTAAAACAAGTTCATGTAAAAGCACAGAAGCATAAGCTCCTGTTCAAAGCATTCTACAGAATAAGCTATAAACGAAGAAAAAATTCAAAGACTGACTGTGATTATCAGTAGTAAACAAGATATACCACTTAAATAAGATTTATTACACGAAGTTTGCCATCCAAAAAGCTTCCTACACTACACATCTCAAAGGCCATGCCTTACAGTCATCAACCACACTAAACCTTTGTAGCTGGGTTAGTAACAAAGTTTTATAGATTTTTACATGACAGGACCCAGAATCCATTCACATCAGTGTTTCCCATGAAATTTTCCCCTAGCTTCTGGACCGAAGTTTTTCACAATATAGAAGTTTATCGTAAGACAGTATTTGTTACATCCAAGGAGACATTTACCTCAGAAAGCAAAGTCAATGCATGGACACTATAAACAGATGGAGTTATATTTGAAGTTTCCATTGCTGGAGACAACATATCTAAATGAAGATAACAAAAAAAAAGTCCAAAATTAGTATTCTTAAGCTATTATTTACCTTACAGCACATTTTAAAAATATATACTTTGAAGATGCACAAACAACTACAGATACATTGTATAACATACTAATGCTGGATCAATACTGAAGCATTTTTAGCATAGCAAAGCTGTCCTCTGTGTTAATTTTAGCCTGATAATTAATGTCTTGTTTTAAAAAAAGATGAAAATGAAACTACCTTCAACATCTGATTCTAAGTTGTTTCCATCAACCATAATCTTGGGGGAAGGCTTGACCTCTAAGTTTCGTCTTAGCCAAGTAGTCTGTTCCAAGGAAGAACCAGCAATTGCCCCAATGGCATCCACTATCTTGTGTGTTACATCCTGGTAGGAAAAAAAAAACAAGCATTTTAAGAACTTTGTGCAGAAGGGCTTTATTTGTTGCCCAGATAAGTAGAAAATCATATAAGCAAATAGAGAATTGGCTTCAAATCTCTTCTATTCCATATTACCAGTGATTAGTAACTTCACAGAAAATGAGAACTTTTTCATCAGATTATAAATAAAAGGGGAGGATACTAAAGAGTTATTTCAGACTACAGAACTGATATCAAATAATTCTATATTCTATAATAATTCAAGCCTATAGTTCCAAGCCCCCTGCCATGAACATGGACACATTTCTCCAGACCAGGCTGCTCAGAACTCTGTTCAACCTGGCCTTAAACACTTACAGGGATAGCGCATCCACAGCTTTTCTAAGTAACCCGTTCCAGTGCCTCACCACCCTCACAGCACAGAATTTTCCCCCCAATATCTAACTGAAATCTACTGTCTCTCAGTTTGAAGCCATTCCCCTTTGTCCTGTCACTACATGCTCTTGTAAAAATTCCCACTCCATCTTTCTTGTAGGCTCCCTTCAGGTACTGGAAGGTTTCAACTAGGTCCCAAAGCCTTCTTTTTGCCAGGCTGAACAAATCCAATTCTCTCAGCCTTTCCTCAAAAGAGGGGTCCTCCATCCCTCTAATCATCTTGGTGGCCCCTCCTCTGGACTTGCTCCAAGAGGTCAATATCCTTCCTGTGCTGGGATGTAGATGATCTTTAAGGTCCTTTTCAACCCTGCCCATTATATGATTCTATTATTTATTGTTCAGTGTTTTCAAAAGACACAGACAACAGATTTCTTACCTGGAGATCTCTCTGATCTTTCTTGTTCTCCAGACTTGGGTTTTTCATGATAAACTCATTAAGAACACTGAAAAAATATACAAGTAAATATACAAGTAAAGAAGGATTTTCTTCTCATAATACATTATTTGGTACTTTTAAGGGTTAGGACAAATTTGAATACACTTATTTGCACAACACTACTTATTTATTAAGCTTTCAGTGATTGTTAGTTATCAATATTTGAGAAAACATCCTTTCAAGTTCCTTAAGTTGATTTTGATATATCATAAGAGTTTACCAAGAACATGTTTTACCTGACTATATACTAAAGTCTCTTCAAAATACTCAAGAAAATGGTCCCTGAA
This sequence comes from Scytalopus superciliaris, assembly GCA_013400415.1. NCBI lineage: Eukaryota > Metazoa > Chordata > Aves > Passeriformes > Rhinocryptidae > Scytalopus > Scytalopus superciliaris. Next base: position 96,375 of record VXBX01008880.1, read on the forward strand.
GCTTTATACAGAAAATCACATTCAACATTTTATTTCTAACACTCCACAAACTGTTTTCATGCTGAGAATGCAGCCCATTCTAGTGGGTTGCACATTTTCACATACATAAGAAAGAGTCAGTGTAAGAAAAATCAGAAACTTATGCCTGCTGCTTAAAGAGCCTGAATCATTCAAATAATCAGTAAGGTCAGTTCATGGCTTGTATCACATTATAATATAAAATTTAATTTTTGTAACCATTCCTCAAGAGAACAGAACCCATGCAATAACGCTACCAGTCAAAAGTAAATGATAGAGATTTGAAAGCACTAACACTTCAGTATGATTTCACACACTTACATTTGAGCTTATTTGGAAATTACAAATATCAACAGCACTTACCCAAGTATGAGAAATTGTCCTGGAGCAGGGAGACCAACCTGGATGGAATCTTTTAACAGAAGCAGCAGTGATGCCCAGCTGTCTACTAAGCTGGTTACTGGAATCCTAAGAGAGAGAGCAGCAATGTCAATGAAAACAGCACCATCTCTCTCAGATATTCCCCTTTTTGCTTTCTACCTCACAATTCTCCTGTCAGATATTGTGAATGAACTTTCTTACGGATTCTTTGGTTTTTCACATAATGCTAAGTGGCTACATCAAGTCATTAAGAAACAGAGGAAGGCAGAAGAGCAGTGTAATCAAAATACAGTTTTTTCATTCCAAGGTTGAAGCAGTACCAATGAGTTACAGCCCAAGTAAGATCAGCTTTCCTTGGGAAGGGGCAGATTGCTTGCAGGATTTTTACCTGGGGGAAGAAAGGTGATGCAGAACTAGGGAACTCACAAAATAAATCACTTTTTTTTAATGACACCTACAGTTCAAAACCATTCTTTCTTTACTATTTATATTACACAGGCTATTTCTCATCCTAGAGATTACAAAAAGATGTAAAACAGTCACATTTTCCATCTGCTTCTTGATGGCAGAAATAAAATTTAACTTCTTTTCTTACCTTTGAGTATAGGCATAGAAAAACTGCAACATGCAGACTTCCAGTGAAAGATGCTTCTAGAAAAATATATGAAACCTGTGTCATTAGGAAGAAGTAAGTGACTTCTCTTTTTCTGGGGCAAAATTGACAATGCTGCAATGCCTTAGTGTCTGAATGTACAGCTTAATTCATTAGGATATTACAAATGTCCATTTAAACATCTTTATAGCAAGTTAATCTTCTCCATTTTTTTTAATTCCCTCTTTTCCTCACTTCTCTTTCCCACCTGAAAAAAAAAATCATCAACCTGGTGCTAGGGCATGCACCTGTTTCCCTAATGTAAGCAGCCTATCCCCACAAAAGGTTTTGTACAGTGTTTTGTACTGTGTTTACTACAATCCTGCAGTAATCAGGATTCTGGAGTTGTTCAGTAAATAGCAGTGACTTAAGGGGGCACGACTTCCCTCCCAAAGTTCTTCCACCTATTAGATACTGTGAAAATTTTGACACTGCTGCTCAGCTTTGTGTGAAGCACCCCTATCATTAGTGTTCTAAGCTTCCTTAAGAGGACATTAAACAAATCAATAGCATCTCTACAGCTTTCATACCTTGTCCTTTGCTATGGCTGGAGGCTGTTTCAAAACTTCTTTCACTGTTTGTATAACAGTCTCTGTTCTCATAACACTGATAGAGCGAACCAGCTCAACCAGGAGAAGTTGTTCTTCACCTGCTGTAGGTATCACCTGAAAGAATCAAATGTATGTCACAGATTATCACCTCAGACAATGGCTATGCCAAAATTAAGGCAGCTGGCCTCATGGGATTGAAGTGATAGTAACCAATACTTCATCCAGACATTTGGTATGACTTACTCTTCTCCTGAAGAATTCAGGAAGATTATCCCATTCTAAAATGGTAGCACCCTGACAGTACAGCTGCTAATTAGAAATACAAATATTGTCCATATTTCATTCTATTTTTTCCACTGGAATGCCTGAATTTTTTCTTGCTGCTTCTAAATCACTGAAAGCTATTACCACTATTGGAAATGACCACTGTGTAACACATACCTTTGTCCTAGAAGTATTTTTGTTTTGCCTCCTTTCATTCCATACAAAGGCAATGGCAGCCATGAAGTGAACTCCATGATTCATTGAAATTGGACCCAAAAGTTCCAGAATCTGTTGCCTCAAATTCTGGAAAGTGAAAGCAGAACCCATATTCCTTTAGATAAGCACCTCAGCATTATGTTTAAAAAAAAATAGTTACAAGGCTGTATTTGGATGGCAACTATCACTAACTCTTATAAAAATGAAATACTACACCAGATAAGCTGAATTCAAACTGGACTTTTTCATATACAGAACATGTTGAATAATCTTTTGAATAATACAGATTTTGGTAAATTAAAGGAAATCTGGGATGTACAGAAAACTTGATTTACTGTTTAACCAGAGTAAAAGAGTTTATCTTTTTTTTTTTTTTTCACAGAAGAGACATAATATTATAGCCCATGAAGAAGTTTATGCCTGTCCTTTTAGTGGGTAGAAAACACTATAGGCAGCACAAATATGACCATGGCTGCTGTCTGTGAAAAGATGTGAAGTCTTCTTCCTTCAACCTGCATGACAAAGGTTGAAAAGGATATAACAGCATCACCACAAACAGTATCTGAGAGTAATCAAATGAACTGAGAAAATCTTATTTTAAATAATTTCAAATTAAATGTTTTCCTATTTGATACCATGAAATCTAAGAAGTTTGAACTGCTAACAAGGTGAGGCAGCATTCTCACTATAGTCTTATTTGACTCCTTCTCAGGTTCTCTTTATGATCACTAGCTCACTCTCTGATACATTTCCCCATGCAGTGACATCATTGTATGGGAATTGAATGAATAAAGGAACTAATTCACAAGTGTACTTATATAGCACTAGATGTTTTAAAGAGGAGAGTTCTGCTTGGTTAAGATTTTACATTACTACTGCGTTTCTTCTGAGGGGTAAAAGGGTGGCTTACATCTTTTTAGGATGGATTTAATTTTCTTTTCAGGAAACCAAGAGGTGAGACATTATTGTCTTGAACCAATACACTTGAGTTTAAAAGCAGATTCAATACACATTTATAAAAGCTTTGTTTGTGGGGTGAGTAGATGAAGACAAAGGTATTAAAACAAATTTAGAGTTAGGGGAATGGAACTGAAATTATTTTGACAGAGGTGTTAATGAACAACATAAAAGATATTATCCCTGATATTCTGACCTTTGTTGAGCCAAGATTAATAGTGGTAACAGATGCAGCAGCAGCAGCAGTAGTTTTCTCTGAAGAATCTGCAAGATGCAGGATGCTCCACAGCAAAGTCACAGAAGCCATGATCATGTGCAAGATAGACAGTATCCCATTGCGTGCTTCAATCAAGTGCTTCTGATCCACATTAACCAAAAGCTAGTGGATTGTCAGGGGAGAGAAGAGGAGCATTAAATAGCTACATAAACAGGATAATTAAAAGAGTGTAAACTGAGACTTAACTGACACAGGAGTTTTCAACCTTAACTTTTTCAAAATAGTTTTTCAGTAAGTCTCATAGTGCACACAGGTTTTGATACTATTGAAATGACAGTTAAAGAACCTTTTGACTCCGTTTGCAGTACGAAATGTATTCTGAACACATGAGGCCTCATGTCTTCATCAATCAATTTTGTATCATCTGCCTACTCCTTTGCAAATCAATTATTTCAGAATTTTAAGTGTAACAAATACTCTAGGCACAACTATTTACTTACATGAACAAAACCCACTTTTTCAGTCACTCTTAAAAGAACGGAAGGCAAAGGGTATAAGAATGGGGGGAAAAGTACAAAAGACTACAAGACTACAGAGAGGGAAAGGCAAAAGCCTCTTACAGAATCTGGGCCAAATTCTTAACTGAGACTATGCTCAAAATATCAGATCTAAAAACATTGCTTGACTTAAAAGACAAATTGTGAATATACAGAAGGAGCAGAATAATGTTTTGATATATTGCAAGATGAATGCAGTCCAGACAGAAAGTAATAGGATAAGTACCAGTCTGAGAAGTTCTGCAAAATAATAGCAGCTTTAAAAAGTGGAAATTTAGAGGTCTGAAACTTAAGGAATTCATACTTTAGTTATTTCAGGGTAACAAAAAAAAAAGGCAATACAAGCAAAGAAATCTTAAAAGTATAATTCATAGAAAATTGTTTTTCTGTTTGAGATGTGCATATTATTAATAAAAAACACACTTATAGCTAAACCAATATATTTGGTATTTTTCCCACCCAGGTCTTCCTATCTGCTAATATAATCACAGTACTTAATTTGACATGTACTGCACAGGAATTTCTCAAACACCAAATAAGTTTACCTGATGATACTGTGTGGATGGATCCAGGAGGCAGTAATGAATTATTGTTGTGATCCCTTCTAGTAAAGTAAGAACCATATCTGGGGGAGTGACTGATGCCATCCAGAGAGGCCTAAAAGAACAGATTAATTTTTTTTAAATGGGTTAATCTGATGCTACAGTAATTCCACCCAATCAAACATACTAAAAAAGGTTATAGAACTCTAAATACACATACCTATTATCAGATAATCCTGTTTCATATTTATACTGCTGAATTAAATTATCCAAGTTCCTGCAGAGCTGGAGAGTCACTGAAACAACCACCCTTTGAAGAACTTTTCCCATGTAAGGCAATGTAGAAGTGATAAGGCCAATCCACTGGGGATGCATTTTACAGGCACAGTGCTGGTGTAAAGCTCGTATCACTGCACAGAGAAACATGCCTTGGCAGGTTATTGGCTGGGAATGTAAGTACTGAAGAGAAGTCATCGGCTGCTGGGGACTGATGTGCTCCAAGTCTGTTATGACAAAGTCAAACCCTGTTTCATTTTCTTCAGGCACGGTCATTACTCTGTGTTCCAGCACAATCAGCCGCTGAAGCACTTTCAAAAGCTGTGACTGCAGAGTACTGCCATTGTCAAATTCATCTTCAGAAAAGTTTATAAGACTGTCTTCAGAGAAACCTTCTTCTACAGCCACTATGTTTTTTCCAGCTGTCTTTTCACTGTGCCATTTCTGTGCACTGAAGATAGAAGACAGCAGACAATGCAGGATCACTTTCTGAACCTTGCACTTGGACAACATGTCTGAAATAAAACTAGGAAAACCCTTGGCAGAGCTTTCTATCACTTTTGCCAACTCAGCGAAGAGAAGTGTCAGAATTTCTATACTCATCATTTGCATATTACGGTTTCCTATTAGATCTTGTGAGGTGACTTTCACATGAGTTGGATAGTGGCTCCGCATGTAGTATAAACACAGGGAGATAAGAATTTCTATGTACATAGAGCTCCGAAAGTTATGGTTAGAATCAACTGGGATGTGACTGTAGAAATCCTTGCCCATAACAGATATCCGATGCCGGGCTAGAAGATTCTGGAGCAATGAAAGCTGAGGAGTGTATGCATTGTTGACACTGGTAGTGGAGATGGCACTTACAAAAGCTGAAGGATTTGTTTTCAGAATTGCTTTAATTGCAGAAAAAGCATACAATGTCCTTGAAGAGTCGTACAGCTGGAGATAAAGCAGCACATGTTGATACAGTGGATGAATATTGAAGTTAGGAGATTTTCGCATTCCTGGGGACCCCACATCACTTTCTATTTCTGAAATTTCTCCTTCTCCACAACTGTACCAATTTTCTAGATCAAGACCATCACTAAAGAAGACATTTGTTTGCTTAAGTTTTTCTGTTTGTGCTCTCTTCTTGTCTTCATCTTTCTTTTTGGCTATTTTCACCTTAGGTTTTGCACCTGGTTGCTTACCAGCCTCTTTAACAATTGTTTCTTTTTCTGACATCTTCTCTGGTAGCTTTCCTTTAAAGCTGAACTGAATACTACTGTGGCTTCGTTTTCTGGACTTTGATTCAGTGGAAGAAAGAGTGAGATCAGAGAAGGACTGCTGGCTTTCTGCAATACAAGGTGAAGAGTTATTTCTTGAAATTTCATCTCCTAAGCTCTCAAGTCCAGTCTCAGTTGAGGCTGATAGCAACTGCGAGCTGTCATTGCTAATCAAACTACTCTGACTACTTTCAATATTTTGATCATCATTTTTTGTGACCTCTACAGGGTCATCCAAGGAACTGAATTTACATGAAGTATCCTCAGAGGGTATACTATCTTTAGCTAGTTCAACCTCTTCTCCAAGACCCCTTACAACTTTGCATATAAGATCTGTAACCACTTGCTGCACAATTTCATCAGGTGAGTCTTCTTTCAGAGTCTGAGAGCTATCTTGAGCACTCAGGCTTTCTGTTTCCACTTCATAACTTATATTGTCTCCAGTAGATGACTGAGAACAGCCTGAGTCAGAACTCTGCAGTATTTCAACTTGATGGTCAGGAAGGTCAAAATCAGACACAACCATTGGTATGGTCTCACTGCTGGTACTTAACAAGGAAAGCCTGTCACTCAGAGGGTTCACAGTCAGGCTGAAGTTCTCCATTTCATCCATAGCAAGTTGTTTTTCATTGCCTTCTTTAGGTATAATAAGTTGTCCTTGGCTCACAGGCATATGAGAAAATGCTTAAAGAACACAAAAAAAATAGATATGCATAAGATTTTTTTACTTCAGAATAATAATTTAAAATTAAAATTTAGATTTTAAACTATTATTAAGACTTCAGATTATAAAGACATAGTAAATAGTGTCTCTCCATTTCACAGTAGAAAAAAAATGTTAATATGCAAATGACACATTGACATAAACAAAGCAAGATTACTTTAGCAGCACATCTTAGCAAAACAACATAATTCTACCATGAAATATTATGCAGTCTTATCTGCTTTTGTTTTCATAAAAAAAGAATTAGTAGTATAGTACTCAAATTGCACAATACGTGCAAACACCTTCAAACCTTATCAGTACGTTTTCAGCCAGGCTCAAACCAATGGTAATATCTCATACAAGTATTTAATTGCTTGGTTAAGCTTTAAGCCATATTCTTAAGTTCTACCAAGACTCAGCAAGACATAAGAAAATGTGCTGCATTAGAATACTTGCATATCATCTTAATTTGAGAACAATAAAACTTCAGTGATACTTGGGACACCCAAACTTGAACTAGAAAAAACCCGCACAAATGCACATACAAGCAGTAGCTATTCTAACACCTAAGTTTTCTGAGTTACCCTCAAAGATTCCTATGTTTTTAATGTTGCACATGAACAGTAGGCAAAGAAATTAATTAAGGAACTTCCTACAATCTTCTTGCATACATACCATCAGCACAGCTAAACTTCTGCATGAACTGCTTTTCGCTTTCTTCTTCAGGGTGACTGGGAGATTTAGTCCAGTAACATTCAGCCTGAACTCGCTGAACAGAAACTCGTTGAGTTTTTGGATGGAGAAGCAGCAGGAGCAAAGGTTCAAGCACCCTTGCAATATCATGTCTTTGAAGAACTTGATTTAACCAGGCTTGTCCCACTGACCAGGTAGAACCATCCAAGCTATTGAGGCTGTCCAGCATAATAAACAAAGATCTAGAATAGAAAGAAAAATGAATCTAACAGAAATCCTACACTCCTCACAGAGTAATTTCATTTTAATCTGATATATGACAAATTTTAACGTTAGTACGTACACCAGTGTCTTCTCCATGTAAACAGTATTTTCTTTGGAATCCAAACTTTGCAACCTTAAGCTTTGTATTTCAGTCTAATCTAATGAAGAAATGGCCAGGAAGAGCTAGTAATAAAGTCTGTTAAGATAGCTGGTCTAATAGTAGCAGTTGTATAGTCAGTTCAAGTATGTGTACAGCTGCTGGCACATAAAAAGCTTTTATTGCCTTCTGAGTGCTAGTGCCACTAAAAGATATACAGCTTTAAAAAACAATTCACAAGGATACATGGAAAAGAAAGATAACTTATTCAAAGATCTTGTCTTCAAGAGCAGAGAGGAGAAATATACTTGACAATTCATCAGTTTCTGTCGCTGTTATTTTCTTATATTAGTAGTTTTAGCCTCTAGAATCCTTTCCAGACTTGGGGGAAAAGAATCTATAGTACTCTGTACTGTTTTACATCCTCCAGTAGTACATGTTCATAAACTCTTAGCTGTATGCACAGAATTCATCACCACTTATGCAGTGAATGACAGTATCAAGCCAAAGATATAATGGCCTTCTTACTTCGCTTCCTACATTTAGGTATGCATTAGGAAATACAAACAAGCACTTTTCTCCAACACTTGTGCTAGCTAAGGAAGACAAAACTAGTTCAGCGTCCAGATCATTCAGTTCTAAGAAGTTAGTGTGACATCAGAAATCCTCTGTTGCTTGCCATATATGACCTCTTACACAAAATACACAGAACAGATTAAGCAAGAGAACTTTCAAATTTTAGCACTTGCTTGCAATTTTTTTCTTAAGTTTTCTTAGTTTTGCTGTTACTTTGATTTCATATAATTCACTTCTGGGTGAACTTCTTCCTCCTGCTTTTGTTTTCATCAAAACACAGCAGGAACTCAGATATTAAGCTCAATATACACCACGTGATTTCAACCACAGTGGTAGTCAATGAATCATACAACCATTCCTTTCCTACTCTTTATAGCTTCCAGAAAACTTACAGCTTACCTAATCATTACTGTGAAAACAATTTTGTCTAAAAAACTCATTCTTTCCTATTTCCTCGCTCGCAGACCTACACTGTAGTTCTCCAATTTCTAAAGTCTGTGTTGCCAGTATAATGTAGGTAAAGTTTTTGAAGCAAAATTATTTCAGCTGAATCATGCTTGCAATCACCAACCTGTCAAAGGTGCGGCCAAAGGAAGAAGACTTGTTAATATGAAGGTCTCTGGTGAGATGCCATAGCACTGCAAACTTGGCATGAGCTTCCATTCTTACTTTCTGTGGACAAAATCATAAGTTAGATCTAACAGAATGTAACAACATCTGATAAGAATTGAAAAAAGAAAGAGTCATGGAGCAGCTTAAAAGATATAATGAAACTATTAAAACTATCTTTTTTGGCTATGTGTTCAAACACTATTTTCTAATCTTAAAACCAGCAATAGTCATCAATAGGTCTCTGTGAGCAATTCAGTACCATGAAAGCATTCTCCCCAATCTTGACCTTAACTCGCTTAATTTCAAAGTCTACCCTGAAAAACGTTTTAAATACTTAGTGTGGTACCTTGAGCAATACTTATTTTACTTTCACAAGTTGCACAACTCTGTTTTCAGTGAGGTTATCTCAGCACCAAAAGAGAACATGAAGAAATGTGCACGCTTTTCAATAAGAAGCATAAAGAGACAGAGAGAAGTGGCAGAGAAAGAAGAAAAATTTTTAGATATAGTGTCTGGAGTGATGGGACTAAACACAGTATGCATGACAATAAATTCAATATTGAATAATTATTTTTCAATAATGAAAATAAGTTGACTAGAAAGATACACAAGAATTTTCTAGCTTGATATGTTGTAGGCAGAGTTCTTCGCTAACATGTCAGATTTAGTTGTGGAACTTTGAATTTTATTTGGACAAATAGGACGTGTTTACTGCCCAAAGGACTTCTAATGACTAGTAATAACATGTAGAATATTTCATAGAATCATAGAATATCCTGAGCTGGAAGGGACCTACAAGGATCATCAAAGTCCAGCTCCTTATATTTAATGGTGAAAATGGTCTAAAGTAACAATTCTTATGTTTATCTCTTTACTGTGGCTGATCAAGGCAAAGAGTTATTCCAGCAAGGTTGCAAACAACAGTAAATGTCATGCTATGATTTGGACACGTATAAAAAGAGCTTTACCCAAGACACAAGGAAGCTCTGAGCAGTTGTAGGGGTGAACCCTGCACAGCAATCAGGACAATCACACCAAATAAAACATCAAAATTACTCACAAGTACAGTAAGGGCTCAAACTAAATTACTAGATGATAAGCAGAGACAAGAGGACAAAGATTTTCAGTTGTTTGTTCTTATATATATTGCTATAGGGACTGAGAAATAGGTATATTTACCTTTAACTGAAATGAAATAAAACTAAGATATGTTAAAACCACTGTGATACTCTGGCATATTTCCAGAATTCTTTTGCATCATGCAATTTAAGAAGCCTTGCAACAGCTAATAAAACCAATATCTGCCAAAATAATGAAAACTTTAAGCAAAAGCTATGAAAATTACGGAAAGAACAAAGGGCAGATCACATTAGACATAAACTAAAACCAAACCAAAATATCCTACAAAAAAACTCCAAAAAACCCCAAACAAACAAAAAACCAATCCAAAAGAGAGGACAGCATTCTAGAAAGTAAAGCAAACATTACTTGTATTTAGAAAAATATGCTTCTCACAGGAAAATAACTCACAACATTGCTGCAAAATACAAAGTTACACAAAACAATTCACTAGCATCTGCTGAATAGAGTGAAAATACCAGTTCTCAAACACACACAGATTACTCCATGTGAGCCCTTGTCATTCATGCTGGGAAAACGTAAGAAATGACAGTTTTCACAGGAAGGCTGGCAGAAATGAGTGCACACCACATCCACAGTCACAGCAGTTCCCAGACCCACGTAATAAGTAAACTGAAAGTCATCATCAGTTTTAATAATATGGCAAGCTGTGAACTGCAGCAACTGACAGTGACTCATATTCACTTTTGTTGACCTGGTGTCTGGCAGAAAGGCAAAAAGGTAACTGCTTCTGAAGTCACACAAACTTGTGTTACTAGAGTGTGTAAGCAAGTAATCCCCTACCATTCATTCTGTTGGGGCTGTGAAAACAGTTCACAGACTTAAAATTTAAAGCATTACAAAGGCTTCAACTCAAATGTCAAAATGACAGTCTCTATGTGAAATAAATTGCTAGGTGAGGAAAAAAACATAAAGTACCTGTCATGACAAGAACTCCGACTAACAATAGTGAAAGTTAAGCACATGCTTTATATATTGGGAAGCAGAGCATAACTTTTCATAAGAGATGAAGTCTCCTACATAAGTCTGTTGCTGAATGCTGAAAAACCTCCTCTGTCTAGCATGAAACTAGAGGCTCATCACAGACCTAAAATAACATTAGAAACTATGTACAGTGGCATTTTTTCAGTATTAAAGTTATTTATGCCCTCATCTGACGGGAAAAGTCCTTGCTATACATGTATTTCTATAGTTATACACTTAACTCATCTTTTAGTAAATATATGAACAACTTGCCTTGTCTCTGTGAGTCAGCTGCTGACTAATAACATCTTCACAAATACTAGAAGATGGAACGAGGTTGTGCAGCTGGTAGAAGAGCTCCACACTCTTCTGATGATGCTGAGGAGTTCCATCACCCAACTGTTCCCAGAGAGTTAAAGCTATGTGCTTTGTACATGAAAAGAAAAGTTGCATGAGACACAAGTGAATGACTATCATGCCTTGTTTTGCTCTAGACTACATTGAGCTCTATGCAATGATGGGAGGCACCACATCTAATGACACTCTATGACCAAGAGGCAATCTGTAAAAAGGTTCCTTTTGTGTGAACAGAAAGGTTTGAAACAATGCAATTACTCACTACACAAAAAATTCCTATTAAGAGTCAGAACTCTCAGGCATGTCCAGAAATACATTTTCATCGAAATATAATTAACTACATAACATACCCACTAATTATCTTTTGCAAATGAGTTCTTACATAAATTACACAAATGCCAGGATTGGTGTTTCCCAGAGTCCTACACTATTGCACGTCTCAGTTTCATACCTTTGATGATAAATGCTGCTCAGGTTTTTTTTATATATTTAAAATATTCATTTAAACAAGGATTTTCACTCAAGTGGTCAGTAAGAGAATTTCATTTAGATTCTAACACAGGTTACAACTGTTATCAAAATATTCAGTAAGAAAATTTGGTTGACCATACCAAGGATGGTAAAGAGGCCAAGACTGTTACTTCACCAGACAGGAAAAAGAAGTCT
>VXBX01008880.1:110453-136265 GCA_013400415.1 Scytalopus superciliaris
ACTTTAATCTGCCCGTTGTATGAGTTTAGGAAAATGTATGCAAGAGAAAGATAATTCCTGACGTATCATTAAAATAATCAAATTAAGAATGCAATACTACATCACTTCAAACATTTAGTAACCAAAAATGAATAAAAAAAATTGAACAAGAAAGAGAAAAATAAATGCTATGGAAATGCATCCAGATGATTTCAAGCTTTAGATAAAACTGAACTTTTAGTAGTTCGTACATCCTTTCATTCACTTTTCTCCTTCTCAAAATTCTTAACCAGTAATCATATTTTAACACTGTAGTTCACAGCCTGGAATAATTCTTCAGTATACTTCATAGAGATATAAAAATAAAAATACCTAGGACAATATAATATATTATCTTATATATTATAATATACATACAAATAGAATTATTTATATATATATAAGCCAAGTTTAAACTGACCAAAAAAAAATAGTAATTCCCTGGCAATACTTCCGAAATAAAATTTTCTGTGAAAATTGATGCTTTGGGTGCAGAAACTTGATCCTATGAAACCACACTATGTTTTCACTGCAGTTTTTTTATCCCCTTCTTACTGACCCCTCACTTCATTACATACTCTGGCACGACAGTGGAAGTGTCTTTCTCTGAAGTTCACAGTCAACTCTCCAAGTAAATATTGCACCCTTTTATTTTAGAGATACCAAAGTAACTTCTCTTAAAACTTCAAAAGGACTCTATTGATCATGTTCCTAAAAAGGCAAATGTTTCTAGAATCAGACACAAGTGAAGAAATGCTATTTAATAGGCACAAATACAGCATCTATTTAGAATTAAGTGAAGAACAATGCAATTTCTAATTTATATCCATAGCAGGTAATTTTGAAATGTAAACTGGAGCCTAAATATACCTAACAATTCCATAGAGTGTTCTAGAGTTTGCAGATATAACCATCATTCTCAGCGCCACTTAGTTCCCTTTTTAATTTCTTCAATTAAAGATAGCTGAGAAATTAAGCACACAGTAAAATTTAAGCACAATTATGTTCTATCAATATCAGATTCATTAGGCTCCTTGAAATAAACAGACTGAAGACTCTCAAGGGTGATTAAGAGCAATTCGGTCACAACAGTAATGCAACCTATCAAAAACATATTCAAAATTTATGCACTTTTCAATAAAAACCAGTCTGTTCTGCAGTATAAAACACTCATATCAATAAATAGAGTGGTTGAAGAATTATGGTAACTGTCTTCCATTCTCTGTTCCACTGGAATTCTGTTACAGGAGGTAGGACTCCTGGACAGCTATGCAGCCCTATTCCCATCTCTGCTGCCATTTTGTACAACTGATGTTTACATTTGAGACAAAATCCTTCCTACTTATTTTACCCACCTACAATTTATGCTTATTCCTCAAACTTACACTGTTCAATAGACTGTAAATAAGACATCACAAATGGGAAGGTTCAGAGGATGAACAAGAAACACAAATTCAAGCCATTTAACAAAAAGTGAAAAGGATTTCTTGAATCACTGCCTTAATACAAGGCACATAACACTCAAACTCCACAGGCCTTTTGCTCTACAATGCACAAAGCAATAATAAATCAAAATTGCTTTGTGCACAAAAAAAGTAATACACAAACAGATGACTTTTAAAATATTTTTAGCTTTTGGACACAACACTTATTTGTAGGCTGCCAGTGTTTTGGAAAAATAAATAAATAAATAAATAAATAAATCACATTTTCAGGGTTATATCCTGTGATAGATTGTTTACAAAAGGTAGCAGATCTTTAGTATTGCAATACCCTTAATTAACAAACAGTAACCAAGTTGCATTCAACTGACAAATATTGGATATGTCTGGATGTTACAAAGTCAAATATATGCTCTGCTCCTGGCTGTATAATGAAAACATACACATCTTAAAGACCATAGAAACAGAAGTAGCAGTCATGTCAAATTAACATGCTTGTTTCCAAAAGCCAAAAAAACTATTTATCTCCAAGCACTGCCCACCACTTAAACCTTTAATAGATCTTGAAAATTGTGGATAAAACCCCAAAAGTTGCAACAATGAAGTTTCCTAGCAAAAAATAAAAACACAGAAGATGACTGTGACAGTAGCCAAATTTATTGTAACTACTCCTTACATTCACTATGACACCATTTTAAGGAGCAATTCTTAAACTGCAGACCAGAAGTAGAACAAAAAGTGGAACTGTAAATTGAAGACTACAGACTGTAAAATGTATTGTCCATCTAGAACATCGCATTTTACAGTAATCCACAACTGTCAATCACATCTCTGTATCTGAAGGGTTTCACCTATCTGTGAATATATCCACACTTCACAAAAATCACCATTCTTATTTTGTTTCTTAATGCAACAATAGCTAGATTTTTTTTGCAAGGACTGTTCCTTTAATAGGAACAAAATAGACTTAGTTAATTTTTTAACTGGCATGATTTTTATTGAACAGCAGCTTACAATTTCCATGTATTGCCAAAGTGATCAATGTGTACATCAATCCAAAATTGCTAAAATTAAGGTAAAAACATACTTGATGTGAGCTGTGACCATTACAAAACATTACAAAGAAAACGTTGTGGATCCCTGTAGTAAAGAGGAACATCTGACAATCTAGATTCTACTGTCAGGCTTCAGTTTGCATAATTTATATTTGTCACCCTAATATTGATTAGTATCAAATCCCATACCAGCAATTTCTTAAAAACCTATGAGAAAATACTTTAGTTTCCAAAAAGCAAATGAATCACTACAGAAGACAACTTATATTTCTGAGAGGAACAGCCACACACACGAAGAAGGAATACTTTAAATCTTTTTGAGCAAAAAGTAATTAACATTTTAAGAGAAAAGCCCAGATAAGAGTGCAGCTTACCAACTTCAGGTTTCCCAGGATGTAATTCTGAAGTACGGTTTCCCTCAGCAATGTAAATGGGAAAGCTTGAACATTCAAGATACAGCTGACAAGCAGCAATAAAGGCAGGAAGGTATTCTTTCGGTGGTGTTTTCTTGTTCGTTTTCTTTACCTTAGCATCATCTTGCAATTCTCTGTCCCATTTTGTGCTCTGTCCTTGCACTCTAGTGGGGTCTGCTGGAAGCTCTGCCCCCAAGGGCCGAGACAAGGAACTACTCTGAATGATATAGAGGTTAATAAATCTGGTTAAAAACTGTTGGACATACTCCAAACAGCACTGCATTGCAGTCTTTTGGATTGTTTTCCCAGTACGAGTTGCTGTCCCCTGTGTCATTATGGAAGGAGGCTGTACAATGGTCTCCTCAGATCCCACAGTTGATGCTGTCTCAGTCTCTGAGGACGTGCTACCAATAATAGGAATGCCAGGTGCACTGTGACTTTCATTCAGTGCTCTGTCAATGTCATCAGTCGTATCTGCCTGATACTGTACAAAGTCAGTGAATCCACTTTCCGATGATCGACTGCTTGGAGGATTTTCACCATCTTCAAACACGTCAGGATTTTCAAGTGAAACTGATGGCACCTGAGTAAAATAAAAGTTTAATGACTGTTCAAAATGGGTTATTGCAGTCTTACTGAGAAAATACTTATTTGCACCTTCATTTGAAAGCAACGATTTTATTCCACAGTATTAAATCTATTCATATAAATACACTTCATGCAAAATGATGTTTGGTGCTTCAGTAAGCCTGCCAGACCAAGCTAGCAATAGAAAAAATTGTTTATCAAGTAAAATATTTTAAATATTATTGATTTTAACATTTTCTTCATATCATAATAATTTCTACTTTATTATGAAAGAATGCTGATACGTGTAGGCACAGGTATTATTAATTTATACAGCATCATAAACCAAAATATTCATACATCAAGGAAAACTCCTCACTTCCAGCAGGAAGCAGGACATTGAATTATGTTGCTTATGGTCACTTTAGCTAGCAAGATTATTCTAATACATTAGATTTTAGCACATTTACAAAATAGACAAGATGTTTATCTATTAATCTGTTAATGCTGCAGCAAAAAGGAGTAAAAAATGCCTGTAGACAAAGGAGACAAAAAGGAGATATCAGCCAAGAAGAATGGGAAGACTTAAGAGAGTAGGAAAAAGTACACACTTCTGTGATCATGCTTTTGAAGTTCTCACTGCACAAGTAAATAATCACATTAAATATTAAGTTATTTTTACCTAATGACTTTCTAAACACATTAATGACAGAAGAACCACAACTATCAAAGTTCTGTCTCATTTGGAAGGCACAATCAGCATCATTTAACATAACAACTGTAAGCTGTCAAAACATCTTAAAGTGAACTGTGGAACTGTAAATAAAGAAAAAA
The DNA here is from genome assembly GCA_013400415.1 of Scytalopus superciliaris. Lineage (NCBI taxonomy): Eukaryota > Metazoa > Chordata > Aves > Passeriformes > Rhinocryptidae > Scytalopus > Scytalopus superciliaris. The sequence goes on from VXBX01008880.1 coordinate 114,783, forward strand.
TCTTCCATAACCTAAAAAACATTTTTCCCCCCACTTCCACATTTATACTAATAAAGCCAGCTCAGCTTATGAGTAAAATATATGCTCTTTGACTTAAGAAATAGTCCATTAATTGTGTATGGAATCTTAATTTATAGGTATATACATGATAGAACTTTACCTAACCAGCATCTTTATATACCAATCCCCAGATCTGGAAGTTGGGGATTTTGTTCAAATACAGAGTTATAAAAGAAGACACAAGCTTTTTTTAAAAAAAAACTACTAATCATTTGCATCTAAAAAGAAAATAAATCATCTCCTTAGAAATGAGAAAGAAGGACTGTTCCAGAAACAACAGTTCTTCATGACTCACTGTGTGCCTTAATACCCCACCATTTCAGAACATGCAAAATCTGATTAATGATTTTTACTCAAAAAGAACCCACAGTGGCTTTGTGAACTGCTCTAACTCTCTATAGTCTTTTTGGTAACTGATCCTGGTGAGAATGTGTGGTAGGGAAACAACTGAAACAAAAATGCATGAATTGGTGGAAGTAGATGCAGGTTCTCTCACACTTCTGATCCTGCTATCTTACAGGACATGACAGAGGTTGAGATCTAACAGGCACAGAAATTGTTTTGCTGTCTCCCATCCTAATCACTAGACATCCTAAATACAGAATTTGAGCATACTGTAAAAATATGAATAGCTTTTTCCATTAATAAATAAAAATAGTGACATCATTATATATTGTGAATGTTGTCTTGCTTTAATAGAGGTGGAGTAAAAATAAGAATTTGTTTGAGATAGTATCACAGAAAAGAGTGAAAGTTATATACTAAAAAGCTTGGAAATACATAAATGGTGACCCTGTTTTACAAACTACAATGTAAAAGCCATTAGAAACATGGCAATTCATTTCACTCTATCAGAAACCATGGCCTCATATGAGCCAGTTGTAACTGAATGCAAAAGGCCATTGAAGGTTCAAAGGGCAACATAATTCAATTAAAACAGGGTCTATTGAAAAAAAAACACAACACCATAAACCAACCCAAAAACCCAAAAGAACTAAACCAGGCAGGTATCAGCTAGCTAGAAAGAATCAGGATAAGATCCTCAATAAAGGAGGATGGAGTCCTAATGGACAAGGTGACCACGAGCCAGCAGTAGGCCCTTTAGGTTAGAAGGCCAACCACATAAAGGACAGTACTACCAGAAGTACAGTCAGCAAGTCAAGGGGAGTGATCAGCAAGTTTAAGACCACAACCAGAATACTGTGCCCAAGTTCGCACTCAGTAGTACAAAACAAACACTGAGTACTGAGTCCAGTGGAAGGCCACCACAGGAGCTCCTGACACAGAAGGAAAGCTTAGAGAGTTGGATCTATGTAAAAGTTTAAAAGAATGCTAAAAGTTGTGGAGGGCGTGAAGGTATTTTTATTGCTCTCCGTGAGATCCCAATAGGTTGTTGACAGGATGGAGGTGTGCTCAGAAATCCTCAGTGAAAGAGCAATAGGCAACCAACACGAGCTGCAGCAATGAAAAGTCTGATTAAATAACATGGTGCAAACAAACAAGCTGTACAGAGAAGTTGTGGTAACTTCATCCTTGGAGATACTCAAAACTAACACGGATATGATCCTGAGTGACATGACATAGCTTTAAAGTAAAATCTAACTTTGAAATCAGCCCTGCTTTGAGCTACGCTCTGCAACTGTCACTTCCAACCTGATTTATTCTACGATGCTTCCCTACTTTCTTCAGCTGGAAAACAAGGATTTCAGGGCATGTCACTTAACATACCTCACAAAACCATGGTTGTGTAGACCAAACTAAACAATGCTAAAAGATAAAGTGTTGCTGGCTGGTTTATTTCTTTTATTTCTTGATTAAATGATTCTAAGAGCTTAACAGCAGCAGTAAAATAAGTGATAGCTATTAATCTGATGCACATAGATTGGGTGAGAGGAGAATTTAACTATGCCTGATACATAACCAAAATGGTGAATTCTTCTGAGTCTAGTTATTCTACTTGATCAGACCCTTGAAGTGCATTAGAAACTTTAGTGGATTAGTTTGTTCTTAGGTCCTGATTCTGATGCGATTTATACATGTATAATAGTAAATCTGGATAAAATTTCTTAGGAATCAAGATGTTGTACCACAATTATCATCTCTTTTGCTGACCCAAGTTTTTCATGTATTGTACATTAAACTAAAATCTAATCAAAGAACTGTAGGTGGTTTGGCACCGACTTAGAAAGCACACTTTTCCTTTCCACACAAGAAGCATTTTTCCCAACCACTGCAAAACTTAATTGGTTACCTTTTTATTTTCCCATTCTTTGATGGAGCTGCTGTGTCCACTAGGAAGCTGCAGGATACCATCCGTACCAGCAGACAGCAATGGAGGCTGAACCTTACTAAGGATCTTTGAGCAGAGTCTGAGAGAATCACTAAGCTCGCACAAGTGCAAAGTATTAAGATGGCTTGTCAATGCAGAAATCATCCTGAGCAACAGCTGAGGCAAGTGTTCTGTCTGTATTTCAATGTAAGTCTCCTAACAAAGTAATAGTAAAGAACTCATTATTGTAACACCAAATTCCACCCTGAGATACCTACCATTTGCTTAACTGTGTTCTAAACATATGGAACATGGAATAAGGAAAATTAGTATCTTAATATCCAAGAATAAGAAATGCATGCTTTACTAAAAATATTTAGGAAATTAACTTTAAAGTTGGGTAACAAACAAATAGTAATATATTTAGCTCTTTTTCAAACTACGCATATTGTTCATTACACAACTAATGCATTACAAAACAATTTGGCAAAAGAATGCTACTATTAATTTAATAACCTTAAGATAAAAGTTTAAGAATGAAAGATAAGTTATTAGGAACTTAAGGAAAAACAGGCTGATTGCCATACCTGACACAGCACTCTCATACTTCTAGTAGGCTTTAAAATGAGAAAGCAAAGAATTGAGGAAAGACAGCTATAGAAAAAAGTTCCAACAGTCTTTGCCACATTAAGCAATGACAATAGAAAAAGAAGATACATCTTATCATGACATTTAAAAGATTCATAGAAGAAATCTGCACATTTAAACTACCATATCAAACTGTGAAAGACTATATTTGTAATGAATACAGAGGGAAAAAAAATGAGGACAGACTAAAATTTTGAGGTATAAGCATCATAAAAATCACTTCAGTTATGTCCAACCAGTGTATCAAAAATCATATAATGAAACAAAAACTCCTTTCAATGGTGTCCACCAATTTATGGCCATATATTTTCAGGAAAAGCAAGTAATAAAGCACATATAGTATTTCTCTAGACCATAAATATACAGAATCCCAATATTAGCAATGAATAAAGCAATTCTTACCAAAGAAACGATATCCAACAAAAAATCCACTAACATGCAGAAATTTGTCAGAGGTAACTCAGACTGCTCATTGTCACCTCCAGGCCCAGTTTGAAGTCTGGCATGTAATGTCCTCCTGAAAAATTCAAATAGGCTTTCACAATATTTTTCCCTTCCCCTTATATTGACCATATTTCTGTAACTTAATGCAAAGCTGTATACATTGGGGATAATCCCTATAAACCAACAAGCAATCTCTCATTTACTGTTAAGTAGCTTAGTTGGCCCTGTGGCATTCTTTCAGAAAAAGCAGCAACCGAGCCTTTCAGCATAAAACAGTCTTCATTTGTAAAATAAGAAGTTCAGGCTACAGAAGATTGAGCACGGAAGACAACTTACATAGTACAGCAGTTCAGGTAGAAAAAAGAAAAAAAAATCCCAAAAAACATTCTCCATATTTCACTTATTTATTAATAAGGGAATCGGGTATCCATGTTTACTGTAACACTATTTATATGTAGAGAAATACTGATTTGCTTCTTAGCTAGCTGTAGATGACTTTGTTTACTTTAGAAATTCAGTCCAACACACAAAAATCAAGTCACAGACATGTTGGAAGTAATTTCATCTAGTTCAACCTCTCACTCTGAGCAGGACTGCTAAAAATGCTAGATAAATTCATCCACAGTTTTGTCTAGTAGAGTTCTGCAAATATCACAAGGAAGCTCCACAGCCTTCTTGGCTCCCACTATTCCATCTCTTTCACTGCTGCACTATGTTCTTAGCAAAGCATTTCTGAATGTCTAAGCTGAACCCTTGAGCCAACACTTGTTCCTGTCTCTTGTTTTCCATCAGTTGTTACCAAAGGTATGGCTGTATCAATTTGGAAGTGCCCTTCAGGAAGTCATAGGCTGCCATTCAACTTCCCTCTTTGCCAGGCTAAACCAAACTCACCTATCTCAACCTTCCATGCAGTGTCCTATGACTGACCATCTTAGGAGTTCTCTCTACTAGAGTCTCTTCAGTTTCTCAACACTGCTCCTCAGGTAGGGTGCCCAAAGCTGGACACAGTATTCCAATGTGATCTTAGAAACACTAAGTGAAAGGAAAAATAACTTCCTTTCACCTGCTGCCCAGGCTCCTCATAATGCAGCCCAAGACACTGTTTTCTTTACTTAGGACAACACACTGTTGGCTCATAGACAAATTTGTGTCAAAATATCTTAATATATTCTTAAGGAATGAAATCAAACTTTTCTACAAATTTCATATGAAATCCCTATATCATCTATCCCTTGCCACAGCAAGAACTCCAGTGTTCCTATGGTCCCATCATCACCCTTCCTCCTATTAATATTTTCAGTTCTCCTTTATTTATTATGCTTTGCTAATACCCAAGGAATAATCGCATTCTGGACAGACAGAACAAAACAAACTAGCTTTGAGATCACTCTGGAATGTCCCCTTCAGTAGAGGGGCTAATTCTATCTCCTTATTTTACCCAGACACTGAACTTGTGAGAACTTGAATTGCTGAAACCCCCAACCACACTTTGGAAATTGGCCAAAAGATGAAAGTTAAAAGGATGTTAAAAAAGACTAAAGAAGTGAAAAGAGACTTACAGACTAAATGACCTCATAAGACTAACTTCTATGAAGAAGAAAGTTAAGAAAAGTTAACTTCAACCTCACACATACAGGGATTAAAAATTATTATTACATACCTACAGCATTCTTCAAACCAACGAGCAATGTAATCCCACATATAATAAGGCTCAAAGGAATTGAAAAGAAGATTGGCAGTTTTAATCAATTCTGCTGTTTTCTTGTTTTCTCTCAGCTTGCTGAAAGAAAATAAAAAGAATGTTTTATATTTTTACACTTCATTTCCAAGTTATGTAACTACACATCACTGTGAGTTTACCCACTGCCAGTTGACACTGACAAATTATCCTCCCCTCATGCCTACAGTGATTGCTGCTCTAGGGCTCAGTATACTGGCACACTGCTCATATCAAGGTCTTTGCACAGTCACTACGTTTCTTCTCTATTCTTCCTCTAGTATTTGTCTTTTAACGACATTTTTAATAGATCTGTTTTCCCATGATTATTCCTACTGTTGTTTCTCCCACCCAGCTTTGAACTGCCATCCTCTCTCCACCTTTTAAGATACTCAACTCAAATCTTGAAACACTTTATATCCCATTCTGGCTGTCTTGTAGCACTCTTCACTCTACCAGTCTGTATTTTGGGGCTTTTTTTAATGAAGAACACAGATGTAAAAATATCAAAACTAATCAAACAAGCACTGTTGTCATGGAAAAAGACAAAAACATATGCTAAATACTAAAAATAAATAAATAAATAAATAAAATATTTAATCAAGCCATAACCCTTCACAACTTTGCTCTGAACACAGAAGTTGCAATTAATGTCAATAGATCCTGCATCATGAAGAAAATGGGTTACAGTCCCACAGCCTTCATAGTCATGATTTCAGCAACAAAAAGATGTATTATTTAACACAAAATATATTCTACTCATTATTCACCTGCTTAGCTGTGTGTGATCCTTGTTGAAAGACGGTTCTGTCTGAAGCTCCAGTTCTGCTTTGCACTGTGTATACAATGTTCGAAACACTTCAATCAGTACATCCTCTAGGATGGCAGGGCCTACGGAGAAATACCAGTAGTCACACTCTGGCATTATAGCACTGCCAACAGTCCACAGCTGAAAGCTATCCAAATCATTAGCTAGCTTGGGTCACTGAAACCATAAGTTCCTTCTGGTCCAATCTCATAAACTACCTCAATGTCAGAAGGCTTGTGGGTTTTTTTGCATTCCAGAAATACTCAAACAATTGTAATGTCTGGGAGGCACACAAAGCACAAGCAGGGTTCTTCTGCCATACAATGTGCACACAATGGCAGATGGATACAAACACACCTAGCTCAAAAACTATGCAGTCAGAGCAGCATAGCTCATGCTGAAGCCAGCACAGCCTCTTGGAAGGATTATGTGCTCAGCTCAGTAACCTGTAAATGTGACTATATGGATTCCTGATCAACGCTAGCTTTCAATGAAACAGTTTCAAATACTTTCTCATAAGCCAGTTCATGCTGTTATCATTCAGACAATATACTCAAGTATTTAAATACAAATACAAGACAAAGTATTATGAGCATCTTCCTTCCCTTTAATTTGAAGCAGATATAGTCTGCAGAGTGCTTTTCGGAAGTATTTTTGAAACTGTGCACCTGCAGCTCAGAAAGCCAACCATATCCTGGACTGCACAAAAGGAAGAATGGTCAGTGGGTTGAGGGAGGTGATTCACCCCTTTTACTCTGCCCTTCAGAGTCCTAACCTGGAGCACTACATCTGTCTCTGTGACTCCCAGCAAAAGAAGGACATGGACTTGCTGGAGCAAGTTCAGAGAAAAGCCACAAAGATGATCAGTGGGATGGAGCACATCTCCGGTGCAGACAGACTGAAAGAGGTGGGGGAGTTCAGCATGAAGAGAAGGTTCCAGGGAAACCTCACTTTTAGTGCTTTAAGGGGGCTTATAAAAAAAGAGAGGGAGAGAGAATTGTTATACAGGCAGACACTGATAGGGCAAGGGGGNCCACGACGATTTAAATCAAATTAAAAGGGGAGATATTTAAATCAGGTGTTAGGAAGAAATTCTTTACCCAGAGGCTAATGAGGCTGTCCACAGAAGTTGTGGATGTCCTGTCCTTGGAAGTATTCAAGGCCAGGCTGGATGGGACTTTGAGCAACCTGGTCTACTGGAATGTGTATCTGCTCATGTCAGGGCGTTGGAACTAGATGATCTTTAAGGTCCCTTCCAAGTCAAACCATTCTATGATTCTATGAAATAGCTCCTCCATCAGATTTGAACTAAATCTCAAGTCTGCAGAAAAAACCCTCCAATTTATTTTGAAAGGAATTCACACAGTATTCCTGTTTGAAACATCCTTTGCTCTTCACGCTTTTACCCAGGCTCGCTAGGCTGCCTTTGGTAAGAGTGCGCTCACTGAGTTCAGTGACAATGCTATTAGCTTCTTCCATCTCAGTTTGCTGCAAGAATCCTCACAGCTCTGCTACTTCATGAAATCTTAATTTCTGATCCCCAGAAATCACAAATTAACAAGGAAGACGGCAAATATTTGACAGATATTTTGCTCTTTGCAGCCTGTCTTAACCACTTGCTTTCAATCTGTAGTCTCTAATTGTATTTTTATGTTTTTATTACACCACCCCAAATCTTAGCATAGATGAAAAAAATCTAAACCATTTTTGAAAGCCACCTCCAAAATTATATTCCAAAGAAAAAGGCAAGATATCCAACACTTAAGTGTTGTAAATACTTTTGTCCCACAGTCCTTTGCACTCATTTGCTAAAGGAGGGTATTTAAACACTTTAAACAGGACAAAGGAAAATTAAAAAGAAACACCAAAAAGAAATCCAAAAAAACTACCCATATGACCAAACAAATACTCGCTTCCTCTGCATAAATTCTCCTGAAAAAAAATTAACTGTTTTCACTTTAATATCTACCAGGTCTGTGTGTATATTAGAAGAAAGAACAGATTATTCCCAAAAGCAACGGCTGAGATTTTAAAATAGTGAAAGTCACTGTTTGATGAAAGAAATGGAAAAGATCCAATCCACATTTTTTTCGACATGCAGTCAGTTCTCTCTATGACTTTAACTTACTGTTTCCTACATAGAAGATAGAAGAAATAGCATTTGGTAAAAGGTAAATCCAACAAATACTTTAAATTAAACACAAAACATACATACAGATTGGAAGAACTAAGAAATCCTAACCTGCCAGTACTAAGAATATAGCTTTTCCAATCTGATCAACAAGAAGGAAATATTCTCACAGTTAAACCACAGAAAACAAATTAAAGATTAGAAATAATATGAACATTACCTAGTTCAGGCTTATCCAGCAAACTGATAAGAATTCGGAAAGGCTTTAAGTCTTGCATTAGCGTGCTTTCTTCTCCCTGCCCATTAACTTGTAATATTCCAACCATTGCCTGCAAAGAGTAAAATCATATCAGGGGAAAAAAAAAAAAAAAAAAAAAAGAAAAAAAAGAAAACATTAAAAAAACCCCAAAAAGGAATAAGTTGCACATAAAGGTAAAATTCTCAAGGGACACCACTGTATCCTCTCACTGCAGCTCACTCTCTCCACACAGAAGTTTTCTCTCAACTTTGCCTATGAGAATATTTCTGTGGAACAGAACTTGAAACTTGTATATATTTAAAATCAAAATAAAGTAATATAAATGGATACCAACTTGCTATTTTGTAAGAATAAGAGAGAAGACATGAGATGCAGAATTTAAAAAGGCCCAATGAAACCGCAACAGATTTTTCTTAGTTTTCTCTTTGCAGCTGGCTTTAGTATCTGAGCTAAAACTATTTGGTTTCTTTCACAGTCTCTAAAAAAGGAGAACAAAGAAGAGAAAAGAGAGAGATGGGACAGAACAGTGGCATGAAAACTGGTTTGACCCTGCTATCTGATATAAACCAAGTATTATCATCCAGTATCCAGAAAGAAAAACCTTCTGTACTCGAACATGCCATTAGGTCAGAATTATACTGTATCAGTGAAAAAGATGGGGGTGGACTGACAAAGCACAACACAAAGAGACTGCTAGGGAAGAAGGCAGAAAGGAGCAATGCTTTTAAATTCTTTCAAAAAATAGCAAATAGTTTTAGAAGGCATATGCAATTTGTAATACGTATACCAAGTCACAGATTCTAATGTCCATAATCTTTTCAGAAAAGACAGAAAAGCTTTAATGACACTGATTAAGCCAGAAAGATGGACGTATTTAAAAAGACTATAACCTATTAACAAATGCCTAAATGTTGCCAAAATTTCACCACACTTTTTTATAGAAGGTACAGGCAAAACTGTAGCTCATTCAGGCCTCTCCTCTATGCTTGGATAATTTCTGAATCATCTGCCATGGGAAGCAGAAGGGTGAGAGTGCCAGTGAGCTCATGGCTGCACTGGAATTCTGGAGTTTCTGGGGTCTCCTCCTCAGCAGTAGAACAGCACATATCACTACCATCATATAAAACTGGAAGTGGTAGCTCTGTGCTGGATATCACCTTCGGTTGGGATGAGCAAAATACTCATGTGTCAGCTACTCCTCTTGGAATCCCCACTCTCATTCCCATACAAAGCACTGCAATTCTGACTATCAGAAAATTCCTGACTTTATGAATTTGCTTTAATGACAAAATATCTTCCCAATTTCAAGATCAGACTCAACAGCATCCTGAAAGACAACTGCATACTTTATTGTGAGAAAAGAAGCTCTGTTCTTAGGGCCAGTGATCTCAGCTCACTTAGCAAGGCTTTAAGGGTAAAACAGTTTAACTGCCAATTTTCTCAATTATTCCTGACTTTCAAAAAGGCAGAAAAGATGTTCCCTTTGTCTAGAGGGGAGAAAGAAGCTCTTATTTAGACATTCTGAGCACCATCTGATAATCTTTTTCTGATTCCCAAGATACAGAGGAGTTTCCATATCTACAGAAGTAGAAGAGAATTCTCTAACTCCATTTCATGACAGAACAGGCTCGAGTGTATTGGGCTCATAATCAAATATCTTCCATGTATGCTTCCTTCACTGTGGAAAAGGAGAAAGAGAAATCTAATATTCATCCTGTTTGCACTGTTATTCTAATCAAACACATTATTCCATGCCTTCATTTTTCCACTGGAAGGTGTTAGAAGAGTAGGACACAATACCACAGAAAGGCAGATTACATGGTCACATTGCAAAGGCAAGTCAAAATATAAAGACAAAGCAACTTTGATCAGGATGTATTTATAAAGATATATGCCACAATAAAGCATTGTATAGCTACCTGGACTAACATCTCCTTAGAGAAGGTGTTGAAATAGTAAGTGGCATGCTCCTCGGGATTGCTGTGCCTTGTACTTCTGGGTCCTACAAGGGCACCATTGTTATCAAAACCTTCAAGCAAACAGAAGACAAAGCAAATAAGCATCTGTCACTGAATAGAATATATTGCCAATTTCTTTAAACTAGAGATCGACACACTAGCACTGATTAACTTACCAAGATGAAGTCCAAGTCACGTTGGCAAGAGAAAGATGATTTTATAGAGTTTAATACAGGAAACTAAGTTATATTTCCATGCAAGCAGTTTGCACACAAATTAAAAACTTCATTTTTATGCAACATTATTAACCAAACTACTTCCTGTACTACAGAAAAATGTTCACAAACACTGCACAAACTACAATCCTATAATATCTTTATAAAAACCCCTGTTGCCCAAAAATATTTCAATATTGATGAGAACACAAAATTTAGTATTTCAAATATAAAGAGATGATCACCAAAATACACTGCCAGGACTAAGGCACTTGGAGAGAATATGAGTCACATTACAAAAAAAATCAGTATTGTTACTCAAAATTACATGAAAGAGATAGACCTTTGTATTGTTAGTTTGTATCTTTTCCCATAGAAAAAAAAATGGGCTTAAGGAATGACAAAAAAATATCAGGTCAGTCAGGATTTCACCCTGTTCCACAGAAATGTTCCAATTTTGTCCTGAAGTGACAAAAAATACAAAGAAAGCTTAAGAAGATGCATGCCCTTTAGCAGTAAGTTAAAACAACAATAGTTAACAATGGTTAAGATAACCTGATTTAAAGAGATGCACTGTGATTTTTATTCCTAGAGAATGTTAATAGGTCACTCCCAGCTATAAAACACTAGGAAGGAATAGCTAACACTGATATTAAATAATGTCATACAGAACATCAGACTTCAGACAGTCACCCAACATAACTGACTCCCCTCCCTCAATGTTTTGTATTAGGAGTGGAATATCATGATAACAGAAAAGCTGCACAATACCAAATGAAAAACAAGCAAAAAACCTATATTGCCAGAAAGTTTGTCCAAACAGATAGCAAATAGAGGCAGTAGCTATTTGCAACACAGGACCAGGAACAGTCACTGTAAAACTATTTTCTGAAGGTGTATTATCTTTCAGTGGAGACTATGTTCAGAAATAGCTGTAAAAGAAGGTTCCACAACTAAATAAGTAGCATGATATTTTAAATGCATAAAATATCTTTTTTCAGTGATAGCAAATACCATATATAATCGACCAAATTTAGATGACTCATTAGTACAGTATTTAATCTAGATTTTTTTCCCTAAATTGGAAAATGCAGGTATGGAGCAAGACATTGCATTTCATTGTCTTTCTTTAAAATATGAGTAATTTACAAGTCAGTGTCTTGAAATTATTAACTAAATAAGCCAGGATTTTCTCATATTTATCTTCCAAACCCTTTCAACTTCTACAGCAACAAAACCAACCCCTCATGCAAAACACTGTTGCTGACCTCAGCCCTCCCTTCATCATTTCAGTTTTCTCTCAGGGCCCTTTACTACTCACATCCTCTCTTCCCAGTCACCACCCACTACCTGTCTCTGAGGTCTTAACTATCAGCTGGGAAAGATGCAGGAGCTGCTGGGAAGGGTTCTGGGTAGCCTGAGAAGCACATATGTGCTTGCTGGTGAGCTGGGAAGTCAAACAAAAAAGGTGATAGCAGACTGCAAAACAATCTTCCCCTCAAGAAAAGAAACCACTTTCTGTCTCTCCCTTCAGTCTCCAGTTCCAGTGGTACAACTTAGGAACTCCCATGATTTTGACTTCTCTCAGAGTGGGTTTAAAGAGTAACTGGCCAGATTCATGTGACCAAAGGCTTCATTCTTAAAAGAACAAGGCTGAGTAAGAGAAATTGTTTTCTAAAATTTTAGAATTTCTAGTCTTCTAAATATTTCATAAATAGTTAAGAGCCCTCTAATAGCTATTATTCTCTGGTACGCTCTTCTGACTAGATGCTGGTTTCATATACAAATTTAAATGTGTATTTTATTGATATTATGACATTTGGTAGAAGTAAAAGTGTATACCATGGTCATTTTTGACTCCAGAGTGTTTAAAAGAGATCGGCGATCTGTTAATTCAGTAATGCAAAGATCTAACGAAGTTTAAAGTTTGCACAGTCAAGCCATAATATCAATGTTTTTCAACATTTTTTCTCTTTTCATATCTTTTATACTGTTGTGTTCCAATTACCATTTACACTCTATAATGCCTATTTCTCTGGTTTTTCCACTTTATGTTTTTAGAGATGCAGAAGTTGCTCCACCCTGAATATAGCCCATAACTGCTGCTATAAGGAAAACATACCAATAATTCATATAACAGGAGGGAGATCCAGCATGACATTCTTCATTTTCTATATCCATGGAGAGAAACAGTGCCTTTCTTTCTTATGAAGCAAATTAAGTACTTCATTTTTCCAAGAACCTTTCTCCACAATACTGCAAATGCTGCTCAGGAACATACAATTCTTCCTGCACTTTTACTGAGCAAAGACATGTACTACAAACCTACCCAGAAGCCACGCATAAAGCCTTCGGTTGAGTGACATATCCCTGCGCAGTACTACGTGAAGGGCTGCTGACAAAATTCTGATCATGTCTGGACGTGTTGCCTGAAGAAGTCAGAAACATAATTAAATTTAACCACGAAACGTAACTTTTTCTACTCTATCAGCTTGATATTCATTAAAACATTATTAATTTCATGTTTTGACATTTCTGAATTCAGAATGGTACAAGAAAACATGATATTGCTCCTAGGAAACCAAAATATGACTATTATTTGCAATGGATACTTTAACATACACCCTTTATGAACAGCAAAAATTATTGACTATTAACAGTTCATTTTTGTTACACAACATTTCATTTTACTTAGGAGGTAAAAGCCTTGGAAGCAAATTGAACTAAAATTCAGTGGGGAGAAAAAAAAAATCAAACCACTGAAGAATTTGAAATACCTTTCAGTTTCTTATGCTTTAAAAGCTTGCTTAACTGTTAATATTTAAAAAATGTTGTATTGCTGATTTCATCATTCTAGTAACTAAACAGAGACAGTCCAAATATTTCTCTAGTCACTGATGAACCTGAATGAAGCACTTCCACAAACAAGAACACAGTTATTTTTACATATGCTGCAGACTTCCCCTAATTTCTAACAAAGTGAGAACTAATCCTGTGTAAGTTTTCCTCCAGGAGTAAAATAAATCATGGATTATTTAAAAATAGAAATGCAATAAATGCAGTAAAAAACCCCCCACAACCTAGAAGTTGTAAGGTCTACCTCCCACTACTGGTAGGGCTAACTACTCACCCAAAACCAATAATCATTTTCAGTTCTCTAGTGTTCTGAATCAGTTATGCTACGAGGATTACCTTTTGCTGACTTTGAACACTGAGAACTGGAAACTTGCAAATGAACAGATAAATTTGCTTTCTCATCAAACTTAAGCAAATTAAAAGCTTCTGCAAACTAAACATGGTAATTTCTGTACATGTAAACTCAGTATAAATTAACTTCAAAGCTTACACATCAAATTAAAAAGAAGACCAGAGATTATGACCCAAGAATAGCCAAACTTATCAGAGAAACTCTTACATATGACTCTTCAAGTCTGAAGAAAATCATTAACAAACTCCAATAAAATACTGCTATTGACCTAAGAAGTGGAGTACATTTAGGATTTGTCAATTTGTCTCCCATGTTAATAACCTACCTGGCTCATGTGGAAAGGAAAACAAAAAAGGATAAGATCCAACGTGCTCCTCTGTACTAAAACACTGGTATCTTGCACTGATGTGCTTACTGCTTCTACCTGAAGCCCAAAATAGTTATTTATTATTTTAAGAAGGTAGATATAAGAGAGCACTCAAAAATAAGAACCGTTATTTATAAACAGTGATATGTACAAAACTAAGTTATTTTTCAAGTTTGAATAATGAAACAGGATAAAACAAGAAGATAAAAGGTTTCACCATTGAGGAAACAGAATCAACAGATTCCCTTAACTATACAAACACTAAGCTTTTGCTTTTTTATATTATCAATATCTTAAGTTTAAAAGACAAAATAATACTCTATGTATTTAAAAAAAATGCAACAAAATCACTTTCAACTGAGGCATGCCATAATGGAAAGTTTGACACAAAACCTAGGCAATTCTGAAACATTCATTCAGCTTTGCAACACTTTTATCATGCACAAAAGCATCAGTTTAACTGGACCTATAATAAACATGCATTTATATCTCTTCAAAAGCTAAGTTCCAAGACAGAGAAAGAATCTAAATTCCTCCAAAATACATTACATAACAAGTAACATCAAAGTCTTCATTGTTCCACTAAAACATTACCATTAATTCAATGTCACTGCCAATTATGTAGAGTTGATCCTCCATGGAAAGCTTCCTGTTCAAATGGGAGAGGACATAAGTGATGCCAGGCAAGCGAACTGCAGGGCTCGTGAGGAGGCTACCCCAGAGAGCACTGTAGAACGCCGACTGATCCACAGCCGAGGCAACTTTCTCCAACAGCGTGTTTGTTCTGCAGTAAAATCAAGTCAGCTCGATCAGGACATGTATCACAGCTCTTGTCCCTGCCTCCAGTTTTAATAAATATTAAAAGTATTTGTTACAGGAAGGGCACAACTTTCTTTTGAGAGGCCCTATTATCCACCAAACCTTATAATGTAGCCTGAACAGAGTGATCCAACTAGCAAGCCTGCGGGCCAATCTGGCTTGCAAAATGCTTTTGCCTGCCACAGCTTCTCCTTCTGTATTCCTTATGCACTCCTCATGTTCAAAGAGCCAAATAACTCCCTCATCTGCTACTTAAAGCCATGTGTTGCTACAGACAGAGGTTCTAGAGAGACAGCAGGAAGGAATAGCTACTGAGGATTCAAACGAATGGCTTTTGCCCTCCCACTCCTTGCACTGAGCCCTTCTGGTAATAACAAGGCATAAAAATAACACAATTCTTTGAGCACAAGCAATCTCTTCCCCTGTCCTCATTTCTTCCCACTCATGTGGCAGCACCTCCACACCCTATGGCAGGCCCCAGTAGGCAAGCTGGGTAGGCCTTGTTCCTTGTTGTAGTGATGCCAACTACACTGTGTGTGTCTGCCTACACAGAAATAGAAAAAGACAGTGTTAAACTGCTCTTCACATACAAGTTGTGAAAATTCTTGTTTCTGAAGTTGGAGATATAAAGAATATGTAAGCATGTGAACAATTCCAAGAGCTCCAAGTGTTGGAGTGCAGTTTCATCCTTTAGTATGTTAAGATGCTACCTCAGCACCCCAGATGCTGCAGTCAAGATAATTCAACTGAGGCTTAGGCTTGCTGGATGAGAAGAGTTATTGCCTCCCAGACCACTCTGCCAGAAATAGAGTAATAGCCTATGAAGACAGGGGAATTACTGCTGTCTCTTAAGTAGGTGGTTCAACAACAATTTAGATATAACGCCAAGTACATTTTAATGATGTAAGCCTTGTTTGCTATCTGACATTCAGTTAAGATATGTATTTTAAACCTGAAATAATACAGCAGTGCTACCTTAGAGGAAACTCATGAAAAAGAAACAAGTAGCATGTTCCTAACATGTTATATATGTCAATCCATAACAAGAATCATAGAATTGTTTAAGTTGGAAAAGATCTTCAGGATCAAGTCCAACCATTAACCCAGCACTGCCAAATCTACCACTAACCCCATGTACCTAAGCACCACATCTATAGGTCTTTTAAATACCTCCAGGGATGATGACTCCACTACTTCCCTGGGCAGCCTGTTCCAATGCTGGACACTCCTTTTGGTGAAGTAGTTTTTGCTAACATCCAACCTAAACCTCCCCTGGTGCAACTTGAGGCCATTTCCCCTTGTTTTATTGCTTGTCACTTGAAAGAAGAGACTGACATATAACAGTAAGTCTACTTAATATCAATTCCCTTTTAATAAGAGGAACAACTAACAGTTTTTCCTAATTAAGGCTAAGAATCTTCTACTATATTATTGCATTGCATTTAATATGACAGGATTAAATTAAATACCACCTATCTTAAAAAAAAATAAAACCCACATAAAAGCATTCAAGGAAAAGTTACAGCACAAAAAACCCCACCACCAAATCAAGCATGTCACCGTATTAAACATATCTGTCCTTACCTTTCATAATACTCTGATCCCTCCTCTAGCCCAGGCAGAATCCCAGTTAACAGTCCTTGCAGTCCTGGTTTCAATGTTTTCCCCAAAGGGAGGTAATAAATCTCATACAGACTCAATAATGTTGGTTTGACAGACATAGCAGCATTGGCAAGGAGTGGAAATAGTCCAGAACTGCAAAAAACAAATTTTATATTTTTTTAAGGAAGCTTGTCATGTGACAATTTAATTTCTATCTCCAGACTGCTACAGGCATTTCCAGTGTACTCATTATAAGGATCAGATTTTTATCTGATATGACTGAGTGCCTTCAGATGGACAGGTTGATAAGTCAAGGCTAATATTATGAGTTTTAGTAGTATTGTGATAACAAGCACTAAAGGCCCAGAGATGACCATGTCTTTCACCAATGAAACAAACATGATAAACAAAAAGCATCTCTGCATGACAAATGTTAATTTTGACCACATTGAACTACATCACAATGAAAATTGTATTCCCCGACACATGAAGAAGAGAATGGAAAAACTCTAAAAAAGGTAAGTTTAAGAAAAAGCCTTAAAATCTACACTTGCAAAGCTACTATTAAAAAAAAGTATTTTTACATATGACCTTATCCATACTAAACGAAAAGTCCCACAAGACTCTTTCCAAAGTAGAAAACTTTTTGTAAAACTTAAATTTGCCTTTATCTGTTCAGAAGAACTAGTCCTTTACCATTGTCATTTGGGTCCTTTTTTCTACAGAAAATGCCTTTTTGTTCAATAACCAGCACACTACCCCACAGTCTTTCTTTGTAAGGCTATTACTCATCCTTCAAGACTACATGTTCAGACACTGGCATTCTGCTTTCATGAAAAATACTGGAATCTTTGATAATGCCTTAATGTGAACGTCTGTCTTCTCCCAAGGAGCAGTAACAATGGCTTTTAGTTAGATTACACAAAGTAAAATTTTCCACTATCCTAGAACTTATTGTTAACAAGGTATCGCAGATACTGAATCAATGTACAAGCAAAAAATGTGAGCTATGAGTTGACAGTATCTTTTAAAACATGTGGAAAAAAACCACTGAGACAGTCCCCCCCTCATTGTAACTATATATAGACATCTTGACAATGCAAGACAAAAGAACTGGCAATAAGACACACAATTTATTTCCAAGCATTAATACATACTTTTGCTACCTAAACAGAATTCTATTTTATCCACTCTTTCTCAAACTGATGAAATTTTAATCTCCAGGGATCCATAAAGAAGAAAAACCATGTGTGACTGTGTGTATATGCACCCCTCTATGCATTATGTAATAAGTTAATGTCTTACCCACCCCAGCCAGACAAAAATCTAATGAAGGTTTAGGAATCAGTATATGCTTGCTATATTTAACTTTTCAAGGTTATACATCCTTTTTACTATCATCAGTTCCAGAGACTGACAGTGAGAAAAAGTTTGTACTTACCCCTCATTCTAAAAAAGCAATCTTTCTGTTCTGTTGGTTTGATGATAAAGTTTCTTGCAACAAACTACACTCAAATTCTTTTCCACTATCACTTAAATTACAATAGAAGAATGCAATGTGAATACATTAATATAAGTATCCACACTTCAATCACTGAGCATACATGCACACCTTATTTCAAAGAAAAAAACAATAGATTCCAGATTTTCTAGAACTAAAGTCAATTACTAACAAAAAGTTAGGTGATCTGTTAATCTTCTAATATACAGTAGTCAGGAGAAGAGCACCAGACAAACACCAGTAACATGAGGGAAAGAAATTGATTCTCACTATGTAACAAAGGAAGGCTGCTGATATAATATGTAGGAAACCAAAAGCATGTCAACTATGCATTTAGAATGGAGTTGTTTAAAATATTGTACCTGTAGAGGAAAAGATCTTTGGCCAAACGTTTGGGCCCAATGATTTTGAAAATTATCTCATAGGTTTCAAGTGCCTTGCGATGAACCCCTCCCGGCAAGGCTGGATGAAGACATTGTGCCAAGCGCTTGCCGATAGTCAGCTTTTTTGGTACTACCTGGTACTTGGCGTTGTTCTGTAGCACCTGATAAATCAAGACATCAAGAAAAACAGCAAAAAACTCGTTAAACGTCAAATGCACTTTTTATAAACAACTTTCTGAACATAGTAAGTCACCACACATGCCTAAGTTACAACACAAAAAACCCCCCACTCCTAAAATATAACATGGAGCTTTTCCTTTGCCATGGCATTCACTTGTACACTTGCTAGAGGTGGAATTGCCAAGGCACTTAAAACTTCACCTGCAAAGGGCCCCTTACTTACAGCTTGTCCATTTCATTTTACTCATCATTTTGAGGACAAAAATTGCTATTTCAATTTCATAAAACCATTCCCAATATCTTAAGGAGGACTATTAAAGTGTGGAAGGTGAGTCTGGATATCTTAAGAAAATATGATAGAGTGAGATAACACGCAAAACTTTACCAGTGCCTGAAACTATGTCATCACTTCAGGACTGGAACACAGAGTTACATTTACATCTTCAGGCTTTTCTTTCCCAATATCATAGCCTTGATTTTGCATAAACAAACATCAAGAACTGTTACAATCAAAAAAAAATGAAAGAAATGAGGGTTTAAACAAAAACATTATGCCACTGCCAAGTATAGTGTCATTCTCCTGAGTGGAGCTCCCTAGAAACACATACAAGTGATTAAAGCAAGACTTTTAGAGATATTTATTTGTAAATTGCTGCTAAAGATTGCAATTATATCATACATTGAACTTACTAACTGTTAAAACAAATCTGAACAGTATTTCCTGATCAACAAATGATTTGAGCCCCATTTTATCACCTTCATGAAAGTACTGCTGATGTTTATAGTGGCTACTATTTTTTACACTATTTCAATAACATTGAATGATATTAGAAGTAAATGTTAGTAATAAAAGATGTTGTATTTATTTCCACTAGAAAAGTAAATATCATCTCCCTTTACTTACAATTACAAAGGGTTCAATTCTAAGTCTTAAAAAGGCATTTGTTTGATTTGTTTGCTCCTAGCACACACCCAACATTTGTCTCAGACTGCTAAAATATTTGCAAGAGTATTAGATGGCTGGAACCTTGCACTTCTGTACTGTACTGTTACACCCTGGTTACAGTACCCTTTGTCAATTCCTGAATCTTTTCCAAGAGCACCTGCCAGGCATACCTTGTTTAGTTTCCCAAGTGCTGATATTAAATCTGCCCATTCACTTGAATATTCAAAGTTCTTCAATGCTTTGTCAACAGCTGCTACATAGTTTCTGTACTTGGAATCAGTCAGTAGCTCCAGCTCCTCCGTGTTCATCCTCCCACGGTGTCCCCACTAGAGACTAGCTTGCAATTCATGTACAGACATTACCTGTTTAAAACAAAAAATAAACCCCCCCTGAAACCATTGTTCCCAGAGATCCTTGGTTAAAATAATTCTGTATAAAAAGCACTACATTTTCCTCAAAGGCATTAAAAACACCAATCTGAAACCAGTTTACAGCAAACCCTAAACAAAAGTTAACATATTGCAAACAAATACTAACAAATATTTAACAAATGTTCAAAATCAAGTCCAATTAGAAAACCAAACAAACAACTAAAAAACTCCACAACACTGCACACCGAACAAAAATATCTAGAAAATTAATGCCATATCTATCTCAAAAAGCACTTCTTGTTTTAAACAATGCAAGAAAGGGATTTTTCATTTTCCTTTTTACTTCCTCTGGGTTCACCACCAGAAACCCCAACCTTTTTAAAAACCAGCCTTTCTGCAAACAGAAGACACCAACCTTTCTGTATCATTTCCAGGCAGAAGACATGAATGAAGGATACATACAATAGTTACATGCTAATCAAGAGTACTTCTGTGCATCAATACTTCCTTTTACAAGGCCTGCTATTCTAACCCAGCGATGCAACGCTGCTTTGTTTTTATACTGTTGTCATCCACACACAACAAAAGTACATGTTTACTAGTGTTCTGTAATCATAGGCTTTTGCAATTTGCTCAATACATTTTCATCACATGGTAGTCTGCACCAAGTAATTAAGATATTCTAGTTCTAGGAACACCACCCCACACTTTTGTATGTCATGGACTACTTATTTTAGTAGAGAATTAGTAGAGATTCAATAATTTTTTAAAATAAATGATTTTTTAAGGCTACCATCACCTCAAGCAAATACAACTCAATTGGAAATCCTATTGTAGTACATCTGTGCAAAAAGGCAGATTTAACACCCCTTTTAATGGGGGTCTTGTGGGAGACCTTTTGGGATCTCTCTGATTCTTGGCTTCAGAACAAACTTAATATTCAGCAGATGCTGATTAAAGGAAAATGGGAAGAAATTTGTGTGTAGAAGTGCAGGCTGAAGCATGATAGAGAAAAACCAAACAAACCATGGAACAGGTATAAAGAAGCTGTCTACCAGGCATGATAAAGAAAGTTGCAAGAACAAAGACAGGGACAGACAAAATGAAAGAAAAAGAGCTCGATGGTAGGAGTGAGTAAAAAGGCTAAGCATTAGAAACCTTCTGCACTCCTGATTCTGATGCCAGACTAGTAATGACAGACTGTCTCCAAGGTAGAGCAGAACTGCAAACCATTACTTAAAAACCATATTCTGGGTGTGAAATTGATAGAATCCACTACACCCCACTGATACAAAACACTTAGATCACACTTTTTTTCATGTGGTTTCATTTTACAATAACCACCTTTGGATTAAGTCCAGAAAAAGATCAGTTTTGCTTTGAAAAAGCTGTAAATTGCCAACAGATTTCTCAGGGACAGTTGCACAACCAACCAATGTCTGATCTCCGAAAGTAAGTGTTAATAATAAAAAAGAAGAAAGAACCAACATACAAAAGTAGCACAATTCTATTTTTTTGAGGCACAAAGGATGGAGAAAGAACTTGACACATCAAGTAATGCTTTCTGAGTGAAAACATCAGCTTTTTTTTTTTTTTT
>VXBX01008881.1:22033-52114 GCA_013400415.1 Scytalopus superciliaris
GAGTCCTTCCCCTGCTCCCATGGGCAGCAGTTCTCCAGGAGCTTCTCCCATGGGAATCCATCCCATGGGCAGCAGTTCTCCAGGAACTGCTCCAATGTGGGTCCCTTTTCCATGGGGTCAGTCCCTCAGGATCTGCTCCAAGGTGGGTGCCAAGCCCTTCCAGCAAACCTGCTCCAGGTGGGCTCCTCTCCCCATGGATCCAAGTGTCCCTGCCAGGAGCTGCTCCAGCTCAGGCTTCCCATGGGATCTCAGCCTGTCTCGGGCATTCCCTGCTCCGGGTGGGCTCCCCCAGGGCACCAGCTGGATCTCCACATCCCAAGGCCCTCCTTGGGCACAGCTGCCTCATCCTGGGCTTCCCCAGGGAATCCCGGGCACCTCCACTCCTGGAGCAGCTCCTGGCCCCCCTCCTGCCCTGCCCTGGGGCTCTGCAGGCTGTTCCTCTCCCTCTGCTCTCCCTGCACCCAGACCCAGCTTTGCCATCCTTTTTTCCTCCTCAAACACGTTATCCCAGAGGTGTCTCTGCCACTCCCGATGGGCTCGGCCTTGGCCAGCGCCGGGTCCCTCCTGGATCTGCTGGAATTGGCTCTGCCAGGCATGGAAAAGCTTTGGCAGGTTCTCACCGGACCCACCCCGGGAGCCCCCCCGGCCCCAAACCCAACACCCCCAGAACCAAAGGACTCTGTTTGGATCCAAATCCTGCTGGAAAGCAGGATCTGCTCCGGCATTCCCAGCCGGAGCACAGCTGGAAGCAGGTGCCTGTACATGGCAGGGCAGCAGTGCCTGACACTGTTTATCCCTCATTTCCCTTCTCCAGGATGAAATAACCCGTGGAAATAAATAACAGGAGTTTAATGGGTCCCTTAACGCTCCTCTAATTACAAACTGCAAATTGCAGCCACTGGAACCGACTGTGGGGGCTGAGCTGGGGCTGGGAGGCTCCTGGAATTCCCACTGGCTCTCCCAAAAGCAGGGGGGGGTCCTTGGAAAACCAAGGGCTGCGGAATTTGGGAATTCGAGCCTGGAAATTGGAGCCAATGTTGGCTGCTCCATCAAGGACAGGGCTGGATGCTCCTGAAATTCCTGCTGGCTCCCCCAAAAGCACTGGGAGGTGTTGGAAAACCAAGGGCTGTGGTGTCTGGGTGGCTGCCCCAGTGGGATTTGGGAATTCCAGCCTGGAAATTGGAGCCAATGTTGGCTACTCCAACAAGAAAGGGGCTGGGCCAGGGACTGGATGGTCCTGAAATTCCCACTTGCTTTCCCAAAAGTGTGGGGAGTGCTTGGAAAATCAGGGGCTGTGGGATTTGGGAATTCCAGCCCAGAAGGGAGAGCAGTGATGCCTCCCCTTCCCTCCACGCCCCCTCCCAAATTAACCCCTCTCCAGAAGGTCTCACAAAAGGAATATTTATTTGTGGAAATCCACGTGGACAAACCCAATGGGAGACGGGGATTTTTGGACCTTCTCTCCGTGGAGATGCTACAGTGGGAAGGACTTCCCTCCAAGCTCCTGCCACACCAAATTCCAACCTCCAGAGGCAGCTCAGAGCCCGTCTCATCTCCTGGCCCCGACTGGATCACCTTGCATAGGATTAGGATCCCTTTGGGAATGCAAATTTTAACTTGCACAGGGTCAGGATCCCTTTGGGGGTGGGAACTCTCAGGGCAGAGACATCCCAGAGTGATCCCTCCCTGTCCCTGCCCCTCTCCAGGAATTCTGTGTTTAACCTATGACTGTGATCCCTCTTCCAGCAGAGTTGGGATTTGGGGTGGATAAACCACAGCAAAAGGGCCCATTTGCATGTTAAACTTTGCCTTAAAATCACTGGATTAATTATTCAGATGGAGACAGAGGGTTTGGGGGGTTTTTTTTGGGGGGGAGGGAGGAGATGTGTAGCAGATCCCACAATTCCAGAGGGAAAGGACCATTTGAAAGCTGAAAGGTTTGATTTATTTAAATTATGACACTTATTTTAATAATAAATAAAATCCAGGAGCCCTTGGGCTTTGTGACCCCACAGGAGGGCCCTGTCAAGGACACGGGGAGATGAGAAAGCCCCAAATCCACGTTATCCCTGTGGGAATTCTCGGTAAACAGCGGATACTGCACTTCCAGGCTGAGGTTGGCACATGGGGAGGGGCAGCAAAACAAAAATAAAAATACAAATAAAGAGAGGAGGTGGGTGGGGTCGGGTTTTTATGTATCCACCGGCAATCCTGTGACTAATTCCAAACAATGGGAATCTGTGCTCGGCTTCCACTTCCACCTTCCCAAAGCCCCTGGATTTTTCTGGCAAACAGGCCCTGGTTTGGCTTTTGCTGGGTGGTGGATAAAAAGTTCCACGTGAAATGGGGCGGGAATGTTGTTTTGGAGCAGCTGAGCAGCCCCCGAGGTGGGGGTGGGGATGGGAATGGGGAGGGGGATTTGCTGCTCCGTGTTCTGGATAAGTGGGAAGAGCAATTTCAGGATGCAAAGCTGAGCTTACAGTCAATGACTTAGGGGAAGGGAGGGGGCTTTAGGCTGGGATTTGGGATTAGAGCTCCTTCCTGCAGGGATTTGGGCTGCGAGTCTCTTGGAACTGGGCTCAGGCAGCTCCCCCTGAAGGGTCGGAGTTATCCCTGTGCTCCAGGGAGGGGATGGAGGAGGATCTGGGAGGACCCGGGGGAGTCTCTCCAGATGCTCCTGTGCAGTGCCAGGAAGAGCCAAAGAAACTCTCTTGCTTTGCCATTGAGTTTCCAGCCAGGAATCTGCCAGCAAAAACCAGGGACGGGGGCTTGGAAAGCGGCAAAAGCCTCTGGACTCAGTGGATGGAGAGATGGAAAGAGAGCAGAGCAAGGATGGGTGTCCCTTCCCAACGTCTGGATGTTCCATCCCAAAGCCTGGGAAGCTTTTCAGTCCTCAGAAGACTTTTCTGTGGCTTTTACGTTAACGGAACATCCCAAGGGTGGTGAAAATAACATTGCCTGGGGATGTTCCAAGGGCTGAAGCCCCTCTGGAGCCGGCTGGGAGAGCTGGGGGGGCTCCCCTGGAGAAGGGAAGGATCCAGGGAGAGCTGAGAGCCCCTTGCAGGGCCTAAAGGGGCTCCAGGAGAGCTGGAGAGGGAGTGGGGACAAGGGATGGAGGGACAGGACACAGGGAATGGCTTCCCACTGCCAGAGGGCAGGGATGGATGGGATATTGGGAAGGAATTGTTGGCGGTGAGGGTGGGGAGGGGCTGGGATGGGATTCCCAGAGAAGCTGTGGCTGCCCCATCCCTGGGAGTGTCCAAGGCCAGGCTGGAGTGACCGGGGACAGTGGGAGGTGTCCCTGCCCGTGGCAGGGGTGGCACTGGGTGGGCTTTGAGGTCCCTCCCAATCCAAACCATTCCATGTTTGTCCATGTGGACTCGGACCAAACCTCCCATCTTGGGATGATCAAGATCCTAAACATGAAAAGCTCCCTGTCCCTGTTCCTGACAAACAACTTGGCACTTGGAGGGAACAAAGGAAGACCTGGGTTTGGGAATGTTGTGCCCACTTACACACAACAGTTTGGTTTTCCTCCAGCTGTCGGATGATCCCCTGACACATTCCCATCATCCTGGCCAGGCTCCCCTGGGATCATCAGCGCTATTTCCAACAGGTGGGAATTTTTCCCACTTTATTTCCAGAGACACAAGATCCCCAGGGAGGATTTCAGTCTGGGAACTGTCTGTTTGAGTTGAGCCTCCCCTTGGGCTTATCCCGCACCTCAAGCTGAGCTTTGCTTGTCATCCCTCTGCTCATCTCAGGATCATCCCAAAGATCCTCCTGGGGGCAGAAAACACCAAGGCCAAAAGGGCAGTGTGGTTATAAATATCCAAATATCCACAGAGATTTACATTTCCCTTCCCCCCCCCCACCAAATTCTGACTCCTGCAGGCTCCAAACCCCACCCAAACTCCCATGGAGGGGTTTGAGCCACTCTCCAGCTGCTTTACCCTCCTCTCTGGGCCATGTGGAGGTATTTGGTTTAATTTCTGTGGGAATTTGGGTTGGAAATGAGGCAGGATTTGGCCCTGGCTTGTAGCACCTTCTCGTGGATCGGTGTGGGGTGGGTGGGAAAGGTTTCCCATCCCAGCCCTGGAGTCAAACCCTCAGAATCCTTTCCATCACTGCCTGGGACTGGTGGAGTTCTACAAAACCAGCTCCCCTGCCATTGCCTTGGGCAGGATGCAGGATTTCGGGAGGCAGGGACATGGGAATGTGACCTAAGGCAACAGCAGGTGGAAATCTAAGGAGGAAAAGTGCATTGCAGGGTGTGCCCGGAGCACGAGGGTTGGGAAGAGGCTGGAAAAGCTGCCCCTCCGGGGGCACGTGGCAGGACTGGGGTAAAAATGATCCCTCCTGTCAGTCCCCTTTGGTTGCTCCTGGATCCATCAGTTTTCCCAGTGGTTTCATTTCTGCTGGAGTCATTCCTTAAATACTGGGGTGTTTATCTCCAAGAACCATCGTGGTGGGGATTTTTCCATGACTGGCTCTTCCAGAAGCCACTTTGGAGCCTGAAAAGCCCCCAAACCCCTCCCCTCTCCACTCCCACTCCGGGTGCTCAGCAGGGTCTGATGTTCAGCTGCTTGAAAACAAATGAGCCCTTTCCCTGCCCTGGGTGTTCCTCCTTCATTCCTCCTGCAGTGAATCCTGATTTCCACCCCAAAAATGAGGCATTGGACCATCAACCAGGAGCAAACTGCCCCCAAATCTGTGGGCTTGTCCCCAACAAGCCATGATTGTCCACAGCTCATTTTATTCCCTTTTTTCCCTGCTCCTTGTTCATCCCTTTGCTGACCAAAGGAGGCCCCAGGAAAATTACCCATCAGAGCAGCATTAAAATATTCCATATATCCATGCACACATCATGAACTTCATGTTTTCTGCCAAAGAAAAAACAAATTCCCTGATTAAAATGAAATCCAGGAGGTGCAAGGGAATCATTTGAACCCTCCTGTGAGCAAAAAGAGGCTGCAGAATTCCTGATCTCCCTTCCAAGCTTGTTCTTGTGGTGGAATCCAGGGTGGGAAAGGCATTTCAATACAGTCTCTCCTTTCCCAGATCTCCACAGGATTCCCGGATCTGTCCAAGAGGCATCACCTTGGGCTTCCCGGGAAATCACAGTGATTGCTTTTGGCACATGTGGTTGATTAAGAGCAGCCAAGGTCTGGCTGGGATCAGGAATCCTTTGGGATGAGCTGTGGGGCAGCAGGAGACCATCCATGTGGGTGCTGGAGAGGAGCCAAGACCACGTGGCAAATCCCAGATCCAAGCTGAAGCCCCAGGGGGCTGATGATTCCCAAGAGGTGTCCAGGCTCCCGGGGCTGAAACCAGCACTTTTCCTGGATTTTGGAGTTGAAATCCCCTGGATATCCAGCTGGGAGTGACAGGGAGATTCAGGGCAGGAGGGGAAAGGCGCGGGATGGGCTCATTTTGCAGAGGGATGGGATGCACTGGGAGATCCTCGCTGAGAGCAGCAAAGCTGCTGCTGAGCTGGAATTCCAGTTTTGGAGAAAGCCTCAGCTCCGAACCGGCCCTGCTCCCCCTCCACGCACACGGAGCTCATCCAAAGCCTCTGCTCCCCGGCGAGCGAGTGGGATGTGAGGAAACAGCGCGGAAAACCAGCAGCACATCCCAACCCCGGGCAGGGATGGAGCCCCGGAGCATCCCCAGGGGGCGGGGGGAAGGGCCGGGTGGCCCCTCAGGTGAGGGTGTTGGAGTAGAAGCTGAAACTCTCAGAGACAGTTTTGGAGTCACTGCGGGAGGAGCCGTTGGAAGTGACGTCTATGGAGGGACGCCGGGCCTTGGGAAGCTCCTCCAGCTCCTCGTCGGCCGCGCCTGGCGCCGAGGACACCGTGGTGTCCACCCTGCTCACCTTGTAGACGCTGCTCTGGGTCTGCAGGTACCTGGTGGATCTCAACTCCAGCCCCTTGTAGTCACCCGCGCGCACCAGCGGGCACCACCGGAACGCGTGTTTGAAGCCCACGCGGAACCTGGGGGGGAAACCGGGCTGAGGGGCACGGGCAGGGCATGGGCAGGGCACGGGCAGGGCTGGAGGGGATAAACCCCGAGGTGGGGGTCACACCGTGTGACCCTGTGGGTTTGGGGAGGGGGGCTGGGTGTGGGCTCAGCTTTTTTAGCCCCCACGGTTGCTTTTGGGGTGTTTCAAAGGGTGGGTTTCAACAGGGATGTCTGACCTAGTAACTAATATGGGTATTAATGATTAATAGTTACCTTTTATTTATCCATAGTTTGCTTCACAGAATGTGCTGAGTTGGAGGGACCCACAAGGACCATCCAGTCCAGCCCTCAGCCCTGCACAGGCCCATCCTCAAAATCCCACCTTTGGATGCCCCAGAGCATCATCCAAACCCTCCTGGAGCTCTGGCAGCCTCGGGGCCGTGCCCACTGCCCTGGGGAGCCTGGGCAGTGCCCACCACCCTCTGGGGGAAGAGCCTTTCCCTGAGATCCAACCTGACCCTGCCCTGACACAGCTCCAGCCATTCCCTGCATCTGTCCCTGGTCCCCACAGAGCAGAGATCAGTGCCTGCCCCTCCTCTGCCCCTGCCAAAGTTGGGACTGCAGTGAGGTCTCCCCTCAGTCTCCTCTTCTCCAGCTGAGAGCCCCAAATGACCAAATAAATTGAGGTTTCAGCAGGACTGGCTTGGTACCTGCCCTCAAATCCCACAGGGGATTCAGGTAAGACTTTAGGTGAGGGTTGTCCCATCCCAGCATCTGCAGGAAGCACTCTCTGCTGGAGGGTGGGGGAGAACCATCCTGAAACACTCCCCATCCATCCCCTCCTCCATCAGACCCTCTGGATCTCCCCCTGCTCCTCTCCCTGGTGCACCAAACGTGTCTGTGGAGACCCACCTGTCGTTGAGGCAGCAGTAGATGATGGGGTTGTACATGGTGGAGCTCATGGCCAGCCACATGATGGCCAGATAGACCTGCTGGATGAACTTCTGCAGGTACCACTCGGGGTGGACGTACTGCAGGGTGAAGTAGACGTGGTAGGGCAGCCAGCAGAGCGCGAAGGTGCACACCACGATGATCATCATCTTCACCACCTGCCAGGGACAGAGGGCAGGTCGTTGGGTCATTCCACCCATCTCCTCCCAACTTGGACACCTTTCCAGCCAGAAACATCTTGGGGGACACACATCTGGAGGACACTCTGTCTTATTGCCCACAGCTGGGGTGGCCTCAGCTCGAGGGCTGGGGGGAATTTGGGGCTCCACAAGGTAAAAGGGACATTAAAGCCTTTGGGGAGTGTCCAAAGGGTGGGGAAGGGTCTGGAGGGGCCACAGGAGGAGCAACTGAGGGCACTTGGTGTGTTCAGCTGGAGGAGAGGGGACTGAGGGGAGACCCCCGTGGGGTCTGCAGCTTCTCCTGAGGGGCAGCTCCATCTCTGTGAGCAGGGACAGCACCCTGGAATGGCTGGAGCTGTGCCAGGGCAGGGTCAGGTGGGATCTCAGGGAAAGGCTCTTCACCCAGAGGGTGGTGGGCACTGCCCAGGCTCCCCAGGGCAGTGGGCACAGCCCCAAGGCTGTCAGAGCTCCAGGAGGGTTTGGATGATGCTCTGGGGCACAGGGTGGGATTGTTGGGGTGTCTGTGCAGGGCCAGGAGCTGAGCTGGATGACCCCTGTGGGTCCCTTCCAAGTCCCAACCTGTTCCTACCCCTAAGGAAGGATTTGGGGCTGGGATTAGCTGGGATTGGATGTGAACTCTGGTGGGAGCTCCTCACCTTCCTCTTGGCCGAGACCTGGTCGTGGTATCGGTCGGAGGAGTCCCCGGGGATGCTGCTGGCCCAGAGCGTGAGCCCCACCGCGGTGTAGGCCCAGCCGATCACCACGAGGGGCAGCAGGTACAGCAGCACGGTCATGCAGAAGTGGTACCTGGAAAAGAGACGGCCCTGGAGAGTCACCTTCTGACCTGCCCCAGGCCAGGCTTGGACCAGAAACCCAGCTGGGAGGGAAAGTGGGCAAAAGCATTTGGCACAATTCCTGCAGGGAAGGGATGGGAAGGTCTTCTGCTTCCATCCCAGGCTGGGAAGGGCATTTCCTTTCACCCCAGACTGGAAAAGGTTCTCTGCTTCATCCCAGGCTGGGAAATATTCCCTACTTTGACCCCAGGCTGGGAAGGGCTCCTTATTTCCATCCCAGGCTGGGAAAGGTTCCCTACTTTACCCCAGGCTGGGAAGGACTCTCTGCTTTCACCCCAGTCCTCTCCAAGCCTCTGCTGCCAGCCCTTCAGCACCCTCCTGGGATGGCATGGCATGGCATGGCATGGCATGGCATGGCATGTGTTCCCTTCCCAAGGGAAGGATGTTGCAGCCGAGGGGAGTTTTTTACTCTCACTCCTCCCTTTACACCCCAAATTATCCCAGAGATGGACGTGGCCTCTTCTCCCACCTTTGATCTGGAAATCCTGCCAGCAAATGTGTGTTTTGGGCATACAAAGGATGGGAATGCTGGGCTGAGGAAATAAATCCCTGCAGGATGGGATGCAGCTCACCTAAATCCTGGCCCTCAGGGGGTTAAGCCAGGCTCAGGTGGCACAAAGCACAAGCCCCGCTCTCCAGAAGAGCCAAGCCCTTGTCATGGAGGTTTATTAAAACTTTCCAGTGAATTCAACAGCTGGGCCAGTTCTCCAGGTTCGTGGAAAGGGCAGGATCCTTGAGTGTGTTTACAACATGGATAAATAATTCCAAACTCCGACGAGAGGCTCTGGATTAAATTTGGCACAGCCCGGGGGGGGTTTGCTGGGGGCTGGTGGAGCTGTGGGAGGGTCAGTGGGAATTCAGAGGGGTCAGTGGGAATTCAGTGAGGATTTGTATTAAATAAAGGGGGTTAAAAAGGAATAAAATTGTGCAGGTTTCACCAAACAGGGTCGGGATGGACCTTTGACCTTGCAGGGCTTTTCCTGCCACCAGAGCCTGCAAAAACCTTCCCTGTGGGAAGGTGAGTTCTGGTGGGGCAGAAAAAGGGCTGGTTGGCTTGAAAAGCATCCCAAATGCTGCCAGGTTAGAGGGAATTTCATTCCCAAGGCTTTGGGGTCTTTACATGGATTTTGGGCATGCATCTTTTTGGGTGCTGCATCTTTTGGAGGTGCTCCAGGCCCTGGACCACTCTCAGCTCTTGCCCTCCCTATGATTGACGGAATAATATCCCCAAAGTTAAAATGAATGGATCAGGCTCCTGCCTGGTGCAATTCCCACGGGGAATGGGGTTGGCCACGCCATCCCCTCCTTGTTTTGTACCTGCAATCTCATTTGGCCTCCTCCTCCCCCGGCCCTAATCACATTTGGGATGGATTTTGTGGGGCTGTTTTCCATTTCGCTAATTAAAGAGGCGTCTCGGTGGCTCCGTGACGAGGTTCCCATGTATGGCACAATCTTGAACCAGCTGCAAACAGCTCCAAGTTCTGCAGAAATGCTTCAGAGGAGCTGGGAGACAACGTAAGCAACACAGATCCCGATTTCCAGAGCCATCTGGGAATGGCCAGTGATCCCAAAGAGCTTTTTCTTGGACCCTGAGTGCGGAAAACTGGCCCCCGGGTGGAACTCTTTGGATGTTATTCTGCCTGCAACAATTGCAGGATCTGAGCACTTGGAGAAAGCTGGGGGTTGTAATTTAAGGGATTAGGGGTTTGTGGAGGATGGAGAAGCCTGGAGGAATTTTGGGATGCCAGAGGATGGAGCTGCCACCTCCCTTTGCCTCGCAGAGCCCGGGGCTGTTGCCGTATAAAGGATGTCCCTGTGGGCTCTTCTCTTCCAGAGAAACCAGCGCTGGGGGGGCTTTTCCTTTCCCTTAACAAAGAGAAGTGGCAGCTGATAAGATTGGAATAGACCAGCCATCCATTTGGGAACAAAGGAGGGAGAGGGGATCGATGGCAGAATCGAATCGCGCCGCTCCCGCTGCAGACGCTCCTTGTGCTGAGGTTTTTCCCCCCAGTGGGACATTGTCCCAGGGAAAAAACCCATCCCGGGCTCTGACCCCCCTCTGCACTCTGGGGTTGAGCTTTCCAGGCTTTTCATCCTGAGAACCCCCCCTGGGGCAGGAGAAGTCTCCTGTTTTCCCCACGAGCTGCAAAAGTGATGTGATTTTTCATCACGGCGTCGCAAACAAAGCAGCTGCCGCCGGTGCATTCCCAAAATAACCTCTGCAAGGCCATGGAGCAGGGCAAGGGGCTCTCACTGCTCCAAACACCTGTCCCTGCAGTTATTCTGGGGCAGGAAAATCCCAGCCCAAGCCCTGATGGGCTTTGCACGACCGACTCTGACGCTGCTGGAGCTGCAAGTTCTTCTCCAGCCCCAAATTCCTGGGGGTTTGTCTTTCCAAAGCTCCTGCTGAGCATCTGCTTTCCCAGCTTTCCTGGGGCCCAGAGGAGCACGGGATGCTCCAGCTTGGGGGCATTTTTGCCCTGGATTAGCCCTCTGGAAAAGCAACGGCCCCGGTGAATAACACAAAGGAATGATCAGCCCTGAGTTTGTTCCTGCTCCACTCGGGGGGGGCCTCAGCATTTCTTCGCCCTGGCTGGTTTATCATGGAATACTCAAGTTGGACAACCCCTCTGGAGCTCAGCTGGGCTTTGTTTGTGCCACACCTGCCTCCCAACTCAACCAAACAGGGCCAGAGTTGAGCTGCTACCCGCTGCTGACTGACACACTCAGCCCATCTGTGCTGCGGAGGCTTTGCCAGGCTCGGCTTGGCTTCCAGCCCCTCCCCCCCGTGTGAATCCCTGCTGGGGCTCCAGCGGGAATTCACAGCCCTCATCCCTCCTCTCTCCACAGGCTGGAGATCACAGGGGCCTTTTTACTCCCCTCCCTCCTCCTATTCCCTTCACGTATGACATTTAATTCCCCGTGGGCTTCAAAGGCTGCCGGACCCTTTGGAAAGGGCAGGTTAATTAGGCAGCACCTTAAGGAGAGGAAGGATTCCTGTTGAGGCCCTTTTATAGCCTGCTTTAGGTTTGTTGAGTGAATTGTGGGGTGTTTGGGGTCAATAAACCCCAAAGCGGGGTTATTTCTGTTATTGCCTGGCTAGTCCTGGTAAATGAGTTCCCTGTGGCAGGAATGGCTCTCAGGGAATAACTCAAAGGGAGCCTTTGGAGATGCAGGTTGTGGAACCAGCCCCGGGGGCAGCACAAAACCTGCTCCCAGAGCCAGGATATGGAGTTCCAGCAGCTCTACATGAGATTCCCTGGGGGATGGACATTCCAGAAGGGCAGGGAATGGGGGGCAGTGTGTGGACCGTGAAGAAAGAGCATTAAACTCACCTGAACTGAGCACTAAACTCACCCTGAGCACTAAACTCGCTCACCTGAACTAACTGGAATGTGCCCCAAGATGATACAAATGCAGATTTTTCTGTCACATGGCCCTGGATGGGTAAGGGGGAGATTTCCCTCTTCCAAGGAATTCTGAACCTTTCCCCTTTCCCAAGCCATTTCCCCTTTCCCCTTTCCCTTTCCCCTTTCCCTTTCTCCTTTCCTTTCCNCCTTCCCTTTCCCCACTCACGTTTTTCCATGCCCGTCTGTTCCAGACGCAGGCCACTGCACCAGGCACACGAGCCGCCCGGGCAGCTCTTCCATCACGGAGTAGTATCCCTGGGGAAATGCCAGCAGGAATGCCAGGAGCCAGATGATCCCGATGACCACCTTGGTGGCGGAGGCCGAGAGGCGCGGCCGCAGGGGGTGGATGATGGCCATGTACCTGCAGGGTGGGACACGGTGAGTCAGGGCTGGGACACTGGGAAAACTGGGAAACTGGGAAAACTGGGAAACTGGAAAACCAGCCTTTGGGGCCGTCGTGGCGTGGGGGTCATGCTTTGACACCCCCAAAGGCGTCCTGGCAGCCCCTTGTGCTGTGGAGCCCAACCAGTGTCGGATAATCCCAATGTGGAGCATTCCCAGGGTTTTATCCTGGAGACTGGAATCCTGTTGGAGGCAATAATTGACTTTTAGCTGCCAAACAGCTTCACTGGCACAAGGAATCTCTCCAGGACCACCCGGCAGTGACCACGTCGGCTGTTCCCTCTCCACACAAAATCCCAGCTCTGTGGTAGATCCCAAAGCCAAGAATTCCAGGCGGAGAAGGAAAAACAAGAGCTCTGGAGCAGCATGGGCTGGGAGATCCCAGATGCCAGCGGGACCATCCGTCACCCAGGGAGGAAAGCTCCCGTGGCGATGTGGCAGATTGGATTTATCCCTCTGCAAATCCAGTTTTTCCTTAGCCAGGAGCACTGGGAGGATGAAGTGAGAATGTGGCAGGTTTTTTATTCCCTCTCCTGCTCCATGTCAAGCTTTGGGAAGAGAAGGAATGTTGCATCACTGCCCGAGGCTTCTGCAGCCTCAGCTCCTCCTTCATCCCTCCGCCTTCCATGCAATGAAGGGATCTGCCTTTTAATTATTCCCTAAATAGTCCCTGTGTTGCATTTTTTGGGTGGCAAAGACCTTGGGATTGATATAATTATTATAATTAAATTAAATAAAGAGGTGCTGCCTCAGCTCTTTGTCAGTCCCCGGGTCCCAGAATTTATTGCCCTAATCCAAATGAAAATCCTGCTGATCCACATGATAATTATCCCTCAGAAATGTGTTTGGGGCTGGAAACTGGTTGGAAAAAGCAATGGGTGTCAGTGCTGCCCTGGCCCAGCCTGGGCTCTGCCCCCACGTTTCCCACTGTTGGACTGGGATCAGCTTCCCAGCAGGATTCATCTCATTCCTCATGAGCCCCCCTGGTGGCTTTGGGTGGGTTTCATCCCGGGATTCAGAGCAGGGCACCCAAGCAGGTCCCAACAAATCCACCTGAGTCCAGCTCCAGCAAGGAAACAACCAAAACCAAGGAATTCCCAACAAAACCGGGTGTTTTCCATGGAAATCCTTGCTTGGAGAAACACCCGGGGCTGAGACCTCCAGGGGGCAAAGCCAAGGCTTGAGTGCAATGAGCCAGGAAAGCTCTGGCACCTCCAACCTGGGTCCTGGATTTTTGGAGCCCTTTCCTCACCCTCTGCAGCTGGAGAAGCCTTTGTGGGCCATGAAACACCCAACTAATTCCAGTGGGGATGAACTCAACCCAAAGGCATCACCTGGAGACCTTCCCAACCACCACTGGTGGGTCTCCAACTCTGTCTCCTGGTGGGAAGGAGATGGAAAAGCTCATCCAACCTTGCTGGCCTCGCAAGGACAAGGGAGGGGAGGGTGGGGGGGTGGAGAAGGGACCAAACTAGTGGCAGTTTTGGGGCAAAATTGGCCCTAAATCCTGTTTTTTGGCAGCAATTCCCAATCCATCAGTGCCAAGTGGTCTCTGACACATTCCCTTAGGGATACTCTGGGTTTTCAGGATTGAAAACGGGGATAATAACAATTCTGCCAGACTGGGAGGGAGAAAAGATCACGGAAAGGGTCTGGGCTGCCTGGAGGAGCTGGAATTACAGCCCATAAAAATCCTGGAGAGCGATGGAAAAGGACAAACATCATAAAAATAACGAGGTCATTATTTCATATTATAAAAGATAATTATATAATAATTGTACCCCTAAAGAAAATTGTCCCAACTTGTCAATAACCATTTTTTCCCTTTATATCCCTTTTCCCCCCTCTCCTTGACAGGAACTGGAGGTCAAAATCAAAGCAGGGAGAGGGAGGGACCAGTGAAGGTGTTTTTGTGCCACCACAGCTCAGATGAATCTTCATCCTGCTGATTTTAGGGTGGAAAAGCATCAATTCAGGGAGAAAAACACCTTGGTTTGCTTCTCCCAGCTCCGGGTCCATCAAAACCTCCCATTCCCTTTTCAGACCAGGTGGACTTCCTGTGTTTTTCCACCCATTTCTTTCCTGTCTTGGAATTTTGGGGGTTTAAGTGGCTCTTTGGCCAATCTTTTGTTGCCTCCAGCCCCAAAAGTGCTCTTGGCTTTCCTGAACTTCTGCCGAGTTTTGAGCCAAACCCTTTCCCAGGGTGCAGGTTTTTGGGATAACCCAGAATTCCTCCCTCCCACTCAATCCAGCTCATTCCCTGTGCCAGGTGAGGCAGCAGAAGCTGCTGCAGCCAAAGCTCCATCAATCACTCCTTGGCAGCAAAGAAAACACGTCAATCATGATTTGCCTTCCAGCAGAAAAAAAACCCTTCCCAATGAATTTATTTGCTATTAATACCCACAAGTTGGCATTGAAATGGAAATAGGGATGGAGCTGCTTTGTCTCCAAGGGGCTGGGGGGTGTTTGACCCCAGGCAGAGCTTTGAGGGGCACCAGAAAGCGTGGCTTGCATGGAATTCCACAGGACAGTCCAAGCTGGGAGGAACCCACAAGGATTGCAAGTCCAGCTCTTCGGGGAATGGGTTGGACCCACAGTTGGTGGCACCAGCGCCAGGTTCGGACCAGCTGGGCCCATCTCAGGGTCATTTGGGAGCTCTGGAAGTCCCTGCCCTCCTGGGTTTGGTGGTGCCGGTGGGAAGGGGGATCCCAGAAATGAGGATCAGGAGTTTGGTACCTCCTGTTTCTCCTGCCCTGCTCTGCCCCTCTCCCCAAGGTCCCGGATCCCACCGGAGAGATTCCAGAGAATCGTGGAACATTCTGGGTTGGGGGCACCACAAGGATCATCGAGTCCCTCCCATCCTGCACAGGACACCCCAAAATCCCACTCTGATGTCCCTGAATTGCCCAAACTGTGGCCATGACCAAACCCTGTTACAGTGCCCAAATACCCCCTTGTTTTTTTCCTTTGCCATCCAAGAGGGTGTTTTTCCCATGCCCAAAAAATTGGGTGTTGGTGGGGATGGTTGTCCATGGAGATGAGGAAGAGGAGCAGGTGAACATCCTGCCCTCCCCTGTGACAGGTGACAAACCACCTGGAGCCTTCAAGTCACAGGGAATTGGGTCTTTTTAAGGATTTAAGGGCAGATTTCCTGCATCAGGGAATGTTTTGTTCCCTGTGCAGGCAGCTCACAGGATAACACTGGGAATGGGATTGGTTGTTCCAGAAGAGTTTGGGTTGGGAGGATTTTGTAGAATCACAGAGTGGTTTGGGCTGGAAGGGACTTGAAGGATCATCCAGTTCCAGCAGATTAACCAGTTCCAACAGATCAACCGGTTCCAACAGATCCTCCAGTTCCAACAGATCAAATGATTCCAAGTGATCTTCCAGTTCCAACTGAATTCAATGGCATTTGTTCCTCCAAGCCAACCACTGTGCTCCTGCTCCCCTCCTGGGTGGCAGCTCCACATTCAGCTGCCAACCAGCATTCCCAGTTGCTCCCAGGATGCCCCAGTTCCCACCCAGGGGCCTTTCCTTGCACCTCCTTAACACCCCAACCCCACCCTGGGTCACGCTCTTGGCTCCAAACCCCAGAACCAGCGCCAGACGCCCTTCCATGACGTTGGTGATGCCGTTTGCCGGCATTCCAATATTTCCCTGTGTTTTGGGGGGCGTTGCCATGACGACACAGGAGCAGTTGGGTCTGATGTTGTACCAGAGTCGCTCGGAGCGCCTGGGTGATTAAATAGATATTGCATTGGAGGCCGTGTATCCATCTATTAATGTCAGCTGGAAGTCTGGAGCCTGCCTGGATAACTCCCATTACACAATTGTTTTCACCCTGATGGAGATGAGATTAATATAATAGTACAAATTTATGGAGCTCCTTCATCCCAGAGCTTCCTTATCAGCTTCATTAATAAGGACACACAGACAAGGGATGAGTAACCAGGAGGTTTGTGCTGGGCTTTGTCAGGCGAGGCTTTGTCAGGCGAGGATTTCCCGGCTGGAGCAAAGAGGGTTTAGGGCAGGGCCAGTCCTGGGGGGGTTGTTGCCAAGGCAGGGCTGGTGCCCCACACTGAGGGGGCCAATCCCTCCAGCACCGCTCTGGGTCAGAGTCATGGAGTGTCCTGAGCTGGGAAGGACCCCCAAGGATTAGAGTCCAACTCCTGGCCCTGCACAGACACCCCAAAATCCCACCCTGTCCCATTGTCCAAACACTCCTGGAGCTCTGCAAGGTTTGGGAAGTGCCCATCCCAAGGGAGCCTGGTCAGTGCCCACCACCCTCTGGGGGAAGAGCCTTTCCCTGAGGTCCAACCTGACCCTGCCCTGGCACAGCTCCAGCCATTCCAGGGTGCTGTCCCTGCTCACAGAGATGGAGCTGCCCCTCAGGAGAAGCTGCAGACCCCACGGGGGTCTGACCTCAGTCCCCTCTCCTCCAGCTGAACACACCAAGTGCCCTCAGTTGCTCCTCATGTGGCTCCTCCAGACCCTTCCCCACCCTCACTGCCCTCCTTTGGACACTCTCCAATGGCTCCAGGTTTTCCTCACATTGTGTCCCCCCAAACTGGCCCAATATCACAGGAGAGGCCCCAGCCCAGAGTGGGACAATCCCCTCCCTCTCCTGTCTGGCAATGCAGCTCCTGATGCCCCTCAGGAAAGCTCACCCCTCTTTCCATCAGGGTTGTGCCACGATGCCCAAACCAGGTCTATGTAGCAAAGCCTGGTCTTGTGGTGCCGCCAACCCCCCCAGGAGCCCGGCTGATCCCGGACTTGGCACCGGGGGCACCACGAGCACCTGCTCCTTCCTCCTGGCCATGCCCAGTGCCAGGCAGTGCCAGGGCTCGGCCCCCCCGGGGTGGCTGTTGGCATCACCAGGGAGGGAAAACAGCCCTTTGGGGCTCGGTGGCTGTTCCTTCAAGCACAGCCCAAAAGGATGGGGGTGTTGGGTTTGGGAGGCCAGTTTGGCACAGAGGGGGCTCCCGGGGTGGGTCCGGTGAGAACCTGCCAAAGCTTTTCCATGCCTGGCAGAGCCAATTCCAGCAGATCCAGGAGGGACCCGGCGCTGGCCAAGGCCGAGCCCATCGGGAGTGGCAGAGACACCTCTGGGATAACGTGTTTGAGGAGGAAAAAAGGATGGCAAAGCTGGGTCTGGGTGCAGGGAGAGCAGAGGGAGAGGAACAGCCTGCAGAGCCCCAGGGCAGGGCAGGAGGGGGGCCAGGAGCTGCTCCAGGAGTGGAGATGCCCGGGATTCCCTGGGGAAGCCCAGGATGAGGCAGCTGTGCCCAAGGAGGGCCTTGGGATGTGGAGATCCAGCTGGTGCCCTGGGGGAGCCCACCCGGAGCAGGGAATGCCTGAGACAGGCTGAGATCCCATGGGAAGCCTGAGCTGGAGCAGCTCCTGGCAGGGACACTTGGATCCATGGGGAGAGGAGCCCACCTGGAGCAGGTTTGCTGGAAGGGCTTGGCACCCACCTTGGAGCAGATCCTGAGGGACTGACCCCATGGAAAAGGGACCCACATTGGAGCAGTTCCTGGAGAACTGCTGCCCATGGGATGGATTCCCATGGGAGAAGCTCCTGGAGAACTGCTGCCCATGGGAGCAGGGGAAGGACTCCGACCCCTCTCCCTGAGCAGCAGCAGGAACAGCCTGGGATGAGCTGACCGTGCCCCCCATTCCCATCTCTGGAGGGAGGAGGCAGAGCTGGGAAGGAGAGAGGGGTCGGGGGAAGGTGGTTTTTGAAGACTTATTTTACTTTTCATCCTCCTGCTCCAATTCCATTGGCAATAAATTCAATTCCCATTCCCTGTTTTCCCTGTGATGGAATTCAAATCCCTCCTGGCCCTTCCCTCAGCTCATGAACCTTTCCCTGGATTTCCTCTCCACTGACCAACCGTGGAGGGCAGGGATGGAGCAGCTTTGGGGGTGCCTGGGACCCCCCACAACCCAACACCAACACCAGACCAGGGGCTGAGTTCCACCAGGAGCTTTGGGAATGCCTGGAATGGTCCCTCTGGCATCACAAAACCCCCTGGACACGCTCGGTTTGAAAAGCCAAGTGTAGGAGAAACGGGATAGGATGGGATGGGATGGGATGGGACAGGTGAGGACAGGGTACACTCAATTTTAACAGCCAAATGCAGGAGAAACAGGATCAAATCCCAGGAAGTTGCAGCATCCATCTGTGCCAGGGTGTCCAGGAGGGGCAGAGCTCCCTCCCACATTCCCTGTGTTTGCCAGCATTGCTGGGCTGGGCTGGGCTGGGCTGGGAAAGGAGGACCCAAAGCTCAGCTCAGCCCTGTTGGGAGGTTCTGCAGAGGTTGATATCTGAGCCACCCCTGTGACCTCAACAACTTAGTCCTGGTGGGAATGGGAAGAACCAAAACCCAGGGCTGGTGAGACCTGGAATGCTCAGGGCAGGGGTGGTTCCCACAGGGCCGTGGGGGAATTTAGATTAAATTAAGGAATTAATTCAGAAATGCATCAAATAAATCAAATACCTCACCAGGGGCCCTGAGATGTCTCGTGCCAGTGCCCACCTCACAGACACCCATCCCTGGCAGTGCCCAAGGCCGCCTTGGAGCAACCTGGGATAGTGGGATGTGCCCCTGCCCATGGCAAGGGTGGCTCTGGGTGGGCTTTGAGGTCCCTCCATCCCAAACCATTCCATGAGTCTCCGATGTGGTTTTATGGCTAAACCCAAAGTTTCCTGCATCTCTGAGCCACCAAAGCATTCCCAATTCCCCTTAGTTCCATATTTATCACAATGGGAATTTCAAGCCCCCTTTCCACAGGGAAGGGAGGGGGAAATGCAATTTATTTTTAGCTGAATTCATGTTTGGTGGATTTGGGGGGGATTAATTCCAATTAATCCCTGTTGGATCAGGGCACAAACCAGCCCTGAGGGGTGACTCCTTCTAAGACATTCCCATCCCTGTTTCCCAACTCCAGCTGGGCAATCCCTGCTCCTGCTGGGGATCCAGCAGCTTCCTGGGCTTTTTGCAGCCTTCATGGTGCCTGATTTTTTTGGGAATGTCCTTTGCTGCTCCAAACCCCTCCCTCCTTTCACTTCCCCCTTGCTCCCAAATCTCCCAAATTACATCCCAGCAAGGCAGATCCCAGGGATCAAACCCTGCTCTGCAAACCCCACAACTCCTTTAAGTCAAGCTTAATGCCACCACCACCACCTCCCCCCAAATGGTGCTAAATTAGGGTGCAAATAGCTAATTAACTGCTGCAATTAACCCCAGAGGGTTCTTTCCTCGCCAATCACCTCTCAGGGACTGGAAAATTCCTGATATTCAGCTGGTTTGCCCAGCCTGGGATTTAAACTTCCAAGCAACAAGTCATTTTCCAAGCTGCTTTTCCTGCTGCAAACGGGGCCTGGCGAGGTAAATCCCAGGTCTGGGCTGCGGGCTGGGAATTTTAGGGTGAGGGTTTGCAGATGGGATGTTCCTCCTGCAGCTCCTGCCAGCAGATTGATGGATCTCAGGACACCTAATAACTTAATAACCCACCTGGAAATTAAGAAGGGAATAAATACGTATATATATATTTAAAAATAAAGTATCTATATAATGAATAAATGAGATCCCAGTGGGGTTCCCAGCCCTGCCTCCTGGGCTGGCAATGTTGGAGGTTGGAGCTCTTTGAATGTGTGAGCTATTTTGGGAGCTGCAGGAAGTTATTCCCACTAGTTATCATTTTCCCAGCTCCTTTCAGGCTTTGCATAAAAAGGGGAATTGCTTTGTTTAACTATCCCAGCCTGGGGTCACCCCCAGGTCATGGAGGGCTCTCCCTTCCCAGCGGGATTTGCTTGCTCTGGGTGGCTCTGGCTTTGCTCTCCTTGAGTTCTGAGATAAGAAATCATCTTTTTCCTTGATTCTGCATTCCTGGCTGTCCATCCTCACGGAAACTCCCCCCTCCAGCTTGCAGGGGAGTGGTGATGCTCAGGAATGCATCCAAGTCCCAAGGAGGGAGGGAATGGCACCTTCATCTTGCTCCGCTCCATGGATTTTGCAACTCAGGGAAGGCCAGAGTTCGGTTTTTATTCCAAGTGTGATTGAAAATGAGCCTGGACTCAGCATGGGCACTGCTGGGCTTCTCTTTCCTGGAATATTGGGGGGGAAATGCCTTTTTTCCTAAGTGAACTAATTCCCAGGAAGAGCTGGAAGCAGGACAGGGATGTTCCATGTGCTCTGCCACCCAAAAACAAAGGATGTGGCAAATTTTAAAGTGCCAAAGGGAGCTGTTTGTCCCCCACTTTTCAGGATGCTGAGAAGCAGCTTCAGGGCTTTTCCTGAGCAGCCTTTTTTCTGCCAGCCTTGACTCCTGAATTTCCTGCAATTGTTGGAGAGTTCGGAGCAACTCCTTGTTTGTTTTCTTCGTGCCCAGCCTGAAACAGGTCCTGGGGAAGGAAGGGATGGTTTGGCTTCAAGTAAAACCTTTTTTTCTGGCACAAATCCACGGTGGGTTCTGCAAAGAAATCCACTGGGAGAATTTGTTGCCCAGAGAAGCTGTGGCTGACCCATCCCTGGGAGTGTCCAAGGCCAGGCTGGTGCAACCTGGGACAGTGGGAGGTGTCCCTGCCCATTCCAGGGGGTGGCACTGGGTGATCCTCAAGGTCCCTCCATCCCAACCCATTCCAGGGCTCCTGCCCATCCCTGGCAGCTCCAGCTCCGTCCCACCAGCAGCTCTGGGGGGCTCAGACCCTCCTCAGCTCCAGCCCAGAGGCAGCTGAAAGACTTGGGGTTAAACTGGCACTTGAATGGGTTTCAACTGCCAGGGAGTGGGTTGGGATGGGATATTGGGAAGGGATTCTGCCCTGGGAGGGTGGGGAGGGGCTGGGATGGGATTCCCAGTGAAGACTCGAGAGCCCCTTGCAGGGCCTAAAGGGGCTCCTGGAGAGCTGGAGAGGGACCTGGGACAAGGGATGGAGGGACAGGACACAGGGAATGGCTTCCCACTGCCAGAGAGCAGGGATGGATGGGATATTGGGATGGAATTGTTGGCTGTGAGAGTGGGGAGGGGCTGGGATGGAATTCCCAGAGAAGCTGTGGCTGCCCCATCCCTGGGAGTGTCCAAGGCCAGGTTGGAGCACCCTGGGACAGTGGGAGGTGTCCCTGCCCATGGCAGGGGGTGGAATGGGATGGTCTTTAAGGTCCCTTCCAGCCCAACCCGTTCCTGGATTCTGGGATTCTGTGAATCCAACACTTCCCCATTTGCTCTCAACAGCTCCATCGTGGCTGTGCCGAGTTTTTCCAAGGCAGTTTCGTATCCTCTGACAAAGACATTCTGGAAATTGCTTGCAGGAAGCAGAAAGGGGGATGGTTTAGGGGAGCAAACTGCAGGCTGCTGCTGCTCTGAGCCCTCACACTCCATATCCAAACCCTCTGCCAGAAACACTTCGGGAAAAGCAGTACATTCCATTCTGCTTCCCTGATTTCTGATGAAAATCAGAGCCGCAGACACATCCTGGCTGTGAATGTTTCCCTGAGCTTACCTGGCTCCCAATTCAGGTTCTTCCTTTGCTTGTTCCCAGCTTTTTGCTGCTTGCCAGGAGGAATTTTGCCCTTTTATCTTCCTGGAACAAGTTCCTGCTTTTCATGCATTTAAGTAACTACTGTCAGGTCTCAGACACAAGAAAACAGGGAGTTTTCCAGGGCTTGGAGATGCTGTTTTGGAGGGGCAGAGGATGGACTTTGCTGCTTTTCCTTCCCATTTTTCTACCTCTCTGGAAATCTGGGATCAGGAAATGCAGCAGGTTGCTCTGGGCACCCCAAGGCTGCAGCTTCTTTCGGGTCCTCCTTGATGGGACTCTGGGTTTTGCATCCCAGCCACGGGAAAAACAACCCTCTGCTCAGGGCTTTGCAATGCCAGAAGAAACCAGGGAATGCCAATTCCCAAAAAATCAGCCCCAGGCTCCCAGACCTGCCTTTGCTCCCTGTTTTACACACTCCCCTCCACATCCCCCTGGCAGATTTTGCCTTCCTGGTTATTCCAGGGTGTGGATCAAAGGCTAAAAATTAAACTATTAAAATAAAACATAATTTCTCTAATTTATCTGAACATGAAAGAGGCTTTTCCAGCTGATCCCAAATATCCTCAGATGCTCCAGAAAGAGCCAACATGGGATCCAGCCCTGCTGGTGTTATTCCCTTTTTTTATTGATTATTGTCTAATTCTCCTCCCATCTCCCGCGGGAGAGCTTGGCCACATCCAATTTATTTTAGGGACGGGCTTTTGTAACCACTCCAGAGCAAAACAAAGCCCGTTTTTAAGGACAGGGGAACATCATCCACGTCCAGCTTTTCTTCCCGAGAGCCGCGGCAGCCCCCGCGTCCCTCGGAGGGCACAGCGGAGCCAGTTCGTGCCGCTCCGAGGCGTCGGCTCCAAAGGCGCTGGCAAAGGGCACCCCCTCCCTCCCTCCTTCCCTCCCCCCGCCCGGAGCCGCAGCCAAAATGTCTTTTATTCCTCGGGAAGAGGGAACCGAGCCCCGGGAATGTGCAGCATCGCAAAAATGTGGTGTGCCTGAAACGCTGATGCTCGAAAGGGAATCGAGGAGCTGTTCAGGGAGACTCGATTGTCGCGTGAAATGCCATTAAATAAGGAGATGGAGAGAGAAAGGGGAGCCGGGAATCGGAGGGGCCAGGGACAGGGCTGGTCTGTGTCCCTCGAGGTGACAAAGGGATGGCCCCGGTGCCACCCACACCCCGCCGAACTTGTGATCGCGGCACGACACGAGCTCTGCCGGCAGATCCGACCCTCGGGCAGGGAAAACCAACCGAGCTGCAGCCAAACCCCGGCAGAGAAATCCCCGGCACCTGCCGCCCACCTTGGCCCTGCTAACGACATACAGGTGGGATCGCCTGGAAAAACACCCCCCTTTCCCCAAGTCAGGGTGTATTTCCCGAGCCTGACCTGCCCAGGGCTCCGGGGATGGTTCTCAACCCGGGGCAGGAGCCGCGAGGCTGTAGCACCACGAGGCTCGTTGGCCGCAGGCATGGATTGCCCATCGTGCCCTTTTGTGCCAAATACCGAGTTTGTTCCTGGCCGCGGGGTCGGGGAGGGGCTGGACGGCCCTGCAGAGGAGCTGGGAGGGGACAGGACGCTACAAATGCCCACCCAAGCCATGCCACCACCACGCACGAGGGTCACAAAGCTCCCTGTACAGGGTTGACAAAGGGGCCCCAAAGCTGGATACCCCAAAGGGTATTTTTAATAATTATTTTTAGTGTCTTTTTACCAAAAAATTATAATCACAATGCTCTCCCGTGAGTGCAGAGCACGCAGAGCCCAGCACAGCACCCCTCCCTGGCCTTCGGGGTGGCCCGACCCCCAGCACCCACCTGTCCAGCGCGACGGCCGTCATGGAGTAGAT
The DNA here is from genome assembly GCA_013400415.1 of Scytalopus superciliaris. Lineage (NCBI taxonomy): Eukaryota > Metazoa > Chordata > Aves > Passeriformes > Rhinocryptidae > Scytalopus > Scytalopus superciliaris. The sequence goes on from VXBX01008881.1 coordinate 45,171, forward strand.
GCTGGCAAAGACGGCGGCGATGGGGAAGAAGTTGTGGAAGCGGCAGTAGAAGAGCCCGTAGTACCACTCGTTGTGGATGGCGTAGGTGAAGTTCACCACAGTGTTGAAGGCGGCCATGGAGGCCTCGGCGAAGGCCAAGTTCACCAGGAAGTAGTTGGTGACTGTCCGCATGCGCTTGTGGGCCAGGATGATCCACATCACCACCACATTGCCCACCACCGCCACCAGCACGATGAGGGCGTAGGCCACGGCCCACAGGGCCACCTGCCACGGCGGCTGCACGAACTGGTTGGAGAGGGACTCGTTGAGGGAGCTGTTGGACAACCACTGGTGCTCCAGCTCCTCTTCCACAGGCAGGGTGTTATCCATCACGTCCCCACAGAGCTGGACCCGGCACACGGATCTTCTGGTGTGCAGATCCCTCCTGCTTTAGGGTGCACAGACAGTTTGGGGTGCAGATCCTTCCCAGTTTAGGGCACAGCAGGATCAGGGCACACAGCTCCTTTGGAGTGCAGGTACCCCCTGGTTTAGCACACAGGGATGTTTTGGGGTGCAGGTCCCTCCGGGCTCAGCAGGCAGCACTTTGGGGTGTGGGGCTGAGTCAGGGCAGGGGCACCTCCCTGTCCAGGGGCAGCAGTTTGGGGTGCAGGACCCAACGTGGCTCAGGGTGCATCTGGAACAGCCCGGCCATGCCAGGGCTCTGAGGCTTCGGGGTGTGGGTCCCTCCCGGCTCGGGCACAGCTGGACGGGGATACACAGCTGGTTTGGGATGAAGGTCCCTCCCAGCTCGGGCACAGCTGGATTGGGATACACAGCTGGTTCGGGGTGCGGGTCCCTCCGGGCTTGGCTGAGCTTCACCCGGCGCAGATTCCCCCGAGCCAGGGCATTCAGGGATCCGAGTCCGTCCCACCGGAGCCGGACGCGGCTCCCTCCCGTTTCGGGACCGGAGCACGATGCAGGACCCTGCCCGTTCAGGACCGGGACAGGATTTTGGATACCGGTACCTTCCGGCTCCGGAGCGGAGCGGGATGCGGGTTCCCCTCGGTCCGGGATGCAGCTGGTTCAGGATGCAGGTCCCCCCGAGCTCAGGACCGGAGCAGGATGCGGGACGCAGGTGCCTCCTGGCTCGGAACCAGAGTAGGATGCGGGTTCCCTCCGGTCAGGAATGAGGCCGGTTGGTGATGCCGTTTCTCCCCGGATCGAGATGCAGATCCCCCTCGGTTCTGGATGCAGCCGGTTCGGGATGCGAGTCCCTCCACCGGTTCGGGATTCAGGCGGTTCGGGATGCGTGTCCACCCCCGGATCAGGATGCAGCCGGTTTGGGATGTGAATCCCCCCCCGGCTCGGGATGCAGCCGGCTCGGGATGTGGATCCCTCCGGATCGGGATGCAGCCGGATCGGTATGCGTGTCCACCCCTGGATGGGGATGCAGCCGGTTCGGGACACGGGTGCCCCCCGGCTCAGCACCAGGTCTGGCTCGGGGCGCAGCCGGTGCCGCGAACCGACTGCGGCGGGCGAGAAACGACCGCGGCTTTTATAGTCGGGGNACCACTTTGCCCTCCAAATCTCCCTTTTTGGAGGTCCGAGGAGGGTCGGGGCCAAACACGCTCTCAGAAGTCACTGGGAATTTAGACATCCTGCTAACAATAAAGATTTTATACATATTATATTTATATATTATAAAGCTTTCCCATATAACAGCCATAGCATCTCTCCTTTCCGCTGTGGTCAGTGAGTGCTTTGCACTCCCAGCGAACAAAGCCAATGTTTGATTTCCCGAAGAAGGGAAAGCTCTTCCCAATCCAGCACATCCAGCTTCCTCCCACTGCAAACAGGACATTTCGTTTTAGTGCCCCTTTGCTCATGAAGCAAACGCAGCCCTTAAAGGGCTGGTGGAACCTTCTCCACTAAAAAGCCATTTTTTGCCATGAATTCGAAATAGAATTAAGCTGCAAAAAGGGATTTGCACCGGGTTTAAATCCACCTCACCGAGGGGGTTTAAGGTGCTCCTCCGGTGGTTTTTTATTGCCAAGTGTGGACAAACCCACAACAACCGCCTTGCCGCTGCCAGGAAAGCCGGTTTTCCCTCGGGGTCCGCTAATGCAATGAGGAGGAACATCAGGAACATCGGCGAGCAAAGCTGGGCTTGTCCCTCCGGTTTGTGGAGGATGCTCCTAAATCACGTCCTCGCAGCGCAGCCTCTCGAAGTGCTGGAGAGGAGGAACCGCTCCCAGGTAAAGCCGCGGCTCCCTGGAAACCGGGAGGGATCGGGGTTGGAATTGCAGGGCAGAGCGTGGGGAGGGTGGGGGGCTCTGACACCGGAGCTGGAAACCTTCAATCCCCCACAGCGAACGTTTGAACCCGGGGATGGCCCAAGGACGCGGATTCCATCCAGGAATATCTCCAACCCCGGCGCTCGCCGCGGTTTCAGGGGCTGGTGGGTGACCACAGAGGGGTCCAGGCCGGGGACCGAGCGCTTTTCCCGATGCTCCCGGACCACTCGATGGCAGCATTGCTTAAAAATGCAGGAGGAGCAATGGGAGAGCTGGGAAAGGCTCGCTGGGAATGGCGTTTCCACCCCCTCCCTCCCCCCACACCTTTTTTGGGGTGTTGCTGTAAATTTGGCAAAGGGTGAACCCCAAAGGCAGAGACACCCTGGCTGGGGGGGGCGGGGAGGGGGAAGATTCACAGCCATTCCCAGCGAATCCTTCCCCACTCCCTCCCATCCCTCAGTCACTCCAGGCTGGCAGGATCGTCCCAAGGATCAAGGCAGGGCTGAGGGTGCACATTCCTGCCTCAGTTTCCCCGCGGGGAAAAGGGAGGCAAAGCCTTTGCAGCTCCCGCAGGAAAGAACCAGCTCTTTTTTCCTGTGAAGGAGTTGGAATTGGGGCTGATGTCTGGATCAGCCAGGATTGATGTCTGGATCAGCTGGAATTGGGGCTGATGTCTGGATCAGCCAGGATTGGTGTCTGGATCAGCTGGAATTGGGGCTGAATGTCTGGATCAGAGCAGACTCTGGAAGGGGCCCGTGGGTGTCTCACATTCAGCTCATGGAGCGCCGGAGTCTCAGGGGATTTCACATTCCCTTTGTTTGGGAAGAGGTTGCATTGAAAGGAAGTCAATCCATCCATCAATATTAAGACTGAAACCCTTGGGAGGAGGAACAGATGGATTTATTGCTCAGCAAAACCAGATTATGGCAAGATTTGACAACCAATTAATGCTTGTGGGTCCCTGAGAAGGTGTCATGGTTGTTCTGGCTGTGAATTCATTGGGCCCTTCCAACATTCCCCCTCCTTCTTTTCCCCAGCGATTCTCCTACACCTTCATGTGCATCCTCAGCCCTTCCAGACACGCAGAAAGGTTTTGTAACCAGGAGCTGGAGCAAACCTTGCCTTTTCCTGTTGTGTTTTCCAGCAGGACCGGAACCTCTCCTGCTGCAGTTTCCCAGCACAGTCCCCTGGGCTGATGGAACATCAAACACATACAAAGGCTGGTTGTCTGGGAGGAAAAACTGGGCTTATCCTTCAGGGAACCATCAGGGATGGCGATTTTCCAGCTTCTGATGTTCTGGCTCCTCTGCCACCCATGGCCCAGGGTTTGGGTCCCATCTCCCTGTTGGATAAATTCAGGTGGGAGCAGCAGCAGGAACAAGTTCAGGCTTTGTCACCTCCCCAGGTTGAGGCTGCAGCTCCTCAACCCCAAGAGGTGCTTTCCTGGCTTTTTGCTTGGGCAGAATAAGAGCAGGTGGACCAAGATGAGCTTTAAATTTGGGATATGGCACCAGTGGAGACAACAGCTTGTTCCCAGCAAGGCTTCTCCTAGAACAGCTGGATCCCAAAGGGAACATCTGCCTGGTTTATCCCCCAAGCAGAGCAGGGAAGCAGCTTGTCCTCGTGCCCCTGGGCAGGCAGCGAGGAGCTGGAGGTTTGGATGCTTGGAAATACCTGGCTTTGCCAAGCTGCTCCTCAGGATTAATTTGGGAATCATCATCCAACAAGCCCCAAAACAGCTGCCTCCTGCACCACTTGCACATTCATCTCATGCCCAAACCCCTCCCCGCCTTCCCTCCTGGCTTTAAGCTGAGCCCAGCTGAGCTCTGCTTTGCCGGTTGGTGTTTCCCAGGCTGGGGTGGTTGTTAATTAATGAGTCTCCTCCTGCTCCTTCCAGGGCTGGTTGTGCTGAAGGTCCGTGGGGTTTGGAGCCTCTGGAGCTGCGGTGGGTGGGTCTGAACTGGTGTCTGGGCTAAGTCTGAGTTTATTTTGGTGGGTGAGACCAGATGGGATTTCTGTCCCTGAGGGGGGAGCTGCTCTGTAAAAATCCTGGTGGGATTGTTGGGGTTGTCCTGTGCCAGGATGATCCCTGTGGGTCCCTTCCAGCTCAGGATATTCCATAATTTTCTGTTCAGGGCAGGCTTGCAGAGGGATCAAACTTTTACAAAACCCTTCAGGGCAGGTTTTTTTACGTTTCCTGACCTTGCACAAGGATTGTGTTCAATGGTTTCCCTAGAAATGAGGGGTTTGAGGGTGTTGTGGTTGATTGTGTGCTCTGGAATTCACCTCCTGGCCCAACAAGGGCTGTGGAACCCTAGAGATGGCAAGTAAAGGCATGTTGCGGGTTTGTTGTGTGCTGGTGTGGGATCTTGGAGCTTCCCAAACTAAGGCAGTTTTTAAACATGTTCCTTCCCACCCAAACCATTCTAGAATTCCATGTGGTGGTGTGGGAATGGGCAGCAGGGAGCTGGGGATCTGGGGAGGTGTGGTTTGGTAAGAAAACGCTGGGGGAGCTGAAGGATTTCAGCACTTCAGGGATCTAATCCCGAAGGGGTTTGGGATGGGATTTTCAAATCCTGCCCTATTATTAAGTCAACCCACTGCTGCTGCTGTGGCTGCAAAGCTGCCTGTGGTGGGAGGAGCCCCCGGTTTGGGAGGCTGACAGGAGAAAATTACTGGGATTTACAGAACAAACCCCAGAACAGCCCAAACCCACCATAACACCCCAAAATACAGGGCTGGTTTGCTGCTGAGCTCCAAGTGATGCCAAGATCCGCAGGGGAGGGAAAACTGATCCAGGAGGGGCTGAGAGCAGGTTCCTGAAGGAGCCCCCCCCCGAATTCCAGTGCTGGCTTTGATTAAGGCCTGGCTGTGGGTGCTGATTTGCTGATTTAATCCAGCTCCTGTTGGTTTGGCTGTTCCATTTACAGGCAGGTTCCCCCCAGCAAAGCTGGGCTTGGCACAAAGTGTTTCCTGCTGGAATTCCTTTGCCCTTTAATTTCCCACCTGGCCTTGGGGTGTTCATTGAAGGGCTCATTCCTGTTCCTCTCCATCCCCTCATTTGCTGTCCTTATTCCCCATGGCTGCTGGAGGAAGGCTAAAACCTGGGTTTAAACTTAATTTAAGCTTGGCATGCCTGACCTAAGCACAGGCTTTGGCTGTGTGGGCGGGTAACTTGTCTTTGTGGACTCCAGAAGCTTTTGTGGAGCTCCAAATGCCTTTCCTCCCACTCCAGGTGGAATGTCTCTGCCTTGAACTTGGGAAGTGCAGCAGTTTTGGGGTCTGCAGGACTTTGGTTTGGGCTGCAAAGTGTTTAGTCTTTACCCAGGGGCAGCTGGTGAGGCCTGGGCTGAGACCAAGCTCAAACTCAGCACAGGGGTTGCTGCTCCAGGTTTGCTGCTCCACAAGGGTGAGACACTTTTCCATGGACCCACAGATGGATGGGCTGGATGTTGATGTGCCTGTTCATGTCCAGCTCTGGGAAAGTCGTTTCCAGCTTTCCCTTGAGAGGATTGGAAACCATTTGGGTGGGAAGGGCTCTGGAGGTCTCAAAGCTGGGCTGCTTGAAGCTGGTCCAGGTCCAGGTACTGGGGGCTTTGAGCATCTCCAAGGAGGTTCCCTAAAATATTGGGTCCCTGTTGGAGCACCCTCATGCTATTGGATCTGGGAAAACTGCCAATCATGGAATAGTTTGGGTGGGAAGGGGCCTTAAATCCACCCAGTCTGGGCTGGGAAATTCACAGAGCAGCCCCAGAGCTGTGCTTTGGCAGGAAACCTGCCTTTGGATCAAGGGCTGAAGGACTCAGGAAGGGGCTGGAAGTTCGTGTGGGGAGAGGGAAATTGGGGAGGAAAAGGGAGGACGGGGATGGCACCCCTGGAGCCCATTCCAATGCCTGACAACCCTTTCCATGGAGGTGTTTCCTCAGTATCCAACCTAAACTTTCCCTTCAGGCTGTTCCCTCTCCTCTTGTCCCTGTTCCCTGGGAGCAGAGCCCGACCCCCTTCCTGTCAGGGAGTCCAGAGAGGGAAAAGGTCCCCCCTGAACCTCCTTTTCCCCAGCTGAGCCCCCCCAGCTGCTCCTCTAGCCCCAACTCTCCAGTAACTCCAATAATTCAAATAATCCAGTGGCACTTCCCGCACTGGGAAACTCCATCATGTGACGGGTCCCGAGAAATTTGGTTTGCAAACACCCCTCTCAGTTCCTGGCACGTCAAGATTTGACCTTGGTGGTGTTTGTGGTTCCAAACGATCCTCCCTCGGCTAAAATCCACTCCGCTCCTTTTCCTTCGCTGTCCCTCAATTAACGAGCCGGGCCCTCGACAGCTAATTAAGCTGTTTGCAATTCCCACCACCTCCTTAATTCATCCTCTTTGCAAGTATGAGACACGGAGAGAGAGATTCAGGCTGGTTTTACCAGGCGACTCCAGAGGGGAAGATGTTTCCACCCAAAACCGGAGCCCTCCGACCCCTCGGGGAGCCCGAGCTGTGCAAATAAAAGGAGCGGGAAAGGCTTTTTTTCCCCGAGAAATACAACCCGTTTTGCGCCCTTTGTATGCAAAGCGCTCTGGCTGGAATGGCTTTTCCTTTGTGGCTGCGGTTTAATTGCCTGGTGTTGTTTTACCCCAAAAATAACCCCTTTTTTTTTTTTTTTTTTTTTTTTTTTTTTTTTTT